>CM037853.1:78358115-78689373 GCA_021234595.1 Delia radicum | reverse complement strand
TTAAAAATTATGTTTTTTTAGCCTTTAATTGTGCAATGAAAATGAAAATGAAAATTATTCAAGTTCGAGGCCATACTCTATATTTCTTTATTAGGATATTGTCTTAACAAATAATCTATAGAGTTTTTTGTTTTCAAATTTATTATTTAACCCTTTCAGGAATGTGTTGATAGATCTATTTCAGGAATTTTCTAGGTTCCCATCATCAGAACACATTTTGAAAGCGGTAACAATCCCATGCCAGAGGAGGACAAACAAGTTTTCAATTTATTTTTGACCAATGGTTATAATCTTTAACTTCAAGCTCATATATTAGTTCTCATGTAGTGAGTAAACTAGTTTATATGAATGTTTGATGTTTGGCATTGAATTGTTACGGCTTTCAAAACGTGTTCTGATGATGGGAACCTAGAAAATTCCCGAAATAGATCTATCAACACATTCCTGAAAGGGTCAAATAATAAATTTGAAAACAAAAAACTCTATAGATTATTTGTTAGGACAATATCCTAATAAAGAAATATAGAGTATGGCCTCGAACTTGAATAATTTTCATTTTCATTGCACAATTAAAGGTCGAAAAAAACATCATTTTTATTTTTAATAAAAATTATATCAAACTTGTAGTAATAATAATTACTAAACAAAAAACGTAGTTCGTCATGTTTTTTTGCAGTAAGTTTTTAAGTTCATTTATATTCTAATTATAAACGGTGATAAACAAATATAAAAATGAGATCGAATTGTTTTCATTAAATTTTACTATATATATTTCTATAAAATGATATGTTTTGCCATATATATATATTATATATAAAAGTAATAGAATTATTTTTGATTAATTTATGATGATATATGGTAGAATATGTGGTCATTTATATATCTATATATATTTCATATGATCAGATATACAAGATATGCTAATATATAACATGCGATACAGTGATATATGATGATATATTCCGCCATATTAAAAAAATTTCATAAACCAAGTATAAGATATGAACATATATCATACCATATTGCCACACATATACGCATATATTATGATATCAAGTTGTATATTAATATATAGAAACTTTTTTCATCGTGCTGTCATTTTAAAACAATAAACCTTTGTTATAATTTTAACAAACCACAAACGGTATCAAACGAAATATTTTTACACTTAACTTTGTATAATATAAAATTGTATCAAAACCGCATTTATAAAGTTTTAAGGAATTGAGTATAGGATATGACATACCATTTTACCCCTATATGAGGTTAGTCTAACGTTAAAAGAACTAATTTAAATAAAGTCGGGTATATTTTTTAGACGAACTAAATCTGAGGTTTGCATAATGACAAGATTAATCTGAAACTATTTAGGACACACTTTGAACATCATTTTAGATATCTTAACGAAAAATAAATTTATGTATATTTTTGTATGTGCATAGAGAGCATTTTAGTAGGCGAAAAATAATGGAAATGTTAAATAAACTAATAAAACTTTTTTTTATTAAGTGGACGAAAAAATTCTTAAAATAATAAAAAGCTTAATACTTTTTATTTTTTTTATTAATTAATAATCATATAATTACAAATTATATACTATTTCTCTAACCGAGCACTAGCTAATATGGACTTCGGCGCGTTGTAGCGAAAACAGACCAGTGCCTCTGGTGGGAATCGAACCCACGACCTCCGCACTGATAAGCCAGTACGCTACCAACTAGCCTACCGGGGCGCACTAATACTTTTTAGGAATCTAGTTTTTTGAGGAAACTTCTTTATTGAGTAAATGAATATTTATTTATTAGAAGTGTCTTTTACACTCAATTGAAAACTTTAATAAATAAGCTGGTATGATGCTTTTTATTAAATTTAAGAAAATTTTCATTTAGTTTAAGAAGAAAAGTTTTATTGATTCACTGACAAATTTTATTATTTTTCGTCTAAAAAAATTCGGTCTGTGTATGATATAATTAAATCGCTTTATAAAGCCAATAAATCTAACAAATTAATAAAGTTTTTCATGAAATTTAATAAAAAATAATTTTATATGTATATAAAAGCATTTCTGTGCATTAAATGAAAAAGTTTCATGAACAAACATGTTTCATAAAAATCGTCAAAGTTTTTTTATTTTATCTTTTCTAATTGTCTTTTTAAGTTAGACAATTTTCTGGACTTTTTCACACAGAGAAATAAAGTGCCAACAGAATTGAAAAGTGTATATTAATGGTAACAACTTATAAATTCAGTTAGTGCAACGCTAAAATTCTGTTGAATTAACCAAACTTTGTTATGAAAACTAATGTTAAGTTTTACCAACCGCCTGATTTTCGAAATAACCGAATTTGATTCGTAGTAACGGAATTTCAGTTGGCAAATAGCTTAATTTTTCTCTGTGTGTTGGACCAAAAATATTTCAGGTGTGTTGCAAACTCTTAAAAGTGTATAACATAATTGGTTGTAGGGTATTAACATAATTGAAATTTAATATAATGATGATGCAATATATAAAAACATAAACAATACATCAAAAAGAAAAAACTACAATACCTTTATAAATAAAATTATTAGAAATTAAGCCGCCAAAAAAAATAATTGTTAACCTCAAAAGTCAAATCTTTTAAAGTGGAAATACAAATTATATAAAAAAATATATATAATTTCGAAATATGTAAAAAAGGCCAAATAACAAAAGTCTAGACACCAAAAAAAAGAAAAAAATGTTAAGCGAGAAATAGAAAATAACAGAATAAAAATATCGTTCTTATATTCAAACGGAGCTATCTACATTTTCTTATAACATTAGTTGTTGATGCCAAAATATTCACTGACGTATCTGTCAGCTAAGCGATTAATTTCAAATTTAAAATATCACTCTAACACTGGTTTGGTCTCCGTGTTACATCCGCCGCAAAAACTCATTCGAATTGCTGTTAAACAACTAAAAACAAACCTTTGAAGTTTTCACACGATTACGTTTCTGGTCAATTGAGAACAAACGCGGCACCCATATTGCAAACAGCTTTGTTAAACCCAACTGATCATTTCAAATCGAAACCACACTGCCATATGAAATGCCAACACCATATCGCGGATTTTTTGTCATTTTCGGGTGTATTGACCTCAATTGGCCGTCCAAAACGTTCAGCGTCATTTGTACTTGTGCGACCACAACGAAAGTCAGTAAACCACTTTTTTCCCATTGAAATCGATGGTGCAGAGTCCCCATAGTATTTATCAAGCTTTTCCTTGGTTTGATTGACGGTTTTTTCGCAAAAAATAATGTTTAATGAGCACTCGAAATTCACTTCTTTCCATTTTTAAAAAAATCCACGAGGTTCTATGTTTTGAACAGCTGTTAAACGCAAAGTAAATGACGGAACTTGTTCAAAATTTGACAGTAGTCTATTAACAGGTGGTACTTGATAAGAGCAGTGTTGCATTTCATAAAACTACGAGGGAAGTTCGAAAAGTCACGGACTTATTGATCCGCCCTCGTATCTACAACAATGTTTAGTTTTAAATGGAAATGAGGAAATGAGTACGTTTTTGGTGTTCTAATGTCTATGTCATACAAATGAGTTTTTTGCTTTATAAAAACTTTTCGCATATCTATGATATGCTTGTTACGAATCTGGTCTCAGATAACTTTCAGGAGCTCGCAATTCTGAGATATTCGAGATGTAAGCACGATTATAATAATTATTGGAACATTATTTACATTCAACATTATTACACAGGAGGACAAAATGTTACATTTTAAAAATTAATAAAGATTTAAAAATACAAAAATAATAAAAAGCTATAAAAATACCCCGAGTAAAAGATATATATGGTGTTATGTATTTTCATCTTAGAATATATTATAATATGTGATTACATATGGTGTCATGCATTGCCATATCTTAGTATATGTTTCCTGTATGGTAACATACTTAACGATATATTTTTATATATCAACCTTTACAAAATTAGATATTAAACATATATGCTTTACATAATAAGATATGGTAGATCTGTTGTAATATATACTAATACATTCTCATATATATCACAATATATAATCATATGTGGTGATATATAAGCTATAAAATTTAAGATATATTATTATGATATATTTTTGTGTGTGCTATAAGATATGCTTATATATGGTGCCATATGTATAATGCAACTTAAGTTATAATTATGTAAGATTCCATATATGGCACAAGATTGACAAATTAGTTTGAGATATGATTATACATGGTCCAACATTAATATTTTCTATGCGTATAAGATATTATATATTGTTATATATAACTCTTTGCAAAATTATATATGCGACAGATGTCTAAATTATTTTTCAAATCAAACATATTAGCTAGGTTGATATTAGTATTTCGATCTGGCTAAAGATCTTATCAGAACTCGAAGTTTTAGAAAAGCTAGAGCCCCCAGAATAGGCAAAGCTTCAACAAAAAACCTATTAATAATCAATTTCGCTGCATTCTTGTCTTCTTAGTAATCAAACACGTGGCTAGGGTCTTTTCCTAACAAGCATCATGACGTTACTAAGCTTTGAGAACCAAAAATTTTCCATCGATATAAAAAAAATTAGATTTTACTCTGACTCAAGTAATATTTTTTACAGTTTTATTAGTTTTTTATTTTTATATACATTAAGATTATTTTTATGTTATTTTTAATTTGTAGCGAGCTTTCAACTTCCGTATATTTACAAAAATGAAGTAAATCAAAAATATTAGCTAGGTTGATACTAGTATTTCGATCTGGCTAAAGAATGGCGGAATTGTTTATTAATTAAATTTACCCTATTACCAGCAAGTTAATTTGTTTACAAATTGACAGACATGTATCAAGTATATGTCCTTTTGGAATCCCAAAAATTTCGAATTGTAATCTATTTTGTAATGATAGATCAATCCTACAAGCAAACATTTGTATATCTGCTGAAATTATGTCCTACTACTACTATAACGTACCTTGAGCTTGCAGAAACTTACTAACAAAAACTATTTAAAAAAAACCTCTTCGAAGTGTTTTACCGATTTTTGACCAATATTGAAGGTCTGGTTGTGGCTAGTCTTGTGTCCTGGAACTTTTACATCTGCGTATGACAATTTCAATTTCGTACGTCCCAAGTAGACCACTGGATTTTCGCAAAAGTGTTGAAAGCGACATCTTGCGAATAAAAATTAAATGCATTTTGTTGTTTTCTTTACGTTTGGTAATGGAAAAGAAAATCACACCATTTGATTTTGGTTTATTCGAGTTCATAGATACTTTTTTATAAGATTATTAGAAGTTCTACTATTTTTACGACCGAATAAATATGTTAATATTTAAAGAAAAGTAGTGGGCCGATTAAAAATTAATTTGCACGTTCAATAACTATCAAATTACTCTATTCGCGGATATAACATTTGTTTTGATATTGAAATAGGTCGGGTAGTTTTATCAGCCGTTCTGAATTCATTAATGGGCACTACTATTTTTGTGACCGCAACTGTATCGCTATTATATAATTTCGAGAATTATGTTCAGCATCAGTAAAAATTACTTATTTCTAATATTAATAAAGTAATTCGAATTGTCTATCTACTCATGTTGATTAATTTCAAAGCAAAGAAAAATTCGGATCTATTTACTGTAACCTATGCCAATTTAGTAGTTGGACCATCTTAAAACGCTTGTAGTTAAAAAAAATAATTATTTTTTTTTAAAAAAAAGTATTTTTATTTATAACACAGTATAGACTCTAAATTATGAATTCACTTTTTGTAGAGAGCCAACGGACCGCGATTTTCAATTTGATGTATTTTATGCTTGATACCTCCTATCATGCTTTGGAAGACATTCAATTTTTTTTACACTGTTTTTAATTTTTTACTTCAATTCTTCAGTGCATTTGGCTTTCTAACCATTTTTATAACTTTTTGGACGTGCTTTTGGGACGTTTGAAAGAATTGAGTATTTCGGTATAAAAGGTGTGGTTTTTGCATTAAGCCGTTCTAACGTCTTTTTAGCATAATGACAGCATGCTAGATTAGAGATTAGATTAGATCAGAAGGCACTATGCACCGCGACCAATGTAGGTCTTTTGTGCTGCCTAAAGTTACCTACAGATTAAAGCTACCTATAAAGCCAATTATCCTATTAGGCAAAATGTTCGCGATGTCGCAAGGCGACATGATGCGATCACCTAGAAACCTAAGTCTCCTATCACAAAGCCTGGGACATTCGCAGAGAACATGCTCCGAGGTCTTAGACACCATCTCGCAAAACCTACACATATCCGTGTCCGATTGACCCTTCTTGTGCAGATGGTATCTGAGATTACAGTGTCCAGTTAAGTACGACGCCAGGGTCCTCAAACCACCCCCCCCCCCCCTTTCAAGCGACAAGAGTCGACTGGACCCCCTACTGGAAAAAGAGATCAATCTTTTAGCCTGGCGCTGACCAGGAGAGTTTTCCCAGTAACCAGAGAATTCAGGTTAGAGAGTTGCCCCTACCGAGCCTATTGAGAGTCTGAATGCATTCCATGACCAACCCGGACGACACCTTATAAGCCATTAAGGCCCTCAGTGCAGCCTGAATACCATCCATTGGTTTTTAAATTCATCAGAATGAAATCCAGAATTAATATTACCGTTGTTCCAAGCAAATGAAAAGTATTTGTCATCATTCAAAATGATTTGAACATTTTTTTTCGTGAAGTTTTTTCTCGGTTGTTTGCAATTGGTTGGTATTGCTGCCAATTGTTTTTTAGTATATTTGGGTACTACCTTCCTCTGGTAGTGTTTCACTTCACCTTCATTTGGAGTAAGTTTTTGCAAATTGTTTCCTTGGAAACGCGAAATTTTTTGGACAACTTGCGATTTGATGCTCTAATTTGATAAACCGACGATTTTTTTAATTTAATAAGCTCAGCTGCGGTTAATTTTGTTGGACATAATTTCTTTTTGATTCCGGTTTATGCTACTCCATTTTCAAACCGTTTGAATATGGAATATATTGTGCTACGTGGTACTTGTTCCTAAAGAAAATGATGTAACACTTCGTTTTTAGGATACCGTCCAACCCTTTTATAGACATTTTTTCTTAAACTGTTTTGTTCAACTTTTGAATATTTATAATATAAGATTTTATTGACACACACAGAGAAAAATTTGGATATTTGCTAACTGAAATTTGGTTACTATGACTCAAATTCGGTTATTACGAATTTCAGTCGGTTGGTACAACTGAAAATTAATTTTCAGAACAAAGTGCGGCTAATTCAACTAAATTTTAGTTGCAACACCCAACGTTTTCAGAAATCTAATGTAAATATCGTTGTACTAACTGAATTTATAAGTTGTTACCATTAAAATACACTTTTCAATTCGGTTGGCACTATATTTCTCTGTGTGCGTGCATTTGGAAAAAAATTAATTTATATTTGAATTTTATCCATTTACTTAGTTGGCATACACTGAGAGAATTGTTTTCAATTCATTTTTTCATATGAATGAATTTTAATGAAAATTGTCACTGGAAGTCGTCCATAGAAACTTTTCATAGAATTTATGAAATAGGTTTCATTAAAGTCAATGTTTATGAAATGTTTGTTTCAATTAATGAAAATCTTCTAAAAGATAATGAATCATTCCGACAATAAAGGGTTTGTAGATTTTATGAAACAGTTTCATACAATTTTTTAATATTAACCCTAGAAAGTCGTTCTTAAAAGATCATACGTCTTGCGTAATCGATTCAACGACGAATGACCTTCCAGGGTTAAGAAGTTTCCTCGAATTAATAAAACTCTTCATTAATGTCTTGAAATATACTTAGCCAATGAACCGCTTCATATGATTTTTTTAACAATTTCATTAAAGTCCAAAATTAATAAAAGGTTACATTAAAATAATAAAGCACTTTATAAAATATGATGCACTCTTGAGAATTAAATTATAAAACTTAAGTTTGAAATGTATGAAAGTTAATGAAAATTATGAAAAATCAAGTCTCTGAAATAATTGAATAGCTCTAAAGAAAATTTTCATTAAATTTATGAAGAGATAATTAATAAAATCGAATTAATTTTCGATTATGAAACTATGAAATTTTATTAAAAAAAGTTTATGAAAAATTTCTTAATACTAATCAAATTTCTTGGATATAATGAAATTCTTCATTGAATCTACGAAAAAAAATTCTATGAAAATGTTTCATTAACATCACGAAGGGTAATTCTTTCAGTGTAGGTTAACGATGTTAGTACTACAAAAAATTAACAAAAAATTACATGTAGTATTCAGTAGCAGTTTTTAATTAATATTATAGAACAGCGGTTCTCACTAACTTTTTCTTCACGGACCCCTTGACTTACTTCTACTGATTCACGGATCCCTAAAAATTTTATATATTTTACTTTATATTTAAAAAAATGCAAACGAAAAGAAACAAATAAATTTTAGATTTTTTTTTAATGAAAAACATACTACAAAAACAATATGCAGTAAAACCCAATTAAGATGAACTCCGAGGTAGCAAAAAATTAATTCGTTATGAGCAAGTTTCGAGTAAATTTTTTTTTATTGTTCACAAAATTTATCAACTTTTTTTAAATATTGTGAAATTCTAAACATCAAACATTCATATGAACTAGTTTCCTCACTACATGAGAACTAATATACATATGAGTTTGAAGTTAAAGATTATAACCATTGATCAAAAAATAAATTGAAAACTTGTTTGATGTGCAAGATCCACCTCTGGTGGATGTTCAATACGCGTTTTTTTGTTTTCCTCTCCTTTTTATATTTTGTTTAGTTTGTAAACAAAACAGGGGAAGTAAACTTGACGGTACAAATGAAATTCTTTCATTTGATTTCATAAATGGATAGTTTTTTTTATACATTTGGGAAAAAAAGATTGGTGATCGAATTAAAATATGTTTAAATTCAAACAAATTCCGTACTAAAAATGGAAAATTATAAAAAAAAATGTTTGTGGGACTATCAGAAACAGTTTCTTTTTTTTTTTTTTTTTTTTTTATAATTTAACCAATACTCAGGGGATGCCCCCTACTCATGCAGTGCATTGTATTGATCAGGAAAATAAGGTATGGGAAGGAGGAAAGAGGGAGTAGTGTTTGTGGATATTTGATTTAAATTTTTCCAAATTGTAAGTAACAGGGAAGACTTCTGCGGGAAGTTTGTTCCACATACGAATCGTTCGACTAAAAAACGAATTTTCTCTGTAATGCGTTGTGCGAAACACAGGACAATCAACTACAAACGGATGTGCTCTACTAGATAAGCGAGTATTACGAATAAAAACTCGGGCTCGTGGAATAAGTTCACTTATCTCAGATGAGCATCTCCCATGGTAATATCGATAGAAAAGTGACACACAACCCACATTCCGACGATGCTCCAATGAATCAATAGAGTTGGATACACTACTGTCATTGATAAGCTTCACCGCCCTCCCCTGAACACGGTCCAGAAGCTTCAGAATAGACAGTGGAGCCCCTGCCCATATATGAGAGTTGTATTCCATTTTTGGCCGGATATAGCTGGTATAAATAGTAAGGAGATCGGATGGAGTGAAGTAAGTCATGCACCGTTTTAGAAAACCGAGACACTTGAATGCCTCTTTCGACACTTGAAATACGTGCTTATTCCAACGGACATCACACTGTATTCTCATGCCCAGAACATCAAGAGTATCCGATTCCTCAATACCTATACCATCCATAGTTACAGATGACAATGTCAATTCCACAGCCCGTCTGTGGGTTAACATACAACATTGGGTCTTGCGTGCATTAAAATCGACCTTATTCGCGCGACCCCACTCGGAGATTGTAGAAAGGTCTTGATTGAGTGTGTCATTCATGTTCTGCCGCATGCCCTCTATCTCCAAAGAGCTTGGCCTATGATCGAATGAAAATGAATGACAAATGTTGCTGTCATCTGCAAAAGAGTAGATAGGGTTGATGGTCTGACCAAGAAGGTCATTAATAAAAATAAGAAAAAGGGTAGGAGAAAGAACAGAACCTTGCGGTACCCCTGAATTTAGCTGAAACTCGTTTGATGAGACCCCATCTAAAACAACACGTATAGTGCGGTCTCTGAGAAAACTCGTTATAAATCGAGAGAAGACATTACCGACACCAAAAGCAACTAGCTTAGTCACGAGTGCCCCGTGCCACACACGATCGAACGCCTTAGAAATATCTAGAGCAACCACTTTACTCTCACCAAAGCGGTGGATTGACCGGCTCCAACGTTCCGATAGAAACGCCAACAGGTCTCCCGTAGATCGACCACTACGGAAGCCATACTGTCGATCATTTAAAAGTGAATTGGTCTCTAAATATTTCACAAGATGGTGGTTAACCATGGTCTCCATCACTTTGGAGAGCGCAGAGCAAATTGCGATTGGGCGGTAATTTTCAGGGTTGTTAGCCGCACCCTTTTTAGGGATAGGCTGGACATTGGCTCGCTTAAGACGAACTCGGTTAAGACGAATCCTCGGTTAATATGAACTAATTTAAAAGTCCCGACGTTTTGGCAACAATTTTCATATAAAATTAATACGAACTCTGTTAATACGAACCCTCGGTTATTACGAACTGTTTTAAGCAGTCCCAAAAACTCATTTTCATACAAATTACCATGTTTAGTACACTCTTTATCCGTTTTATGGGATAGACCTAGTACGAATTCCATATCCGTGGATGACTTTCAAGATATAGATGCTAATGTTTTGACGTCACATACATTATCAGATTAAGAAATATTGGAAATTGTTAATCCTCCCGATGTTAAAAATTTGGCAAGTGATGAAAAAGTCGAAATAGAGGAGGAAGTACCTAATATACAAACGGTACACAATAGCTTAATAAACATAAAAAAAAATTATTCGAACAAAATCGTGTGCCGAAGAAGCTGACAATCATATTTTGGTAATAGAAAAACTTATAACGAATGAAATCGTTAATTCAGTCATTCAGAAAAAAATAACAGTTTTTTTTTTTTAAATTGAATTTTTAATTGTGAATACATGAAATGCTAATTTTATCTTTTATTAACACAATCAGTGAAAGGTAATTATCACATATGGAGCCCAATTAGATAAGTCCCCATTGCAAGGGATAGGCGAGCCCAAAAAATGTTCAATTATTTAATTAAATGTAATTAATAATTTAAAATATTAATAAAATTAAAAACATTGTGAAGTTCTTTAAAATTAGTTTTAAACTTTCATTTTGTCGGAACTCTCTGCGGATCCCCTGGAATACCCCTTCGGATCCCCATTTGGGAATCTTTGTTGTAGAAGATCGATTTGCAAAATATTTTTAATTTGAGTATTTAAGTAGATAGCTCAGTTTGATTATTAGACAACGATATATGAAATGTACATCAAACGGTCATATCAGGATTACAAATGAAAAAAAAAGTGTGGAAGGAAACTACCCTTAAATAAAGGAATAGAGAGATTACAAATCTGTTATAGTTAGAGGGCATATGATATAATAGAGAACACATTTTACTACCAACAATTGGCACGTATTAAACAATTCGTGTGGAAAAATCAAAAAAAAAAAAAAAGGAATAGGATTTTTGTTAATATAGGGGTTCACATATTGTAGGGGTTAGTACTAAAGATACCAAATATGATTAAAATATATAGTGGGCGGAACTTTTTTCATGTTGTCTACTATATTTTTATTAAATACCTAATAATAAAACTTAGAACATCAGCTGCTTTTAGTGGTATTAACTTATTTTATATATAAAACTCATAAGAGCCAAAATCATATACAAAAACACCTTTTTTCATTTTGTCCTAACTTTAAAGAATTCTGCATTTATAAATCATTTACAGCATATGAGTCGTATGAACGTCCATACAAATATGGTAAAAGAAAAAAAAAACGTTAAGAAACAAAAAAATTTACATACAACTCGTAAAACCAGTTCGACGACAAATTGAATGAAAAAAAATCTTAAGAAAAAAATACAAATTAAAAGAGCTTAAAAAAATATTTTTTTATATGTTCGTTAAAGTAACATTTCAAACTTAAGAAAAAAAAAAAATCAAACATGGTTGTATATTGACCACGTTTTATATGTGTATAAGCCAGTCTTTAGCTGCCAGACTACATTAGCTAAAGAATTGTTGGGTAAGGTATAAGGTAATTATATGTTTAGATACATTTGTGCAGAACTGGGCTCGAACCGGCGATCAAGTAACTCTTTACCTCTATCCTAAACCCAATTTATTTAAGTTTTTTTTTAAATTTCGACCTTGATTTTTTCTAGTTTCAAATTTAAATATTTGTCTAAAAATAGATTTGTATGTACAATAGAAATTCGGTTGCTAATCTCAATATTTTATTAGAGTTACCAAAACTCTATTATTTTAAAATTATTTTATTAATAAACAAATCTTCTTCGCGAACTGGGCTCGACTTTACCTCTAGGCAATTACTTTACCTCTAGCCTAAACTCAATTTAAATTTATATTTTTAAATTTCTACCTTGAATATTTTTTTTTTTTTGTTTCAAGTTTAAATATTAATGTCTAAAAATAGATTTGTATGTACAACATAAATTAGGTTGATAATCTTAATATTTTATTAGAGTTACCAAAACTATTAAAAGATTATGTAGAAGATAATATTTTTTCCATATTGATAAGGAAAACCAATAGTTTGAATGATGTGACTGTGTTTTGGTTAATTTTAGATTTTTTTCTGTTTACAATATAGTTTAATTATTCTGGTGATGAATTTTAAGTACTTACAATTAAAACTATTGAATAGTGATTAAATTTTGTTTGGTTACAATGGAATTCCAGCCAATTTATTCTCTGTGTGTAATAATAAAAATATGGTCTTAAAATTACTGAAAAGTTTTATATTTTTTTTGAAACTTTTTTGTTAAGTGAAAGAAAGTTTTTGAAGAACAAAACCATAGATATTTTTGAGAAAATTTTAAGAAAAGTTTTAATAAAAAATTTTTAAATATAAATAAAAAATAAAAAAAAAAAAAACAGATTTAATAAAAAGTTTCAACGGACGAATTCCAGTCCAAATGCATTTATTGTTTGCAAAAATGTATTAATACACAGAAAAAACTAAAAACGGGTTTCAATTAAAAAATTTATTGAATCAATTAATATTTTAATTTATTTTGCACATAGCACGGCAATGATACTATCAATTAAACCCTTTATTAAAATTAAGAAGGAAAAAAAAGTAAATAACTTCTACAAAAAAAAAATATGATACTCACAAAAAAAGTGTGTGATCTATACGTTGGTATGGTGTGTTTTTTGCAATGCTGAGTCTGTTTGTGTGTGTGCTTGTTTTGTTTGTTAACTGCAAATGTATTTCGTATTTTATACTGAAAATTTTCTATTTATGCATACAGAGTATGAAAAAATAATATGATAATTGCGTCTAAAATAAAATACGTATTTATATATTTAAAAGTCAATTAAAATATTAATTGATTCAATTAAATATTTGTTTAGAAACAAATAATATTCAAATCAAATCTTTAATTAGATATTTTAGGTTGATAATTTTTTTTGTCTGTGTATCATCAAGATAGTTCTCCTATTGGATAAAAATATTGCAGTGACCTCAAAAAAACTGATAAAATATGATTTTTATAAAAATAAAAAAAAATATAATATGAATATGAATATTATTTTACTAGTCCAAAATCGATTATGACCAAATACTTTTAAGAATCAAAGAATTTGCAACAAAACGGCATCGATTTGTTGTTTCGTATTTTTGTATATTTTGTTATAAATGCATATTTTAGCATATATTGCTAAAAATTCATATTTTATGGCATATTTTTGCCTTTTTGTTGCATATTTCCAAATTAATTGCATATTTTTGCATATTTTGAAAAAATTAAAGTTAAATTTTATTCAAAATAATATCGGTTTTATTCAAGTTAATATCGAAAAGCATTTCCAATAAAAATTATAAGGAAAACAACAAATGCGAATGCATGGTTTACTCCAGATATAAAATGTTTAATTGATGAACATAATATAGCTTATGCAAGGTGGAAGCGATTTAAAACGCCAGAATTGCAATCAATGTTCAAATCACTGAGAAACAGCATAAAAATAGCAAAATGTTCTTACTATATACAAATCTAAATTTTCGAACTGCATAGATAGCAAGGCGAAATGGAATGAAATCCGAAATATTGAAATAAGCAGTAAATCTCAAGGTTGTACAGATACCGTAAATGTCGATGATTTAAATATAAAATTTACTGATCTACCCAAGTCTGATGCTAACGTTGTCAACTACAGAAACCAGAAGAGAACAAATGATCAAATTGAATTTTAGTTCAATTGTTTTTCTGATGTAGATGTATATAAAAGTTCCCATAGTATTAAATCAAATGCAATAAAGGGTGTTTTTTATACAGGTATAGAACTTTAAGTTGGCAGCACTTTTTTAACTGACGGCCATTTTGTCAGCTGTCAAGTGATTTATGTTTAGTTTGGTTTGGCATTTCAACATGAATAGACTGACGCCTGAACAACGCTTCTAAATTGTGCAAATTTATTTTAAAAATCATGGTTCTGTTCCAAATACGTATCGCGCACTACGTCCATTTTACGGCCAACGTAATCGTCCATCAGAGCTATTAATTCGATTAACTACGGAACGTTTTCGCACCACGTTTACTCTAAATAATAATATGCATCCACGGAGACGTCGTACAGTGTGTACAGAAGAAGTCATTGATGCTGTAGAACGTGGCTTAGAGGAAGACCCCAATCAGTCTATCCGTCAATGGTGACCGCTATAGAGCCATGATTACTGACTTTTTCGTTCATGTGCAGGAGCTGTGGTTTGGCGGAACATGTCAATTGATTTATTGAAGGAAACCTTTGGTAACCGCATACTTTCACGTTTCGGACCCGTAAATTGGCCTCCAAGATCGTGCGATTTAACGCCGCTGGACTATTTTCTGTATGGATATGTGAAATCGCTAGTCTACGCCGATAAGCCCGAAACGATTGACCAGTTTGAGGACAACATTCGCCGCGTAATTGCCAATATACGGTCACAAATGTTGGAGAAAGTCATCGAAAATTGGACCTCCAAGATTATCTTTCGAATAAAGTAAGTTTCATGTCAATTTATAATTTTCATCTTTGTTTTATTCCATTTCAAAGTTCTACACATCTATAAAAAAATACACTCTTTAGTTATGATAGTGTACATCCTAAATTTATAAAAAAAAAAATTCCCGTTTATACTGCCTTGGTTGGTTGGTTGGTTTAAGTGGCAGCTCACGCTACTCTTGAGCATCAAGTAGAGTCAAAAAGCGACTCCGTTTTGAAAAGACCACACTACCCGTAAGGAACTAATATCCGGAGTACTAGACCCAACCCGTTCGGTTAATATAACGTATGAGATCACCGAATTCCACACGTGATATTACCGAGAGGTCGTCCAGTATATGGTCACCCAAGATCCGGAGTCGAATATTCTGCCTTACAATACAAATTTATTTAACTCAATTATAACTAAATCAGTTTCTCCTACTAAAATGGAAACATGCAAAGATTGTCCCAATTCCAATATCAGAACATGAGTTTCGTCGTATACCCATTTTGCCTTATCTCTCCAAAGTCTTAGAGCATCGAATGCACAATCAACGCAACATGCTAAAGCCACTGCAATCGGGATTCCGACAACAGCACAGTTGTGTGTTCTCCGTGATTGATGTCTCGGAATACTTAAGATCACAACTTGATGATCATAAAGATGCATTTTTAATTCTCCTGGTCCATTCTAAGGTATTTGGTACAGTTAATGCCGATATTTTAGCACTGAAACTAAATAAGTTTTTTAATTTTTCAACTAGTGCCACAAAACTGATGTTCCAAGCAGCGCTGAGTTAACCAGAGGTGTACCGCAAGGGTCTATCTTAGGACCTGTGTTCTACGCAGTTTATGCCAATGATCTGCCAAACCAATTAACCTACTGTAGTGGCCAAATGTAAGCTGATGATGTGCAACTCTACAGCGGTTGTAAAGTTTCGAACATTGCTGATTGCGTATATAGAATCAATGCTGATCTAGAAAATATAATATCTTGGGCTTCTTCAAATGGATTTTAGACATAATCCTGGTAAATCTAAATGTATACTTATTTCGAAATAGCGGCAGAGCATTCCCTTTATAACGGAATCAAAATCTTGGTGTTACATTCAATAAACATCTCCTCTGGAGTGACCATGTCAGTATTACAACTGGGGCAATTTATGGAATTTTAAGAAACTTATGGTGTACACAACATTTCATACCTTTCGATGTTAGATTGCTCTTGGCAAAACATAGCTAATACCTACATTATTATATTCTGGTTGTGATGCGTCCAGTTTGAGTAAACTGAAAGTTGCTTTCAATAATATTACTCGACATGTCTTTGGTATTGGCCGTTTTAGTAGAATATCGAATTATTCAAAACTGATTTTTGGAGCGAAATTTGAGAACGTGTTGAAATGTGATTCGTTAATTTATCTCTATACGATTATTTATAGACGTCAACCGCAATATTTGTATTTATATAATTCTGTTTATTTACACTTTTACTACACTTAGAATACGATGTAGGTAAAGACCACTGCAAATGTAGTTAAAAACAAATGAAATCTCACTTGAAGAAAGGACGAATTACATTTCAGTAAATTCAACTAACATTGTTATGTGTTATTTACTGTTGAAAAAATTTAACCACAATTGTAGTAAAAATGAACCATATATGCAGTAAAAAATAAACAAACATTTTGTTTTATTTTTTAAATAAAAAAACTACTGTATAAAATGAATGTAAAATCATAATACAGTAATTTGATGTGGTTTGTTTTTTTAAATGAACTACAATTGCAGTCAAAACTGAAATTTCTTCTGTTCTTCTGACTGTTGTTTCATTAAAAAATAAAGATTACAACTCAAACAACTACAAATATTTCCCTGCCTGTACTTTTAACAACACAAAAAAACTTTCGCGTTTACGGACGAACGAAAAATTGCAATTTTTTTGGTTTTAGTTTTTCCATACAATTGCAAATTTCTTAAATTTTACTTTAATAAAAACTTCTTAAAATTTAAGATTATTTACTAGATATAAATAAATTTTCTAATATTTTTTGAAAGTATTATTTAATTATAAGAAGGAAAATTAAAAAATTTGCTTATTATTTTTAACTCAATGAAAAATAAATACGAGGGCGGATCAATAAGTCCGTGGCTTTTTGAATGAAACACAGTTTTTTTTTGCACAAAAAAAAATATTTTTCAACATAATCTCCTTTTAGCTCAATACACTTAGTACAACGTTTCTCCAATTTTTGTATCCCTTCCAAAAAATTGGATTTTTCGAGATCCATAAAATAGGCATTTGTTTGATCAATAATTTCATCGTTGGAGCTAAATCTCTTTCCACCGAGCCATTTCTTTAGGTTTGAAAATAGGAAATAGTCACTGGGGGCTAAATCCGGATAATATGGCGGATGAGGTACCAATAAGCCCAATTCATGGAATTTTGCCATTGAGACTGCACACGTGTGCACCCGAGCATTATAATGCAAGATAATTATCTTGATGAAAAAGAACTTTTTTCTTGGCCAAATGGGGTCGTTTTTTTTTAAATCCCCGTTAAATCGGTCCAATAAGTTGGCATAATATTCGCCGTTTAATGTTTTTCCGTTTTGAAGGTAATCGATGGTGATTATACCTTATTGGCCCACAAACTTACCTTGGCTTTTTCGGAGCCGGTTCACCCGGAGAAACCCATTGTTTACACTGTTGCTTGCTCTCCGGAGTGTTGTAATCGATCCATGTTTCATCCACAGTTACAAAACGTCGCAACAACTCATTCGAATTGTAGTTAAACAACTCCAAACATTCCTTTGAAGTTGTCGCACGATTACGTTTATGGTCAATTGAGAACAAACGCTGCACCCATTTTGCAGACAGCTTTCTCAAACCCAACAGATCATTTAAAATCGAAACCACACTGCCATATGAAATGCCTATGGTATCAACAATCTCAAGTCGTCCAGAACGTTCAGCGTCATTTGTACTTGTGCGACCACAACGAAAGTCAGTAAACCACTTTTTACCATTAAAATCAATGGTGCAGAGTCTTCATAGTATTTATCAAGCTTTTCCTTGGTTTGATTGACGTTTTTTTTTGCAAAAAATAATGTTTAATGAGCACTTGAAATTCACTTTTTCCCATTTTTAAAAAAATCCACGATGTTCTATGTTTTGAACAGCTGTTAAACGCAAAGTAAATGACGGAACTTCCTCAAAATTCGACAGTAGTCTATTAATAGGTGGTACTTGATGGGATCAGTGTTGCGTTTCATATAACTACGAGGGAAGTTCGAAAAGTCACGGACTTATTGGTCCTCGTATAAACTAAAATCTAATAAATTTGCATTATTTTTATGCAATTTTATTTATTTTAAGGAAAATTTTAGGAACTAAATTTTAGTCAGACGTAAACATAATTTTGGTTCATACTTATTTTGAGTGTACCCTCTAAAGAAAATTTCGTTATATTTTTCCTGTTAAGCTCTTCAATACTCATCATGTGAGTGCTATTACTCAACCGAATTCGTAAAAACGCCCCTTGTCGGGACATCCTAGTATAAGTATATGTTAATAATTGTCTTTTAGGATTAAATTTTTCGGCTTTCAATAAGCATTATTTTAGAAATTATTGAAAGTTTTTTGACAATAAAAAATTGTAAAAAAAATTTTTAAAAATGTTGGTAATTAAACAAAACAAAAATGCTCGAGACCAGTTGTAGTTAATATAAAAATAAGTTTTTATAGTAATTAAATGTGCTAAAGTCCCAAAACTTATTTAACAAATTGTGAAAAACAATCTGCTGTAGGCTTGTCCCTATCCGGATTTCATTCCTGCCCAAGGAAATCTTCAGGGGACTTTGTTATTAGAATTTCTAGAGATATTTGTTATGTTAAATCACAAACTCAATGAGAATTTCTTGTCCTCGTCTAGGAGCGTGATTCAAAATTTAAAATATAAAAGAAAAAACAACAACAAAATATTATCACTCACAATTGGCTTTGTCACCTTCCAAATACAACTCTGTTTTTTGACAGAAATAGCAATGTAGTGACGTTTATTCAAGTAAATCAACAATAGAGAATCATATGTTTTCTATTAGTGTCAGTTACATTTAGTTTATTTCTAAATATTTCGACACTCGTCGAACGTTATCCTCAGGAGAAATATATTTAATGTTTACATAAAAACACAGCTTAGAACTATCGTTGTTCGTTTTTTGTCACCATCAGATATTGGTAATTTTTAAAAAGAAATATTTATTTAATGTTGCGTTTACATTGCCAACAAAATACAGTTTAAACTAGATTTCGAAATCAAGTTCTTGTATCGTATGATTAAAAATAATTTAATCAGATTTAAAAATTATATTAAGCATTTGTATTTTATAATCGAGATCTAACTTAAACTGGATATCAGGTAGAGATGGGCACGTGAGCAGAATTTTGGGTGATTCACGTGAATCACACGTGAATGTGAGTGAAAATATTTTTCGTGAGTGAGCGTGAGTCAAATTTTTTCATGAGGTAAGTAAGTTTTTTAGGTATGCCCCTATGTATTTAAACCGAAATTTTCTTGCATTATTATAGACTACAAGATTAGTCATTGCTTTGCACAGGATTCAAAAATTTAGCAGTAATATGTTTGAAATAAATGCAAGATTTGAAATGGAATAATCTTGTTTTGAAGCGGCTGATTGAAATAATCATGTTTTGATTCAAACCACTGCGGATTAATCTTGTTTTTGCTGAAACTAATTAAGTATCAGATATCTTATGTTGAATTAAAATAACCTTAGGTTCATCTTTAAATAAATAAAACTAAAAAAAAAAAAATACACAGTATTTTCTATTTATTTTTAATAAACTTCTGGATTAATCATATCTTGTTCCAAAAATGTATATTTGAAATGGGTAATGTCATTTTGAAGTGGAATAATCTACTTTTGATGAAATCATGCATTTTCATTTTTGTTTTTCCTGGTGTATTTATAGAGATTTCGCAAAATTTTATTTTCGCTGAGATTTCCATTCAATTATTTCCGACGATTTTATAGTTTTGGATTTTTAAAATACAAATTAAATTGAAAAATTGCACATTCAGAGCAATTTTAAGTTTAGGATTCACAATTTATGTTAATTTTAACAATTTCATTTTTTACTGGTAAGATTTTATTTGGTGAATTTACTAGTGTCTGACCGAACAATTCGGCCAGAAAACGCACTTGATCTGTATTCGGTATTTTAAAGCATTATGAACAAATTTGGCGGATGGAAAAATGTCTATTGGCTGATTAGATGCTATTTTGAGTGTCAAATTTGAAGAAAAGTCTGTAGTTAAAGCTGTTATGACACTGTACAGTTTTTGTATAGTTTCAAGATGTATTGGGAGAAAGAAACAACATTAATGTGCGAATGAAACATATATACAATTTGTAAACAAACAGTTTTGTTTTTTTTTTTTAAACTGACAGTTCCAAAAAGAAACTGACAACAAACTTATTTGCCTGTGAGAAATGTCAAGATAAAGTTCAAAATTTTCGTTTGCACTTTTGACAGATATCCCAATTTTTCGCTGATTTATCGATAACAAAAGTATTTGTTTTGACATTTACTACAATTTGGCACTATGTGTTCGTACTCTTTACACTAGTTAAAAAATTGAGTAACAATATATTTGTACTGCTTTAATTTAGATTGTCAATACAAAAACTATACAGTGTCATACGGGCTTAAGCAATGAATTCACTGTTCGGCCTCAGAAAGTTCGGCCAAATTGAAAATAGTTCGGCGGCCAAAATTTTAACTTTATAACTAAACTTCGGCTTTTCTCTTAAATTTTATACACAAAATCGAATTAAATTGGCTCAACAAACATGTTTCCAATACCAAAATTTGTCATCATTGCCTCTCGGACACTAGAATTTACGTGATTCAAGTGAATCACGCGTGAGTGTTAGTGAAATTTGAATTTAATAACGTGAGCGTGAGTAGTGAGTGTGTGTAGAAAACAATTGTTCGTTAATGATTGTGGGTGGTTGGAACTTTTCGCTTGAGATCGTGAGTCAAAAATCACTCACGTGCCCATCTCTAATATAAAGCATATTTGTGGTAAGTTTTTGATGGCAAATCTAGAGGGTTTTTAATGATTTTAGAAGATTTTTAAAAAAATACTTGGCAACATTTTTTTAAATAATTTGTCGACTGAGACTTTTGAAATGACAAATTTATTGCGAAATAAATTTTTCTCTAAACTAATATTTATTTGTGTGATTTTGTATTGGCATGAATTTAATATTTTTTGCCAAACAACTTGTATGTAGTATACGATTATAAGCAGTTACTATTTAGAATGTTTGAGTTTTGATTTTTTTTTTTTTTTTGTTTTTATTTGCCTTCCTAAACATTAATAACATTAAATTGTAATGTTAATGACTGACGTTAAAATTATTCATACATTCTTTATTTTTTTTCCAATTTTTTCCAATTTTGTACGATTTTTTTATTTTTTTCCCCACATTTAGTCATGTATCGTCATCAATAATAAAATATAAAATTAACACTATTGAGCTGAAATGCTTTTTTTAATTATTTTTTATTTTCAAGTCATTAAGGCGGCAAAAACGAATAAAAATACATGCAAACTTTAGTCAATAATTCAAATGAATAGTTTTTTATTAGATGATTATTGTTCAATAAATATAACTGAACAAAGAGCTTTGTAATTGTTGATTAACGAAAAATGGAATACGTTTATTACAAAAATGACTTCTTAGTTAGTTGTTGCAATAGTAAATAGAACAAAGTATGTATGTAGGTACTATTTATAGTTCATTTTGTATACACCACAGAAAACAGTTTTGTAATTGCAACCGAATTTTTTGCTAACCGAATTTTTGTGGTTCCACGTACTATCAATATTATTAAATTTTAGCACTATTGTAACAACCGACATTTATTTACAAATTTCGAAGTTTTATTGTAACAATTAAATATTTTATGTTTACACAGAAAAAACTGAAAACGGGTTTCAATTACAAAAATTGTTACATCAATTAATATTTTAATTGATTTTGCACCTATCATGGCAATGATAATATCAATTAAAACTTTTATTGAAAATTAAAAAGGAAACAAAGTTATAAATAACTTCTACAAAAAAAAAAAAATATGATAATCACAAAAAATGTGTGTTAACGATACGTTGGTATGTGTGATTTTGGTACGTCTGTTTGTATGTTTGTGTGTGTGTGCTTGTTTTGTTTGTAAACTTCGAATTCATTTGGTATTTTATACTGAAAATTTTCTATTTAAGCATAGCTATGAAAAAATAATTTGAGAATTACGTCTAAAATAAAATATCTATTTATATATTTAAAAGTCAATTAAAATATTAATTGATTCAATTAAATATTTGTTTAGAGACAAATTTAATTCAAATCAAAGCATTAATTAGATATTTTAGGTTGATAATTTTTCTGTGTATGGACAAAAATTTATTTTATTAATAAAAAAATGTTATGCCTCGAACTGGGCTCGAACCGGCGATCTCCCGTTTGTCAGCCTAAACCCCATTCAAATATTTTTTTTTTAAATTTCAGCCTTGAATATTTTCTTGTTTCAAATTTAAATATTTGCCTAAAAATAGATTTGTATGTACAATAGAAATTCGGTTGCTAATCTCATTATTTTATTAGAGTTGCCAAAATTATAAAAAAAATTTATATTATTTTAAAATTATTTTATTAATAAAAAATTCTTCTCCGCGAACTGGGCGCGAACCGGCGACCTTCTACTTGTCAGGCAATTACTTTACCTCTAGCCTAAACTCAATTTGAATTTCTATTTTCAAATTTCTACCTTGAATATTTTTTTTCTTACAAGTTTTAATATTAATGTCTCAAAATAGATTTGTACATAACAACAGAAATTGGGTTGCTTATCCCAGCAAAACTTTGGTAATGGGTAGGACTTATTTCAGACCTTCCAAAGTAATGACTATCCATTCCAGTTTTTGTTCTTTTGAAGGTCCGAAATAATACCTTACTAATATGAATATATGTAACTGCTTATTTGTAAGATAGAAAACAACGCCTTACTAATATTGTGTTAAATATCTGCTTATTTGGAATAGCAAAAATAATAAGTTACTTATTATCACTTATTTCAGACCTTTCGTAGTAATGACTATCCATTACATTTGTTGTTATTTTGAAGGTCTGAAATAATACCTTACTGATATGAACATACATCACTACTTATTTTGGAAGCTAAACAATTATGTCTTACTAATATTGTGTTATATACCGGCTTATTAGGAAGGGCCAAAGAAATAAGGTACTTGTAAGGTAATAATTAACTACTTTTTTGTAAGGTATATTTATAAAGATTCATAATATATCATAATTAATAATTTAAATGCAATTTATTGCAATTTATTAATTTATTTATATATATAAATTATGTAATATTGCCTATTAATACCTTCTTATTTAGGTACATGTTAATACGTACTTATTTGTGCACCTATAAATAACTACTTATTAACATCCTTACAAGGAATACGTCATATAATGGCTTTAAGCATTACTTTTGATGCTACAAATAAGAAATGAAATAAGTACTTATGTGTAACTGGTGATTTCACTACATATTTTGTAACGTCTTATTTTTGTCCCTATATGTAAGCACAAGGCAAGGCCTTGCCTCCTATGACACCCCCATGTTAAAATCAGGTGTTCTTGGCCTCAACTATAAGTACTTCTGATTCTTGTTTTCTTCTTCCATTTCCCATTCTATGGTAATAGCAAGTTTTTCTGGGATATTAATATTTCATTAGAGTTACCAAAACTAATAAAAAACTTTATATTATTTTAAAATTGGTAACGAAAGCTAATATTTTAGATAGAGTGATTGTTTTTTTTGCAGGCCAAACAAATATTCGATTTTAACTGCAAATATTTTATTCAAGGGATCAAATCTCCTAAAAGTGGTTGGTTGTTGTTATTAAAGGTTATGTAGAAGATAACATTTTTTCAATATTGATAAGGAAAACCAATAGTTTGAATGATGTGACTGTGTTTTAGTTAAGTTTATATATTTTCTGTTTACAATATAGTTTAATTATTCTGATGATGAATTTTAAGTACTTACAATTAAAATTATTAAATAACGAATAAATTTTGTTGGTTACAATGGAATTCCAACCAATTTATGCTCTGTGTGTAGCGAAAGAAAATTTAAAATTTGATCTTCAGCATTGCTGCTAATTGAAATAGAGAGCTTTCAGAATGAAGTTGGAAAACTTCTAATTAAAATTAAGATTTTTCATTTAATATCGAAAATAAATTAAGATTTTTGTTTTATATTGAGAGAATTCCAAAAGAATACTAGATAACTCCCGAAATAGATATATCATCACATGCCAGAAAGTGGTCAATTAATAAATTTGAAAACAAAAACTCTATAGATTATTTGTTCGGACAATATCCTAATAAAGAAATATAGAGTATGGCCTCGATTATGGAAAGTTTTTCCAATATTTCTAAACATCTGAATTTAGTTATAGTTAAAACTTCGGTTTATAAAAAAACTCGCTTTTAAAAAGTTTATACATTTAAATTTATTGTTTTTTTTATCTCTAAAGCTGCATTTACATTAATTTACGAAAACCAGTTCAAGCTAGATTTCGAAATCTAGTTCCTGTGTCATTTTATACACTACCATATGATCGGAGTGTAGTTTAAACTAGATTACGATAGTAAATGTAAATGCAGCTTAAACAATTTTAAACATGAAACGTTAATTCGGGATAATTTGAACTTTTCAGTATTAACGAATTATTGAATATATCAACTTACCCATAATTCAGTACCCCAACTCATGTTGGAATTTTCTGCTATTTCTTCCGCCAGTTTAAAAAAATTTTATAACAAAAATAATCCAAATGTAATCCAATTAATTAGGGGATAATCCACAGTTTTTTTTTTTTGTTTTTTTTTTTTTTGTTCAGACCTGTTTTCGTTAATCAAATAGTTCGTTAATCAAATAGTTGGCAACACTTTGTTTACTAAACTAGAACTGCACTTATCAAAAAATGCGAAGAAACTCAATTTTTATTTTTATATGTTTTTATTTAAACAATATTTTATCTAAACAAAATTCAATTAAATTAATAACAACAAATAGAACAATGAAACAAAACGGAAAGTAAATTAATACACAAATACAGAGACAGATATAAAAGAGATAAAAACCTTAAAAATGATTAATATTAAATGAAAACTAAAAAAAAAAACAAAAAAATAACCCGAATGCAAACAATTGAGAAATAAAGAAAAAGGAATTAAGAAACGCACAGGTAGGTAGATAGAAGCGAACAGTGTTACCAAAGGGTTGCTTTAGTTATAAAATTTACAAATTATCCAAAATTTGAATTTATATAAAAGAAATATTTTTTTTTTTTTTTTTATTAATTAATAATCATATAATTACAAATTATATAATATTACCCTAACCGAGCAGGGCGGGGAACAGGTGGCATAATTTGGATACCTGTAGGACCGCGAGACTTACGTGGCCCAACTACGACCTAGGGCGTACAAACTCTCTCCTGAGCAGGAGCAGGAGGGATGTCTCGAGGCTGACGGCTGTTCTGACCGGTCACTGGCTGATTGGTAGGCATGGCATTAGACTTGGGATTGTACGCGGTTCGCATTGTCGCAGCTGCGGCATACCGGGCGAGGAGGAGACTGTGGAGCATCTTCTCTGCGATTGTCCGGCGCTGCAGAATATTCGACTCCGGATCTTGGGTGACCATATACTGGACGACCTCTCGGTAATATCACGTGTGGGATTCGGTGATCTCATACGTTATCTTAACCGAACGGGGTGGGTCTAGTACTCCGGATACTAGTTCCTTACGGGTAGTGTGGTCTCTTCAAAACGGAGTCGCTTTTTGACTCTACTTGATGCTCACGAGTAGCGTGAGCTGCCACTTAAACCAACCAACCAACCAACCCTAACCGAGCACTAGCTACTATGGCCGTCGGCGCGTTGTAGCGAAAACAGAACAGTGCCTCTGGTGGGAATCGAACCTACAACCCTCACACTTTTAAACATAAAAATTTAAGGCAAATGTGATTTAGGTCGTTATTTTACAAAATATAATGCTTTTCATCGGGCCAGTGAGATTGTTTATATATTCGAAATGATTTAGCTTAAATCAAAATATAAAAATGTATCCAAATTAAATTTTTTTAACAACCAGAGTAAAAAAGTTTATGTATAATTATATAGAACTATTTATAATCCTATATAATTCAATATGGCACCATATATAATTAGATATAATTAAATCTGCTATTGATTATTCAAAAATGTAATTATATTGTGCTATATAAAATTATATATGGTCCAATATATAATTATATATGGTCCAATATAAAATTATATCTGCCTTATATAATTAGATCTAATTTTATATAATTATATAACATTATATATACAGATTTTTTGGATATAATTATATATAATTATATCTAATTATATCAGATTTTAAAGAATTATATGAAATGGCTTATATACATTTTTTCAATCGGGAAACTAAAAAATACTACAAATAAATGAAAAATATCCACAAATATACATTAAAAAATGTTAAATATGCATTAAAATCATACAAATCATTGCCAATTGTTCAGAGAATATTCCCTAATATTAACCTTCCAGGCTTGAAGTGTTCATGCTATGCTAAAAGTTAAAAATGTTGCCATTTTGTTGCGATTGATTCGCAAAAATATTTGGTTAAAATCGAGTTTGGGCTACTGACTACAAACATGCATTTGTATGAAAGTCGCTGCAATGATCATCACATTAAACATTGCGATTGCTAAGTATGAAGATCCGATTGAAATTAATAAAGAGCTTGCCTAGGAGCTGAAAAATTGACAAAAGTAATCCTATACTTCAATGTCAACCTTCATACAGAACTAAAAATTAAAAATATACAGACCTGCGCCAAAACAACAAAAAAAAACACCTAAAATCTTGTTGACCGAGATAAGCCAGCTCAAGTTTATGATTTCAATAAGACCAAGTCAGAAAATTGTACCAAATTGAGCGTTTTTTCTATTTAGTTGTTGCCTTTTTTTTTTTTTGGTAAAATTACTGTAAAATTCTTGATTTTTTATATTACCCAGTGATTACTGTGCAGAGAAGAAGCGATGCCAATTTGGCGCTTTTAGCGCTAGCTTTAGAGCTTTTGTACTTCCCAAAACTAGTACAACTGTTTTTCAGAATAAATTAGTTGAAGAAGTAGACATTTTGATCAAACTTGTCATATACCGCTTTTTAGCGCTTTTTTAGTGGCCTGGCTGCGCGTTTTGCTTCATGAAAGTTGGTGTCACTGTAGCGAAGATAGTGCATTAGAGCGGCCTTGTATTTTTGTTCATCTTTCGATTTTTATCAATTTTTTAACAAACTTTTGTGTTTACTTCATAAAAATTGTATTTATTTTTATGGAAAAAAATAACCTTTACAATTTTAAATGAAAAAAGAAGAAAAAAAGGAATGAAAAGACGATTCATATATGGAAAAAAGCTAAAACACATCAAATTTAACAGCAACTGAGTATATTTATTCCTCTTTATCTAAATGCTCGATGATATTAGACAACGCCAAACAATTATTGTTGCGATTATTTTAGAACTAGGTCTAAAAGTAAGGTGGTGCAAATTTTATAAAAATCGGATAGCATTAACCCGGGCTTGTGACGGACTGGCACTAAGAAAAGCACTAAGAAAATAATTTTGTAGTATCACCTCCACGCCGTAAACCCTAGGTAACGCCAACGATAAAGGCTCCATTAGTCTAGCCGTTCCATGCCGTGACGAATCAGCTGTTTCGTTCATGGTTTATGTGAGGTGCTTTTTTGAAAAACGCACTATCCATAAAACAAAAACAAAACAGCTGATTCGTTACGGCACGGAACGGCAAGACTAATTGAGCCTTACCAGTCAAAAAGTCAGGGGGTACAAGGGAAATTGAAGCGAATACGGATGAATAATCTGTACACAAAGACAATCATTTCCGAATGTCAACCTCACCCACTTTCCACCTTGGACAGAGTGTCCCCTGTTACGCTAACGAGGCTCTGACTACCGAGTATGTGCGGTATAAACCGGTTCTCACGGCAATCGGACTATGTGCGATTCGGATTTATCCGAGCAAGGATTGACACTCCGGCTTTAAAGAAAATTAAAAATTCTTTAAAGTCATTACAACAACAACAACCAAAAAGTCATATTTTTCATGTAAAATTCATTATTTTAACAATAAATTTTACAAAAATAGCCAAAAAAAAAAAACACTAAAAGCGCATTCCCTATTTTTGTACTTCAAATAAACTTAACCCTTAAATGTACTCTGTATCTATAAAGATACAACTTTATTTTGTGCTTAATTAAGACGATAACTTCAATAGTGTGTTAAGAAAACCCAAGAACTATTATATAAAATACTTTTTTTTAAATAAAGATTTGGAATTGAGCCTTTTATTAATCATGAAAGTCGAAAAATTTAATTTTTTATGATATCGAAAAAAGGCAAAAAAAATACCAGAAAGTTTTAAGTTTATAAAATACAAAAGTTTAAAGAGTCAAATGTAAGCTTTCAAATGATATATTTTTTTTTGTCCCTAAGTCACTTCATTTTTGTGTAACCGGCAACTCAAAATGTTGAAATTTTTTGAGTTTTTTTTTTTGGTTATAAAAAGCGTTAAAAAAAATATTTTAAAAATCGTAGCATTTTACAGCATAAAAACATCTTTTTATTCAAATCGAAGCTGTTGGGCAATAAAGGGTTTAAAGCGCCTAGGAAACCTTAAATGCAACTAGAGGGGCCCAAATAGCATGGATCATGATATAAAATGCATTTTTCAAATTCTTGAAAAATTTACTTTCATTCGAGTACACATAGTTATAGGTTATTAAGGCCTGGCCCCTTAACCAACTATATTTAGCAACTCAAATTCAAAAGAGAAATGAATGCAAATTTTTTGTTTTAAATTTTGAATGTTTCTATTTATATCAAAAACTTTTATTATTGAAAATCTTTAGAATAAAGATTATTTTGTAGTTTTTTTGATTTTTCCTAGATTTTCAAGTTTTTACTAAAATTTAAAAAATTTTGTTGAGCCCAAAAGAATTTTGACCACTGTATCGAATTACTTTCCTATTCAAACGCCCGTTAAATTAATAAATCCAGTAAAATGGCAACACTGAACGCAAAAATAAAAAGCAGGTAAAAAATAATTAGAAACCCGAATTTAAACAACAACAAAATTTTTAAATGCACGAAAAGGAAAAAAAAAAATTAAAGAAAACGATATCGTATAAAACATTTAAAAATAAAAATTAACAATTGCAATAATAAAAAACCGGTATAAAAGAATTTTTCTTTGAGTAAAGCAAAATGAGAATATAGTTAATTTTTAGTTTTTTTTCTCTCTCTATTTTATCATTAGTTTTCTGCCTCGGTTGACGTCAATAATACAGTGGCGTTGCCAATTTTTGAGGCAAAATTTCAATGGAATCCGTCACTGACAATTGCACAATTCACATATATATATTTTTGTTAATTCTATTTTAATAGCAAAAAGATTTTTTTTAATTTTAATTAAATCCCATAAATGCTTAAATTTTTTAATACACTTTTTGCAACAATTTCCAATATGCAAAATATTTTGTTGTTTACTATTATTTATCTTTTTTTTTAATATTTTTGTATATTTTGTTATTAACACTATTATTGTTGTTTTTGTTTTTATTTTATATGTTTTAATAACTACGTTTCACTTTTTTTGTTGTTATTTATTTGCACACATTATATTTTTTTTTTTTTTGTTTGCATTTAACAATATATTAATTTTTACTTTTCTTTTCGTAAAAAAAAAGGTTTTCGCAATGTTTTACAGCAGACACTTCAATTTAGTAGGTGCTCTACTTGGCCAGAAGAAAAAAAAGATCTTTGTGGCATGGAAAAAAAAACAACTTTGCAGACGACACCGTTTTTCCTGTACCATTTTTTTTTTATTAGATGTTTGTCATGTATATATATTTAACTTAATTACGTATCGGTTTTCTTATTTATTTTATTCCAAGCTCATACTTGATATTATACCGTTAATTATATGTATTTTGTTTTCGCAAGATGTATATTTAAAAATACACAATTAAATATTTTATATGGAAAATTTTACAATAATCACAAAATTCGTTTCGCAAAAGGGCGTATATTTCCGTAACAAGGTGTTTTTCCTTGGAATTCGCTCAATAAACTAATATTTGTTGTAAAATTTTTCATTCATTATGCAGGGTTGCAAGTTTTTAGTACTTTATAACAGGATTGCCAGATTTTGCGCAAATATTTTCAATTGAGGATGGGGAATTTTCGAGTCAACTTTATTTTTATATTGGGGATATTTAAAATTATTGGTTAATATTAAAATCATACACGCAAAAAAAAATTATAGTAATATTATCGGAGTGCTATGTACTTATACAACTACATAAGTTTGAATTTAATTTTAATATTTTCTAGTAAAATATAGGCATTTTTTAGCCATGTATATATTTTACAAACATATTTTAGTATTTCACAAAAACTTTACAAAACTAACTTAAAACTTATATAGTTATAAAATTTCCAGGGACAGGAACTTCATGCAGTTAAAAAAGGTGTTTGAGGAGCCCAGTAAATCTTGAAATATGCACTTAAAATTTTAGGAAATATGCATTTAAAATTATTTTTAGCATAAATTGTTTTTAGAAAATTCCCGAAATAAATCTATCAACACATTCCTGAAAGTGGTCAATTAATAAATTTGAAAACAAAAACTCTATAGATTATTTGTTAGGACAATATTCTAATAAAGAAATATAGAGTATGGCCTCGAACTTGAATAATTTTCATTGCACAATTAAAAGTCGAAAAAACATAATTTTTATTTTTAATAAGAATTATATCAAACTTAGTATAAATATTTAAAATTTTGTGTTAATTTTGCAATATATTAAACAATGCAAATTAACTTTAACCTTGCTTGAAAACATGAAAAATAAGTAATTTAAAGTGCATTTCTTTTCACGTTTTTTGTTAATTTGCTTCCAAACTATCAAACTCCCAGTTCAGATTTTTTGAAAAATAAATATCACTTATAAAATGTGTATTTGTCAATGTTTAATGTTTATTTGTCAAATATTAAATAAAATATGCATTTAAAGTTAAATATGTAAAAATATGCGTTTAAAGCAAAATGCACCATTTTAACTCAATTTTTTTGATTCGCAAAGATATTTTGTTTACCTTAATTTTGATAATTTACAGATCAATTACAGATCAATTCGATAATATTCCCATATTTTTCTTCTGCGTGTAAACAATTTGTGTAGTTTTAAGTAAAAATCATTTAAATTGGTACACATTAATTGAAAGACAGGTGTATTAGGTGTAAATTTAATTATTTATTTAACATTCAGTGCAGTGATGTAAAGATTTTTGTTTAAATATTAATTTAGCAAACAAACGAGAATTTTATACGATGTAACAAAACATAATTTTAAGTAAAAATACGCTCTTGCGTAAGTGATATAAATAGATTTTTATTTACAAATAAATCCAATTATTAATAAAAATTAGCCCGTGAGCAAGCCCCGTATAAATCCATTTGTTATTTTTCTAATTTGGGAGTATTTTGTTTGGTAATATTTTTGATTTGTTTGGGGATAACGATAGTAATAACATCCAACTCCTTAAAAATACAACTGTGTTCACTGTTGCCAACTTAGCGCTTCCTTCGTTAATTTACGGTTTTTTATGCCGATGCAAAATGAGTGGGGAAGTTCTACCTTTTATATGGAGTTCAGATTTCGAAATTAATTTACTTGATTTATTTAATTCACCTTTTTAATCTTCCTCCACGCAGAAAATAACTGGGGGAATATTATCGAAGTGCTTAATAATTATACTACTACATAAATTTGAATTTAGTTTTAAAAATAAACGACTCTGTACTCATTTTGTACAATTCTGTGTTTTTACATAAGTTCGGTTGGCAACGCTAACGAACCATACATACGATGTCAGGTTAAAATTAACGTTAAGAGGCTGCCGCAAAAAAATTTTGGCGGTGTCGACAAACAGTTTTGCCAACGTCTGCATTTTCCTTGTTCCTTTTATGCCGGATCTCTGTCAGCGCCACCTTGGTATTTTAAACTGATAGACTGATTTTAGCTATCTAGTTAATCAAAAAATACATATGTAAACGAGTAAGATTAAAAAGTTGAATTAACGTTAATCAAGTAAATTAGTTTCGCAATCTGAACTCCCTATAAATTGAAACTTAAGAGTAGATACCACCTTGCGCTGCGGAGGTGTTTCATTTTGATATGCAGATTTGACAACAAAAAACGCAGAGAGAAACCGCACTAAATTAAAACTTGGTGTTTAAACAGAATAAGAGCTTGTCGTTTATTTCCATATGAATTTACATTTAAAAAGCGATGCAGTTCCGAAATAGAATCTATTTTATTTTCGCTTGATCTTAATCTCTCATTTCTTGTTACTCATTCTCTCAACAGTGTTGCCGGATTTTAACTTTAATTTGTAAACAAACAACACATGATAAGTGAAGCTCACAAAAATATGCTATGGCTCACATGTGCTCTTACTGCACTTGGAAATATATAATGTAATATATGTAGACCAACGAAATATGTTCGAATCCTAAATTTTCATTCAAATAAATTATTTTGTTTTATGTAAAAGCTAAAAGATATTGTATTTGTATTGTTAGTAAGCGAGAGAGATATTGGAGAAAGAATGAAAACCTTCTGTTTACTATTTACAATAAAATAAATATGACAACTTTTGCAGTTTCTGTGGAATGTCTTTATTTTGGTTGCATTTTCTCTCGAAGCAAATTTGTGTGCTCGATTTCTGGGCCGACACTCAGTTTTATTTTATTGCGTTCTCTTTAATACTCTCGCAGTGCTGCCATATTTTCATTAAACTATCCCACTTTTTTGTAGTGTTCATATAGTATGCGACGTTCTTTTTACACATACATCAGGGATGGAAAGTGAGATATTTTTTTTTTTATTGTGTGTAGGGTAAAATCACAATAATACTGGTGTACTAAAAAAAGTTTTTAGGTTTTTCTAAAATAACAATACAAAATAGTTCAATATCAAAATTCATAAATTTTTTAAAATTGAAGTATATTTTACTTTTTTAAATATCAATGGTGTTTTTTAATTAAAAAGTATTAAAAAAATCGATCGAATCAATTTTTCCATTCCCCCAGTTTTTTCCTCGTGGAGGCTTAAAAAAGTACTTAAAACATTTTTTGATTCCGAAATAAAAATCTCACTTCACATCCCTGATGTATGTGTGGAGAACAAGTCACATATATGAACACAACCAAATCACTGACTCCAACTTGGTGCTTTTCTAGTTAGAATTATACTGCGTTTTTATTTTATTAATTATATAATTACAAATTATATACTATTACCCTAACCGAGCACTAGCTACTATGGCCTTCGGCGCGTTGTAGCGAAAACAGACCAGTGCCTCTGGTGGGAATCGAACCCACGACCCCCGCACTGATAAGCCAGCACGCTACCAACTAGCCTATCGGGGCGCACTGTGTTTATTTTTATTTTATTTATTTCTTACTGTTCCGTGCAAAGAATTAATCTTATATGAAAGCACTGAACTTTAATGCGATTTTGCGAACGATAAAAATATGCACAGTTGCATTTTTTCAGCCTTTAGCAGTATTGACGATATGTGCAAATTTACAATATGTGAAAATTATTATTAGCATATAAAAATATTTACCATTTAAATATTAGTCGTTTGTAAGTTGCCGCTCTAAAGTGGTGTAAAACTGATACATGCCAATTGCACTCAACGGTATTGTGTATTTCAGTCCAATATTTTTTTATTTATTTTTTAATAAATTTATTTATTTATTTAGAGTCTATAGAACAGTTTTCCTTACAGACTACGAATATTTAAATACCTTATAATTATTTAAACAATATAATCATAAATTTTTATTTTAATTTTGTAAAATTAGATAATATTATATATTTCAGAGACCCGATTTTAGACATTTAAAAACGAACTGTTTTGTTTTTTTTTTTTCTCCTCAAAAAAAAACAAACACTTTTGTTCAAATAATTTTTTTTGTTTTAGAAAGTTATTTATATTTTAGAAAAGTTGAAAAAAAATAAATAAAGTTTAAAATAAAAAGTAGAAAAAAATACAAAATAGAGTTATCTTTTTTCAACTTTCGTATTAAGCTCAAAAAATGTATAATATTTCTACAAATAAAGTCCAAAAGAATTTCGGGAGTGTTAATGAAAAACACTTGCACAAAAAATATTAATACACAGAAGGGTAAGTCCTTCCACGACGTACATTTTGTGGCAAAACCGTATGAATAGTGGTATCATCAATAACACCAGTAATCGGCAATTTACATCCCGTAAAAAAATTAATGCAGTTTTTTTAGTTGCAAATTTTTTTATATATTGTTTGCGAATTAATATTACCAAGTACAATACCTATAATAATATTAAAATTTCCCGGTAATTAATTTTCCCAGTAATTCAAGCTTTGTCATGTCTTTTGCTATTTTTGCAAACTTTATCGCTAATACTATTTAACGTGTTTTTTGGCGTGTTTAGAAATAAAACATGTTTTTTACATGTTTTAAATTTTTTTTATCAAAACACATGTTTTTTCTCAAAACACGTAAGTGTTTTAATTAACTAAAGACCTAAATAAATGCCTAACTATGGTAAAGGGTCAAATATAAAATTAGAAAAGTTATTTTATATGCCGCCGCATATGAAGAATTCGCGATTTGTTAAAAAATTTGTATGGCATCATAACTTTCCAAGATGACCTCATAATCCAATTTTTAGAATAATGTGTAAATACCTGCCATATAAAATATTTGACAAATCGCGATATTTATAAAATAGCGGGTTTGATTTTAAGATTTTTCAACCAAATTTGAAGCATTAATATTAATACCGGCTTTGACCTCGGTAATTTTATTAAAAAATTTATATATGAAAATTTTTTCCGGTTTTATATATATATATTTTTTTTTATATTTTAACAAGTCCGTTTGTGACCGATTGATAACTGATGAAGTCAGTATTTATCGGCACCGAATCGGATACACCAAAACGGATTAAAACATATTGTTTCTGAAATCCGATTTTACGGCAATTGTTCCGTTAAGGTAAAAGCTTTGACGGATACGTGTTTAACGGACCGTCAACGTTCCGTAAAATACGGATTTAATTCGGAATGTTTCTTGTTTTATTTGAATTTTTTACGTTTTTAAGAGCTTAAATTTTTTAATATGAGCACCATAACATATTTATTAGGTGTGGGATAGTGGATTTTTCAATGCGCTAGGAACCCTAATTTTGTGATGTTCGCAAAAAAAAATGTATGAGCCAGAAAATGGAAGTTCCTAGCGGAGTCAAATGTATGACCGAACCCCAATAGTTTCTCAATTCCAAAATTCGTCTAGGGTCTCCCATACAAAATGACATTTTGTAAAATTTGCTCCCATCGCTCTAACTGTCTCAAAGGTGCCCCCTAGACAAGTCAAATGTATGACCGACCCCTAATATTTTTTTTAACCCCTTATCGCCAATCTCTAAGGGGGCTAAAATCTAAAAAATTATATTATTATAAAATTGTCTCCTACTGCTCTAACTGTCCCCAGAATGCCCCTAGCAGAGGCATCCTGGGGACAAAAAATCCCTAAGGGTTTTTTTTTATAAAAAAAAAAAAAACTAGTGGAAAAATTTTTTTTAATCGAGAATTCTTATTTTTGCGAGCGCTAACTGAAATATGAAGATAGAGGGCTGAAATTTTGCCACAATTTTTTTTTTTTTTTTTTTAACATTTACCATCGAAATCTAGTTTAAACTAGATTTTGATCATATGGTTGTGTATAACATGATACGCGAACTAGATTTCGAAATCTATTTTAAATCGAATTTCGAGCAAATGCAAATTCAGCTCAAGGTATATTTTCTTTTGCGTTTTCTGCTAATATATATATTTTAAATCCCAGGTTCATGCAGTAAAGGATTAAAATGTTTAACACGAGATGATTTTTTCAACCTAAAAAGTTTTATGTTTCTATTTAATTTTGTCTATGTCTAAAGTAAAGTGTAATTTTATATGAAATTTATATGAAAATAAATTAAAGAACTATTCGGCAAATATTCGATTGAGTTCGATTATCACATATTCGAAAAGTTCCGAACACACTATTCGTGATGTCTCTAACTAAAATTGAAGGGCTTATTGTAAAAACTTGATAAGCCACATTTATTATTTTGTGGATTTTCGCTGTGTTCTAGACATCCATTGATTAATATTGGACAGAAGTCTTACTTATTACAAGTACATAGATTATAAACGTGCTCTAAAAGTCATAGTTTTTGAATTTGTATCGACCTTACAAAAGCGAAAATAGACTTAAAATAAAATGTGGCTTATCAAGTTTTTACAATAAGCCCTTCAATTGATTTTTTGTCAATACATTCTATTAAAATGAAATTTGTTTTTTTTTTGTATTAAATTTTTAATATTCAACTTGTGTTTAGGGGTTTTCGAAATTTAGTTTGTATCCATACCCGATACATTTTCAACATACGTCCCCGATTAACCTGCAATCGTCTATCTATCACATTTTGTTCCTCAATAAAACCAACAGCGGCAAATAAATTTCTCACCTCTTCCTGGGTGAAAAAATAAACCATTGTACCATCACCACGAACATACAAATTATCTTCTAAACATTTGCCACTTTTAAAACGTAACTGTGCCAAATCATAACGTCCATAATCACGGAATAGCACCAAACCACCAGGTTTTAAATAACGATAACAATTCTCAGCAACACATTTCATTTTTGTAGGTTCTATGGCCGATAGAACAAATATTAAAACTATAATATCTTGTGACTCGAGTTCAAAGGGAACTTGCCATTTATCCAAAGTGGCATCCATAACAAATACTTCGCAACGTTTAGCATCATACACAGGATCAGATTTTAATATATCAATAGCTTTTGATGAAAAGTCACAGCCATAAACTTTAAGCTGAGGTTCTTTACTATATTTTAATATGGGCAATATGGTGTTGCCAACGCCACAACCAAGTTCAAATATACTTCTTGTCCGTTGTATATCTTCATTGGGTGCCAATTCGGGAAATTCTGTAAATAGCCAATGGCGATCTTTGAAAAATTTATTTTGATGAACACCATAAAATGAATCCCAAAATTTATCAGCATCATTTTTAAATTTCTCCGTATCTGTTTCAGTCATTTTAACACTTGAATTTTTAACTACCGCTTGCAAGGCTTGCTCTTCTTGTTCCTCGTCCCATTCCACATTATCCCTGAAAGGAAAATTAAAAAAAAAATGAATTTAGCATAAACTGTTTTAATATGAACACACAAAAAGTACCAAGCATTAAATTTATATAATTCCTGGGTATTTGTTAATAAACGTCCTCCTCCTGCTGGCTTTTTACGATGCCGGGTAAATTCCCAGTTTTCTAAATGTTTATTTCCACTACACATTCTGGCGACACCATTGCGTGTAGTGGTGTTCTTAAGAAAGAAAATTCCAAATTGCTTGCAATATTTACCAGGCATTGTGTTGGAAAACATCATCAGCATTTGTTAAAAAGCGATTTCCAAATTTAGGCCTTCTTTCTGCACTCTCTTCCATAATAGAACTGGAATCCTCCTCCACAGACTTTTTAGTGTCGCACATGTTTACTTTAAACATCTGATTGTGTAGTTCGTGAACGAATTAGTTCAATTGAACTACTCACTCAATAGAACGATATGACCTAGTCGCTCTTCTAGTTCAATCTTTCATTTCATTTTTTTTACTCGTGACGCGATTTTATCTGTTTTTAATCTTTTTTTTTTAACAGTTACCTAATTTTTAAAGAAATATTTGAAATCCCAATGAAAGAAATGAAAAAAAAAATACTAATATTACTTTATATATATTTAAATATTTTGTATTGTGTACTTTTATTTTTGTGTTATTAAAACTAAGTTTTTTCTTTAATTTTTTATCGTTATTAATTAAAAGCAGTGGAAAAGAAGTATCGATATGAATAGTTTCTTAAAAATGACCAAACAAGTGATCTAAAGGTACCCAGTTATAATATTAATGAAAATATTATTGTCAGTATCATTGTCATTTTGGCCTATACAGCGCAATACGATTTACAATACTTTTGCACAAAATATGTCACAGTGGTACACAATATGACCAACACATTATAAAATATTTTTCACATTTCTTGGTTGCGCAATAAGAATCAAAACCTTTAATTAAACAAACGATCTAAACAATTGTCATATGAACGATTGTACGAAATTATCCAAGATCGATTGAACAAGTAGAGCGACCTATTAAAATAATGCTTTCTTTTACACGAAAAAAGCGCGTTTAGATGTGAACGAAATATAGCCAAGATTTCTTCGTATCGGCCATTCACATTAACGAAAAAACATTTTTGTTTTTTATTCTATTACCATATAATGTAGTTTTTTTACATAATACGGAAACAGATGAGAGATTTAGCCATCAAAACACGTGTTTAAGAAGTATGTGTGAACGCAGCAAATAACCCTACAAGAAATGGATGACCGAAATTAACACATGCAAATGTTGCATCTTCTTCTAACTTATGAATTCATAAGTTAGAGGAAGATGCAAAATCACACGTACACAATGTTTCCATCACGTTTTTCACATTGCCCTTAAGAACTTGATAGAAATTTTGTTCTATGCAATAATGGATATTTCCATCAACACTGCCAATCAAGTGACCAGTCATATGACCGTCACTGTTCTTGCTGGGAAGGATAATATAAATATACCGCTATACTACCAATAGTATTGCGAAATTTGTCTACTTTGTTCTTTAATATATTACCACATATCGCTCATTTACTTCAATAACGTCATAACTCAAAAATTTTGATTTTGTAGAAAACGAGTTTAAAGTTTTCAATTTACTCCCACCTTGAAGAAAAAAATAACGACATAATTTCTCTCAAGAGGTGAGTATACAGGATATCAATACGAATTTTTTACACAATATTATACGTGATATAACGAATAATTCTGCGTCATTAACTCAAAAATCATGTTTTTTGAGTTGTGACGTTCTTGAAGTAAATGAGCGATATGGTAATACAATAAAGAACAAAATTGATAAGTTGTGCAATAATATTTCTAATGGTTACCTTAATGAACATGTGTTTCTCCAAAGCAAATGTAAATACAAGTTCACGTTCCTGTTTTGCCAAAACGAGCGTTTAAGATTTGATCCCATATTAAATAAAACCAATAAATCGAATTAAAAAAAAGAGTTCATTCTTTTAAACTTTGCTTAAAGAATGACAAATAAAAGCAATACAAGTGTCAGAATAACAACTGCTGTTTTCTCTGCAATCATCTGTTTCAAAAAGTCGCATGAGAGAAATTTCGTCACAAATAACTTTTTTGTGCAACAGCCGGCAATTACAGGATAATCATTTTTATCACTTGTATTAACATTTCCAACATGTATTCCTCAGCTAAAAAATTACAAATATTATCTTCACGAGAAATACGAAAAACTTTCATAGATTATTTTGTTAAAAATCATGATCACAAGTTTATACGTTCAAGTCCAGTGGAACCATTTTGTGATCCAACGGTTGCATTTGTTAATGCTGGCATGAATCAGGTAAATTACAACAAAAGGATTAACAAGGTTTTTTATAAAATATTATACTAATCATTCGTATTGCAATAGTTCAAATCTATATTTTTGGGCACTACACAACCAACGTATAAACGAGTCACAAATTCCCAGAAATGTGTTAGAGTGGGAGGAAAACATAATGATTTGACGGTAGTGGGTGAAGATAGTTATCATCATACATTTTTTGAAATGTTGGGTAACTGGTCATTTGGAGATTATTTTAAGGTAATAATTTAAAGAAAATTGTTAGATTTAATATTAATTTTATTGTCTCTAGAGAGAAGCTTGTTCAATGGCTTTGGATTTGTTAAGGGGTCCCTATAATATTGATACTTCACGTTTATATGTCACTTACTTTGCTGGAGACAAGGTATTAGGTTTACCGGCCGATTTAGAATGCATTGATATCTGGAGAAGTTTAGGGTTTGTTGGAGTTTGAGAATTTTTGAATTTTTTTATATAATTTTTGTTTTCTTTTAGATTCCCTAACTCACGCATCTTACCATTTGGTAGTAAAGATAATTTTTGGGAAATGGGATCTACTGGACCCTGTGGTCCTTGCACAGAAATCCATATTGACCATCGTCCCGACTTAGCTACGCCTGAGGAGCGTGCTAAAATTGTTAACACTGGCAGATCGGATTTAACCGAATTATGGAATCTTGTATTTATACAATATAATCGGTATGTAAAGTACTTAAGAGTCTATACAAAACACTTCAAATTTATATTAATGTATACAAAACACTTTATCCCAGCCAGCAAACGGGCTCAAAAATTAATCAAGAATGAGCTCAAAAAATATTACTGTAAATTCAAATTTTTGTATTAAAGTGGTGCATCCAAAAGAGCCTTATTTTTAGAGTCTAAAATGACTCAGAAACATTAGTGTGTCAATAAAAATGTCACTCATAAATTATTTGTCTTTTTTGAGTCCTAAAATTGAAAAAATACTCTTTTTCAGATTAGAGCCTTTTTGGGAGTATTTTTTGTAACCAAACAAATACAATTTTTGAGCCTTTTTTTGAGGGTTTTTGATGAAAAATAATTCTTTGCTTCATTTGTATATAAATCGCTAATCTACATAAAAAAGGACTTTTTTAAATATTTTTGAGGATATTTTATTGCAATTAATAGAAATTCCAAGTCAGGGTGAAAGTACTAGGCCAGTATAGTAAAAAGGTGCCTCTAAACGTCCCATACAAATTCGTGTATGTACTAATACAATTTCATAGTAGCGTCTGCTGTATAAAATAGTATGTCATATTTTTTCACCAGACGGTTAGAAGTGAATCATATTTTAAAATTAACTCAAATTTTGTTTTCACCTCAAATTTTTTTTTCACCACAAATTGCTATTTTACATGCAAAAAAGTTATTCACCTCAAAATTGCTTTTTTCACCTATGTTTATTTGTTTTTGTTTCATTTATACTTGTTTCCTTATCTTGATGTTTGTTTGCTTAGTTTTTCAGCTATATAACTCAAGAACCATTGATGATTTATCATTTCATTCTTCAGCAAAATTGTAGCTAAGGCTTAAATAAATAATTTTTAATTAATATATTCATGTAAAAAGCAAGTTCGACTAATTTTGTCGAATGAAATCTTCAAAAAATTGCAAGTTTTTTCCCTTTTTTATCAATTTTCGCCAATAACATTTTGAGGTAAATTTTAAATATTATTCACCTCTAACCGTCTGGTGAAAAAATATGACACTATTTTATATACCAGACGCTACTATGAAATGAATTTTGCCAGTATATACACAAATGTGTATAGAAAATTTAGAGGTACCTTTAAATTTCCACTCATAACTTTTGATCCGCTGGACCGATTTTCAATCTCAAACTTTTCGAAAATGTCCATCAATGAAAATAAAAATGAGCAGTCTGTTTTTTGTGTTTTCGCGCAGTGGTCGCCATTTATAACCTCATCACATATTTTGGAGAGTATAAAAGTATAAAAGGTCATAAACAAAAAGTTTGGTCTGAGAACCCCAAACCCTATGTAGTTTTTACTATACTGGACTTTCACCCTGACTTGGAATTTCTCATCCCCAGACAATGACACCGAAACTTTTCCAAAGCGTAATCATTCGATTTTTTATCTTTTGATTGAGTAATTTGTGAATGACATTCGATTTTCTTCATTCGAGTTTTATGTTACACAACAAGGCTATTAGTTTTTATCAGGGGAAATTTAACAATTTTTACAAATACAAAAAAAAACTAGAATACTGAACGCATTTTGATGAAAAAAAATCGTTAAAAAATCAGCTAAAATATTGACTAATTAAAAAAAGAAAAATTAAATCGCTATAAATTAAAAATTTACCAAATTAAAAAAAAAAAAACCCCTAAAATTAAAAACTCCAAAATTAAAAAAAATTAAAAAAAACGTAAAAATTGGTTTAAAAAAACTTACAAAATGAAAAAATAGCCATAATTGAAAAATCGCTGTAATAAAAAAAAATTGCTGAAATTAAAATTAAAAAAATCAAAAGTGAATAAAAAAAATTGTTTCACCAAATTAAAAGTCAGCAAATTTAAAAATATCGAGAAAATTGAAGAAATTGCTTAAAATTAAAAAATCTTGAGATAGCGCAAAAAAATTAAAAAATCGCCAAAAATTTAAAATCGATAAATTTAAAAAATATCACAACAAAAAATTGCCAAAAACAAAAAAATAAATTTCCAAAATTTGAAAAAATCGCTAAATCGATAAAAAAAATCGTTAAACATGAAAAACGCCAACATTTAAATAAATCGGCAAAATTTAAAAAATCGCCTAAACTGCTACATATAAATGCTCTTTTACCTCTGTGATGCTAAGTTTTCGAGAAAAACGCATTTTAAAAATCTAGCCAACAAGTAGAAATTAGGACCGGCATTGGGGGTTTTCTCCAGCTCTTTTAGTTTTTATGATATGGGCGTTTTAAATTTTATTTAAGCGATTGCTTTCTCCAAATTTGGCAAATTTTTTTAATTTTGGCAATATTTTTCTTTTTGTAAATTTTTTATTTTGCCATCTTTTTTTTAATTTTGGGGATTTTTTTTTAAGAATTTTAATGTTTTTTGCATCGGATTTGCTTTGAACTTTGAATTATGAAATTTTTGTTACACACTTACCCTGTATAATTGTTAATTTTCCAAAAAAATTTAAATCTAATGTCATCCCTAAATTGTTGAATCAATGAAATTGACTCAAATGAAATTGTAATGAGTAAAAAATCTATTGAATTGAAAATGATTGAATTCCAAAAGTTTGAACTCTCAATAATTGATAAAAACGAATGAGATAAATTCATTGAATCCCTATTAGTGAATTTCAAAGAATGAATTCCCTGCGATTTAAATAAAAATCGAATTGGATTTCTGCGTTTAATTTTAAAAATCCATTTTAATTAAAAAGTTTTAAAATTTGTCTATTTTTAATTTTTTTCGAAACATCAAATTTCCTAAATTTTTAATTTCATGTGATTTAACAAATTTACCCGAAAAGAAAATTTTCAAAAATCGGAACAGAAGTGTATGTGTTGTTTTTTTTACAAAAACGAATTTTATGTAATTTGTTTTTCAGAATACTCCCTAATCTGAGACAAATTCAAGACATTAGAAAATTTTTCTTATATAAATATTTGAAAGTTTCTAAAAACAAATTAATTATTTATTAGCAATGAAGATGGTTCCATAACACAATTACCGGCTCAACATGTTGATACTGGTATGGGATTTGAACGCTTAACAGCAATTTTACAAAACAAATCATCAAATTATGATACGGACTTATTTATGCCCATATTTGATGCCATACAAAAGGTGAGTAAGCACAGCCTTTTTTTATAATTTATTATACAAATAGTGAACTTAAAACGTTTTTTTAAAGATATCCAAAGCTCCTTATTATAAGGGAACATTTCCTTCCTATACCGATAAGGCCACTCTAGATACCGGTTATAGAATTTTGGCAGATCATGCTAGAATGGTTACAGTTTGTTTGGCAGATGGTATGTTACCAGATCAAAAGTAAGTCAGAAAAAAAAAATATTAAAACATACACTACTTTACTCAGTAATCTTAATTTTCTAGTCAAAAACTAAGACGAGTCCTGCGTAAAGCCTTGACCATATCAGAAACTATCTTTGCTAATGATAAATTATTAAGTTATTTGGTACCTATTGTGGCAGATTCATTGGGTTCTGCTTATCCAGAAATACCGAATAAACAAACGGCAATTTTGGAGTTAATAACCCATGAACAAGAAGTTTTTAAAGCTTTACGAGAAAGTTCATCCAAGGCATTTACTGAAGTTCTTACGGAATTTCCAAATTTAGAAGATATTGACTTAATGGAATGTCCTGGATTTGTACCAGCCTATCGTGATTTTCAATCTATAAAACATACATTCAAAAATAATAAAATTCCTGGTGATTTTTTATATAAACTTACGGATACTTATGGTTTGACAGAGGAAAATTTTCAAAAATTAGCCCAACTAGAAGAAATGTCTTACGACATTACAGGCTACAAAGCTGCTGTAACAAATGCCAAATTAAAAGCTAAAATTGGTAAGACAACAAATGATCATTCAGAAAAATTACTAAAAAATATCGAAGAATCGTTGGTGGATATTACCAAAAGACTAACAAAAACCGATAATCATTGTAAATATAATTATTCTTATGATACACAAGAGAAACAATTTATAATACCCACGTTAAAAACAAAAGTATTGGGTTTATTATATAATGATGTTGCCGTTGAAGAAGTGGTGTGCAATGGTTTGACCGATGCTGAAGGTGTTATTTTTATAATAACACAACATAGTAATTTCTATTATGAATCTGGTGGCCAACAATCGGACAAAGGATCATTTATAATAAAAACTTTAGACAATAAAATTCACGAGTTAAATATATCTAAAGTACGCTTTATTAACGATTGTGTTGTACACCAGAGTGATCTGCCCAAAGAGGATGTACATTTTACTTTGGCAACCGGAGATGAAGTTGAACTAAAGGTAGATGCTATACATCGTAAAAGAAATATTTGTCATCATACAGGTATTTAAGTTACTATGGGTTCAAAAGTTATTTTATTTTAATACATTACTTAACTTTTCTTATTTTTAGCTACTCATCTATTAAATGGTGCCATTAGATCATTATTTAATAAAGTCACTTACCAAGTTTCTAGTAGTGTAAATAGTGATTATTGTAAATTGGAAGTTGGTTTAATTGGAAAACGTATAACCAAAGAGGATGTTGCGAAATTGGAGGAACTTATAAGGTAAAGTGTTATTTTATGATTCTTTTTTATTCAACGCAAAATTTTGTACTCTTTTTTTTTTTTTTTAATAATTTAGCAAAAACAATTCAACTAAAAAATGCTCTTATCAAATAGTTTTTTTTTTACTTGATCATTATTGATTCGCTGGAATTTACTAATAGGGAATTTAATAATTTATTTATTTTTTTCGATTTTATCTTATAAGATAATTATCAAACATTTAAAACTGAAAAATCGCCAAAATTTAAAATAAATTGCTGAAGCTTAAAAAAAATATCAAATTTTTAAAAAAAAATGACAATAAATTGAAATAATCTTCAAAAAAAAAAAAATCGTCAAAATTGAAAAAAAAAGATAATAGAAATATCTGCAAAATTTAAAACGAAATCGCCACAAATTAAAAACAAATCGCCAAAAATTTTAAAAAATTACCCAAATAAAATTTAAAACTGCCATAACTAGAAAATAAAAAAAAACTCAGAGATTTTTTTTTTTTTTTGCATAATTGGTCAAAACTCAAACTATACCGGTCCTAAATTTTGACTTAATTGGCTACATTCTTAGATCACGTTTTCCCTAAAACTAAGCATCGCAGAGCAAAAAGGGTATATATTTGGAATATCGCCTGTATTTCAAAATCTAAAGCAGATAAATTTATAGACGTTTTTTCCATTTATAAAAAAAAAAATATTAAAAATCGTCTAAATAATATTTTAAAGGTCAATAACTAGAAGAGCTAGACAGTAATGTTTGCAACATTAGTCAAAACTTAACCCCATTATCCCAATACTGGTCCTAAATTTTAACTTGATTGTTATCTCGGAAAACAAGTATTGCAGAACAAAAATTGCATTTATTAGGAACATCGCCTGTATCTAGAAAACAAAAGGAGATAAAAAACTTGTCTCCATTTGTGATTTTTTTTTCTTCAAAAATCGACTAAATAAAATTTAAAACGTTTATATATAGAACACTAAGAGGTAGAGAAAAAATGTTATTTGCCAATGTTTGTGACTGTATTCAAAAAACTATCACTGGGAAAAAAACATCGTTTAACAGTGATTTGCCAACGTTTGCAAGTACTTGTTTTACAAAATTTACTACCGTATACAAAAAATACTAGTGGAAAAATATCGTTTAAATGTGCTATGCCAGAGTTTACAGAAAGAGCTTTGACAATAATTTTTCTTACAAAGCTTACGACTGTATATAAAAAAAAAATACTACTGGCAAAACATTAGAATACAGCGCTTTACCAACACGTGCAAAAAGTGTTTTGTCAGTACATGTTTCACAAAATTTACGACTGTGCATGAAAAAGTACTGCTTACTAAACATCGATTTAAAGTGTTCTACCAACAACGTTTGAAAAAAGTGCTTTGCTATCATTTGTTTTACTTAATTTACTACTGTATACAAAAAAATTCCTGTCAAAAGATGATTTTTTAAAATTTAATACTACATTTACACTTAACCGAAAACTATTAGTTTTTGAAATCTTTTTATATTTACCAGATACAACCAGGGACCGTAATCATTATGAGTTTTATAATAAAAATTACACAATAATGATTATATTATGAGTTTTAAGGTTTTTCTTCAATGTTAATGATTATTTTTGAGTAATATTAATAAAAATCAGCCGTAATCATTATTTTTGAGCGAAAAAATACAACTCAAAAATAATCATTATTTATGATTTTTATTTTTTCGCTCAAAATAAAACTCACTTTCAATTTATGACTTTTTTGTGAGGATATGCAACTATGTATGTTGGTAAAAAACCTCACAAAAAATGTAACTATGTTGGTAAAAAACCTCACAAAAAAGTCATAAAATAATTTTTCGGAAATACGAAAAAACTTTGATTTTTTCGCACAATTCAACAACCTGTATACATTACTAAATACGTTTCAAGGTGCTATCTTCAAAAAACTCATTGCTTTCATTAACCTGTGTCAAATCGACCTCTAATAGCTGTCTAACCATCATTGAATCATCAGTAACAGCAATTTTTGCTTTCTCGTCTAATAACATCAGCTGTTCTTATTCACGCACACACGTTTTATTCCTGCTATGTATCAACCATTCGGACATCTCGATTTTTTCACCACTTTGCAGTACAACAAATCTATTTATTCTGAAAACATCAACTATCTTCAAGTTATGCATACATCTTTTTGGATTATTTAGTACTGGCATATAAGTATCTGAGAAATACTTCGCCAACCGCCTGATTTCATCAGGCAAACCAAAATTAAAAAAAAAAAAAAAAATTGAGTGAGTTTTTTTTTTCAGTGTTTTATTTAAGCTATTAGGGCCTATAATTTCCAATGTAATTAAAAAACCATTTAATACATATTTTTTATTTTGATCGAAAAAAATAAAAATCATAAATAATGATTATTTTTGAGTTTTATTTTTTTTGCTCAAAAATAATGATTATGGCTGATTTTTTTTTATTATTACTCAAAAATAATCATTACCATTGAAGAAAAATTTAAAAATCAAGACGCCAACGCTTTGCCGTTTGTATTTTTTCAATCGCAATTTTTTCCAATTTTTTAAATTTAAAATTTTTGGAGTTTAATTAATCATGATATTTTTTTTGTTTGCGATTTTTTTTTTAATTTTGAGTTTTTTTAACGATTTTTGTCGTTTTTTTTTTTTTAAATTTAGAGATTTTTTTTTAATTTTTGGCATTTTTTTTTTGTTGTAATTTTTTTTTTTAATTATCCAATTTTTTTTTTCATTTCTGGCATATTGCCCATTTTTTATATTTTTTTTCGATTTTTTTTTTTAATCTATTTTTAATTTTAGCGAGTTTTTCCATCAATAAAGTTTTTTTTTATTTTTTTTAGTTAGCTGTTTATTGACCAGTTTCAAATTAATATTTATGAATTTTAGATTTTTCTACGGGCTGTTGATGGTCAGACTTTAAATAAATCGATATAAATAAAAACAATCTACATCATCTTTCACTCAACGTTTCGTTGGTTGTTTTTTCCAACTTTCAACTTTCTTGTAAAAATTTCTAAATTTCCTCTGATAAAAACTAATATCACCCTTAAAGTCTCTGGAAATAATGAGAATAATTAAGAATTCATTAGATTTGTGAAATTGTGATTTGAGAATTCATTAATTCCGTAGTCAATCAGAATTGCAAAATCGAATGAAGGATTGAATTCTTTAAAGTCAAGTAGCCAATACGTCAAACTTCGATTACACACCTCAACAAATTTTTAACTTTTTGCATAACCTTTCTTTGAAATATATCAAAATTTGTCAAAATTTAGTTTTAGTTTGACTTAATTTTTCTGTAAATGAGAAAAACTTTTTTGCCGGAGGACCTATTGGTACATTAAAAAAATATATGTTTCACATCTATTTTTTTTTGGCCGTTGAGTAGTGTTATCCGATATTAAAAAAACTAACAATTACTGACCTTTGTTTTTCAATTTCAGTCATGTAATCTCCTCATCAGTTCCAGTTAATGTACAGTTATGTAACGCCTCTGATGTCTTACAACAAAATGATGTTACAATGGTACCAGGGGAAATATATCCCGAGACAGATTTACGTTTAGTTACCATCGATTGTGATAATTTAGGTTTACTCTCAAAAGAATTATGCTGCGGCACACATGTTACAAATACTCAGGAATTAGAATATTTTTGTATTACAAATCTTAAACAAACGAATCGTGCACGTTATGCCTTTACAGCAGTGGCTGGGGAAGCTGCGGAAAATGTAATTGTCATTTAGAAATATTTATGTAATTCTAATTTAAAACACAATCTTATTTAGGTTTTAAAAGTGGCTGCTCTATTGAAACATCGTATCGATATGTTGGAGAAAGAATTTAAGACTGATAAATTATCAAATGCCACTGAAGTGGAGCTACAAAAAATACGGCACAATCTTTTGCATATGGATATACAGCTTCCATATATATTTAAAATAGATACGTTAGAACGTATAAATGAAATTTTAAGGAAACTTAAAGAAACCGCCAGAACTAATATTAAGTAATAACTTGCATTTGTGTTGCAAAAACTTTAAAACAAAATCTAATAATATTCTTATTTTTTTATCTCGACATTATGACAGAGAATTTGTAGAAGTTGAAATGCGTAATGTATTGCAAGAGAAACCTTTAACTACCCACCCATTTATTTTGCATTACATATCAAGTTCAGCTTTAATGGAAGAAGTTCCCTTACAAAAAGCCACTAGACTCTGTCAAGATCGACCAATTTTAGTAATCAGCATGAGTGATAATATTGTTAAAGCCAGATGTTGTGTTCCAAAGGTAAAAAATATAATTTTTGTCGGCTGTGTTCTAAGTTCGCAAGCAAAGTGAAATTTTTTTTTAAAATTTTTTAAGTTGTTCTGTGATCTAAATATTTTTTTCGTTTTATTTCGTGTAGAAAGTAAAACGAATATTTGCAACTATATTGGCAACTAATAATTTATAAAACAAAAATATTTTAAAAATCGTCTATAAATTTCAAAAAAAAATTTTTTTTTTAAAATTCACTTTAATTTAAAAATGTCGGAACTCAGAACAGGCGTGGTGGGCATTTGTTTTTTATTCCTTTTAACATTGATTTTTTTTTATTTTTCGCTAGCAATTTCAAACTGAAGATTTTACTGCCGAGAAATGGTTAAAAGAACTTGCTGCAGTTTTTAAATCTCAAGTAGCTGCTCCTAAGTCCCAAAATCCAAATGATGTATGTAATATGAAGGGTAAGAAAACATCAACCCAATTCGAAGAACATTTAGAGATGGCCCTGAGAAGAGCCAAACAATATGCTTTGAAACATTTAAATCGTGTTATTTAGTTTTAAGAAATTTTAATTTCAATATTTTTGTATTCATTTTGACTTATGATCCCAACTGGTTTTTTGATTAACAAAGTAAATTTAAAAGGTTAAAAAATTGAAAAATGTTTATTTTTTGGAACTTAACTTTAAGTAATTTTTAAGCATTTAATGACTTACAACAATTAACATTTCGCGCTGAATCCTTTTCCGAAATCGATGAAATTTAAATATGTAACAGTTTTTCTTTAAATTCACTTCAAACTTTTTTCCCAACTACTTTTCCATCTCAAACTTGTTTTGTACGGCCTCATCACATATTAGTTTGTCATTGCGTTTGAACATGTCAAAATAGTGGTAAAAGACAATCTATTGATGTCCGTCTGTCTATTGAAATGGCGATCACGGCATGAAAAAGCAGCTTAGTTTTACCTAGATTAAGGTATATCTTCCCGAGAAGTTTGGTATTACAAACAAGCTAATCGGCGGTTCAAAAGTTATGTTTGAAAATGTGAAGATGCCTCTAAATTTTCCATAAAAATGTTTGTATATAGTCAAATTTCATGTTGTTGTAGTAGCGGCTAATGCTTCGTTTATACTGAAAACACAGCATTAAAAGAAATTCTCTAATAAAGTTAACGGTCGTTCGGATAAATCCGAATCGTTCCTTCACATAGTTCGATTACCTAATGACGACTGAGTCTCATTAGCGTTAGCAGGGGACACCAAGTCCAAGATGAACAGTGGGTGGCATTTAAAAAGGGCTGGCTATGTGTATAAATAAATCATTTGTATTCGCTTTTCTTTGTCATTAGACAATTTAATAGTAGCGTCTGGTGTATATAATATGGTGTCATATTTTTCTACTATACGCTTAGAGGTGAATAAAATTTTGAATTCACCTCAAAAATTATTTTTTACTACGTTTTTTACCACAACATTTTTTCACCACTAACAATGTTTCTACACCCAAAAAAAGTTTTTCACTACACAATTCTTTTTTCACCTCTATAATTTTGTAACATATACACGGTAAAGCGTATAAAAAATGGTGAAATCGAATTTAATGATTTTACTTGTTTTCACCACTTAAATTGTTTACACATCCAAAAAAATTGTACATCTCTTAATTACTTCTTTTTTCACATCTATATGATAAATTTCAAAAGTTTTCGACACTTTGAGACAATTTTTTTTTAATACGACACGAATAAGCTTTTGTGTATGTATGTACTAGACATCGTCTAATACAGGGGTGCCCAAGGCCTATGCGCTTGGTGCTCATTTGTTTTTGTAAAAACACTTAGCTATAGGCTGTGTGTTTTAATACACATATAGAGCGCTCAGCACTAGCAATACGAAATACACAAACAACTTTGTCTTATTAGTTTTTTTGTCGTTCTTCACTGTATACACGCAAGCGCAAAACAACAACACTTTCGTATGCTTTGCTGGTAAACATTGAAATATTTTTTTCTTTTTTCTTCGTATGTATTGGTTTTTACAACAAAAAATATAGAATAAAAATTAGTTTTTCTTTAAATGTATTGGTGTTTGCTCTTCCATAAGGAACTTTTGGGCACTCCTGGTCTAATACATACATACACAACAGCTTATTCGTGTCGTATTTTTTTTTTAATACGACACGAATAAGCTTTTGAGTATGTATGTATGTATTAGACATCGTCTAATACATACATACACAAAAGCTTATTCGTGTCGTATTAAAAAAAAATTGTCTCAATGCTAAATCAATCAGTGTTAATCATTTATCTTTAACGGAGGAAAATCGACATTTTTTTTAATAATGCGGAAAGTTATGGAACAAAGAGAAGTGGATGAAAATCCAAGTTGTCGAATCCCGATACACTCAGGATTTTAAACGCAGCAAGTAATTCTACTATAAGCTGCATAGAGTGCCCTAGTTTCCCGTTCAGTGAGCAACAGCTTGGGGAGTTTTAAATGCATACGATAATATTGTGCAATGTAAAATTAACGTAGTTTCATGACTTTTAGAAAGGCACAACATCAATCGTATGGAATTAGCAGAGATAAACATGATCCTTTTTTTCATAAATGAATCCTTTCTTTCACTTAAAGTGATATTTTCGGACGAGAAAAAATAAAATTTAGATGGACCTGACGGAAATACCCACTATTGGCCTACGACCTACGTAAAGAAAAACGTCGCAATTTTGGTGGCGGTAATGTCATGATGTGGGGTGCGTTTTTTTCAGCAGGAACGCTGAAATTCAGTTCACATCATCTAGAATGAATAGTTCTGATTATACTGCAGTATTTGGTGCCATTTTTACTAGACCACCCCACTGGAAACTGGATTGACAATGCAAGAAATTCATACCAGCAACGGAACTAAAATGTGGTTTGGCGAAAAAAAAAAATAGAAATAAAAATTTATCATAAAATATTAAAAACATTAGAAGTTAAAAGAAAGAAGAGAAAAACAATATAAAGGATGAATATATTATATAATTACAATCAAACGAACCATTAAAATGTCAAAAATATTATAACTCATTACCTTGAGCATAGATCAAAATTTTACGTTTAAAAGTGTAGAATGATAATTCTAAGGACTTGAGTTTAGTAGGCAAGTAATTCAAAAAAATATGAGCTACCCACCCATGAAATGAACGTTTTAAGAATGAGGTCAATCTATTTCGTGTAAAATGACTAAAAGAAAAAAATGAATTAAAATATACAAGGTCATCATAATGATTAATCCTTTAAAATAAAATAATCGATATTTCAAGCAAGGATATTTCATAAAAATGTAAACTGCCCATTTTAATGAACATATTACAAAATCACACCTGTAGCCCATGTGAGTGGTCCTAATTGGGTAAAAAAATGTGTACGATATAAAACACCTTAGATTATTAGTCAACAAGAAAGTTTTCCGGTTTATGACTTACTCAATTTTTGCGAGACATTTTTGTGCAATTTTTCATACTGTATAAATTTGCCGACTTTTGAACCGCTAACTACCACCTGGAAGGGTGTACAATTTTGCCCCAACATTTTCTTAAAGTAATTTTGTCCTTTCTCTACCTTAATATGAAAACCAATTTGGTGCACCTCCTTTCGTCGTTCTAGCATTATTTTTTTTTAAAGATTTTCTCTTTTTGGGTATTAAAGGGTTAAAGCTATAGTTGTAAATTGAAAATTTTTTTAAACATAATTTATTATTGTAAATCATCAATGATGTGTACATATGTTATGTGAATTATTATTCAACTTAATCGTAAATTATCAATAAAGTAAACCTAATATTAAATAATAAATACATTAACCTCGATAATCAGGATCATTATGTTCTTCCTCATAATCTTCTTCATCATCCTCTTCATCTAAAATATGAAACAGTTGAAAACAAATAAAATCTATAACATTTAAATAAAACTCACCATGTTCTCCACGTCTTTTACGAGCATAAACTCGTTTTGAGCTAACAGGTGGTTGATCTGTTTCTCCATGTACCAACGAGTTGCGATACAATGTTAATGGTTGATATTCCTCTGGTTTACTTGAGGGCATACCCGGTGTAATGCGACGATCCAAAAAATTTAATATAACTTTTTTATCTTGTTTCAATAACTTGTGATTAAACTCATTGAGTACCTCTAGGAAAAGTAATCGTTTTGGTGCGGCCACCGGATCTTCGGGTACATCACCTACAGCAAATAATATACCAGCACGATGTAAGGCAATAATTGGTTCACGATTTTTGATAGCATCAAAACCAAATGTCAACGCAAAACGTTTAGCCAATTCTTTTAAATCACTAAATTCATGTGAGTTCTTGGGGACCAACTCATTTTCCGATTGACTTTGTAAATCTTTGAAAACAGCTATCAGACTTAATAGTAAAGTTAAAGCAAAATTAACTTTATTAATTTCTCGAGCTTTGCCCAAAGTGGCTTTTATAATATCGCCATATTCGTTGTAACACTAAAAGAAAGTAAACAGAAATTCAAAATTAAATTTATATCTTCGTCTTACTTTAACCTAAACTTACTTTAACATAATATTTAAACATTCCAGCCGCACTTTTGGTAGGTATAATGTTGTAGACCACAAGTTTACAATAGGAGGCCAAGAAATTACGTTTTTTGTGTAGTTCCATTATGCGAATTTCATCTTGAAGATCTTTGTTTTAAAAAAAATTCACCATAAAAAATATTAAGATTTATTGATGCTATAAATACCTTCTTGTTTTAAGGAGAACACATAATGTTGTACAAAATTATTCAAGACCAATTGTTCATCCAATGTTGATTTATATTCCAATGTGCGCACATTTACATTTTCGCTGCGAGACAATTGATCGGAGAACGTTATTAAGAGATCGCAAATAGATTGATAGGCCTGAGGGCGAAATGAAATGGAAAAAAAAGTTGTTAACGACCAACAACAAACAGGTTTTAAAAAAACCAATTTTGATGATGATCTAATTCCAATTAGAGCAACCAAGTTATCATCTTATTCTTTGAAAAATTCAGAGTTAAAAACAAACAATTTAAAAATTTATCGATTTTATCTCTTTGGAATTTCCTTACATTAAAAAAAAAAAAACTAGTCTTTTAATAAAGCATTAGAGCTTTAAGCCTCTAACTGGGAAACGATGTTTTGCAACGAAATTCATACCATATACTCCACTCGAAAAACAAAATTGTTTATCGTTGCCAAATTTAGTCGATATGAGCCAAAATATTTTAGAATGCATATAAAGGAAAAGTTTTGGACAGAAAAGGGGGGTAAATTAATCAATTAAAGAGCATCAAAATGCTGTTTAAGTTTACGCTTAAAGGAGGAAATAGTCACAAGGGAGAAGCTAGGATGGGCGGTCAATACCTTCGACCCATATAAATCACCGGGTCCGGACGGTATTTTTCCGGCTATGCTCTGCAACATCCCGGACGATGCACTATTTCTGCTGGTGAACATATACAGGAAATGCCTTAGTGGCGGGCATCTGCCTAGGGGGTGGAGAGAGGTCAGGGTAATTTTTATACCCAAGGCTGGTAGGGCGGGCCACTCGAAACCGGACGATTACAGACCTATCAGTCTGTCTTCATTTTTGCTGAAGACACTTGAGAGACTGATAGATCTGTATCTTAGAAGTAAAATTGATACCCATCTCATCAGCAACGCTCAACACGCTTACCTGAAAGGTAAATCAGTTGAGAGTGCGCTTCACGAGGTGGTGGGCTACATTGAGCACGGCCTGAGATACAAGGAGTATACTCTTGCTGCGTTTCTGGATATAGAAGGGGCCTTTAACAACATTAGGATCGAGGCCATTAGGGATTCGCTGGTGGGGCTGGGTGTTAGGGGCTTTCTGGTTGAGTGGATAGTCCGGATGCTTAGCAGCAGGATCATCAACTCGAGCCTGGGGGATCATAACGTAAGGAGAAGGGTTACCAGAGGGACGCCTCAGGGGGGAGTTTTATCTCCTCTTCTGTGGCTGCTAGCGGTTAACGGAATTCTCAGGACATTTGACTCCAGGGGAGGGAAAGTCGTTGCCTACGCGGATGACATAGTACTGCTGGTCAGGGGGAAATTTTTGCCCACGATCAGCGAGATTATGCAGGTGAGGCTGGGCGAGCTCTCGGCATGGGCGAAAGATAGGGGACTGGGGGTAAACCCCAATAAGACTGAACTGGTGCTTTTTACCAGGAAATATAAAATAGAGGAGTTCAGGAGGCCAGTGTTAGATGGCGTCGAGTTGCCTCTATCGGACTGTGCTAAGTATTTGGGGTGCTTCCTAGACACCAAATTGTCTTGGAAGAGAAATACTCAGGAAAGGATGAAGAGAGGCCTCAATGCCTACTACACATGCAGAAACTCCATCGGTAAGAATTGGGGACTAAGACCGGCTATGGTAAACTGGATTTACCCGTCGGTAGTTAGACCTATTCTCACTTATGGATGTACTGTCTGGTGGGATGCATTGAGAGTGGATAGCTGTAGGAAGTTGCTCAACAAGGCCCAAAGGAGTGCCTCTCTTGGTATTACAGGTGCGAGGAGAAGTACTCCACAGGCAGCGTTGGATATTATACTGCATCTATCCCCAATTGAACATTATGTGAGGAGTGTGGCTGCTAGGAACTTATTTAGGCTCTACGAGTCTGCGCTGGTAAGACCTAGGAGAGATGACCACACGAAAATATTGTACGAAGTAGGACTGCTCGATCATGGTAGTAGTCTCGAGGGAATATCGGATCATATGATATTGAGCTTAGACTTCGGTGGAACACCTCCGGTGGACACCGAAGTCTGGCACTGACGTGAAAAGATCATACAGACTCCCAGATGAGTGCAGTGTCTTCCAAGCGGAGATCCTGGCGATCTGGAGGGCGACGGAAGTGATACTGGGACACATCGTTGGGGGATCTAGGGTGACAATCTATGTCGACAGTCAGGCGGCACTCAAAGCACTGACAAACTACACGGTGCGCTCGCGCCTGGTCGCACGGTGTAGGTGTGCTCTGAGGGAGCTCATGGAGGCATTCACGGTGAGGCTGTGTTGGGTACCCGGACACTGCAAGGTGGATGGCAATGAGTTGGCGGACGAACTTGCGAGGGAGGGTTCAAATCTGGACTTGGCGGTAAGAGACGGGGGGGGGGGGGGGTAAAGCCCCCTTTATGTTACTACTTTGAGGTTATACGGAAGGGATTCCGCGAAACCGTTAACCAATCATGGAGGAACAGAATGGACTGCAGGGTGTCTAGGGCGTTATGGCCCGCTTTGGACGCAGGGGCAACCAAGGTTCTTCTGGGACTGGACAGGGAAGGTCTCAGGACCCTTACGGGGTTCCTGACCGGTCATTGTGCTGTCAGGGCTTTCACAAGCAGATGGGACAGGGACATACCGGATTTTTGCAGGCTGTGCGAGGACGTTGAGGAACTGGAGACGGTTGAGCATATAATGTGCCACTGTCCTAGGTTACAGGGTCTCAGACAGAAATGGCTAGGAGATAAATTTCACGACGAACTCGGGTGTGTCGCTGGATACAATCCAGTTGATTTGCTGAGATTTGTCAGGGAGATAGGACGGCTGTTTCTAGTAAGGGGACGTTAGGATCCGGTTTCTGGGGAGTAAATATATATATTCTACCTTTCTTTATTTTTATCTTTCGAGCTATGTTTTCTGTCTATTTCTACTCTCTCTCACCGTTTTTTCTCTGAAGGGATTCACAATGGACCGTATTGGTCTCCGAGTGGAGTTGTGCCCTTGGGTACATAACCCTTCCTAACCTAACCTAACCCTTACGCTTAAAGGTGGTATCTGTGAATGCAAATAATTTTAAATCTATGGGAAGGATATTCCACACCCTAGTTATACGTACATGAAAAGATCTTTCATATATAGATGAGGATATACGGTGACATATTATCTGGGGGTTTCTACTTGATCTAGAAAATCTAAAATCATCTCTAATGTACTCAGGACAATTTCGCATAGCGACTTTTCGAAAAAGTAACAAAATTCTCAATTTAATAAAATTCTCAAAAGAAAACCCAACAAAGTCCATTACAAAGGGAGACACATGATCCCTTAATCTCAGTTTATAAATATATCTAATAATACGGTAAAAAGTAAGATGCAGCCTTCTTAGAACAACACTGTTTGTACCTGAAAATACTTCCATAGCATAAATAACCTGCGACATGAGCAGTGAACTGCTAACATGCTTCTTCACGCGGAGAGGCAAATATAAATGTAATGAATATAACCGTCTAATGGTACTATTAACACGGGAACATATATGATCAATATGTTTTGCAAAACTCAAATTATTATCTATAAAAACGCCTAAACATTTCATTTCAGAAACGAAATTTAGCCCCACATTATCCAACGATATATTTAAGTCATTTGAATCTAAACCAAAACACATTGCTCGAGTTTTACCAGGATTAATACTCAACCCATTCTCCCGCATCCACAGACTGATTTGGCTAAGAAGATATCGCGATTTTCGCTTTTTAGAAAAAGCGAAATTAGGCGAAAAGGTATCTAAACTTCAATTTATATTGTTCAAACTTCAACGCTTTGCTATTAATACTAAATGTCTTCTTTCTGCAAAATTTCATAAAAATTCGTCTATTATTGGAAATTTTATAGTTGACCTCTCTTGGCTTACGTTTGATGTAGTTGTTTGGCTTTAGGTCATGATAAATAAAAACTCAAATTGATTTTTTTTATTTAAATTTTATTTTAAATTGTTGATATTTCGACTAGAGTCTCTAGTCATTATCAAGAAATATTTTAAATAAATTTAAAAACAAAAATCACAAAAAACACTTGTTGTCCTTCTAGAAAGAAAGAGTTTAGAAGGACAACAAGTGTTTTTTGTGATTTTTGTTGTCCTTCTAGAAAGAAAGAGTTTAGAAGGACAACAAGTGTTTTTTGTTTTTAAATTTATTTAAAATATTTCTTGATAATGACTAGAGACTCTAGTCGAAATATCGACAATTTAAAATAAAATTTAAATAAAAAAAAAATCAATATGAGTTTTTATTTATCGTGACCTATTCGTCTATTAGTTTATAAGTTAAGTTGATGTCCTTTAGAGGAATCCTGATAAAATCCTGTAAGTCCTTGGACCAAAGTAAGGACTTATTATTAAAGATAAAGCTTCACTCTTACTTATATTTTATTATAAAGAGTTTTTAGTCAACTTAAATTGGTTTTTCAGATTTTTGAAAACTATTTTTTTAAATAATTAGTTTTTGAATGTTTACGAAATTTTGATTATGAAGTTTTCTCGTTTCCTAACCGTGGACGGCACACGAAAAATTTCTTCGCAAAATTTTTAGCAAATTTAGTTTTCTATCGAAATATATTAATTTCTAAGTATAAAACGCTCATTTGACGCATTTGTGATAAATTTTATGAGGCAGCCTTACCCGTTAGAGGGTTAAGAATTTAAAAAACGTTTTACCATTGTTCACAAGGTTATAGTGGGCTTTGGACGGGCGTGCCTCGGCATGCTGCTGGATTGTTGAGTCTAGCCATGTGCAAACCGTTCAGATTCCTTTGGAGCCATCGTTTACTCCTCCATTGCAAAGGCAATGGTTGTTTTGTGCGCGTGTTGGTCTGATGGAATTCGTTCTTTTTATGGCGAATTGGTGCCTCATCTCGCTGAGCCTCCATTGCGAGGGCAATGGTTGTGTATGTGTTGCTGATGTTCCTGTTCGTCTGATTTTGATCATCTTATAAATATCATGCGTTTCGGGTTAAACGCTTACTATAACTTGGCAATTTGTGTATTGATTATACCGCCATTAACATTTAATAACTCAAAAAAAAAAAAACAAGGTTATAGTTAGTTTGTAATTTCGCTTCTAACATATTAAAATAGAAGTTTAGGTCCTTATAACCCTATTCTTGATAATTAATATTAGAGTATTCATATTAGATTAGATAATTAGGTCTTGTACTATTTGAGAAAGTGTAAAATTTTCCTAAAACACATGGTAATAATTTGAATCAAACTTTTGCTCTTGTAAAAGTGGGAAGAAAAGTGTAAGTACTAACATTAGGTCCATTCGTTTACACCAAAATTTGCACAAATTTGTACAAATTTGTACTGGATTTTACTGAAATGCGTTCGCGTACACATAAATTTGCAAAAGAGAGCATCTACTAAGAGAGTAAAGTGACAGTTGTCAGCAAAAAACCTGCAAATTTTTACTGGAGAAATTTTTGCCAGTAAAATCCAGTAAAATCCAGTAGAAAACAAAAACATATGATTAAATTAAGTAAACAAACAAAAATAAGCATACATTTAGTAATAAAAACATTTAAAAGATTAAAAGCTGAATTAAAAGGGCGGCAAAAACTAAAAATAATTATTTTCAACCTGAAACAAATTAAAGTAGTCAGTTACAATTATTATAGTAACAATTTATCAGTTTTCTAATATCTCTGTTAATTGTTTTTATTTACATTAATATATTAGAGATGTAAAGCTAATGAATATATGAATACTTCTTACTGCATATTATTCAGGGTACCGAATATCAAAAATCAAGTATTCATGTATTTTCGTATGTTATTTAACTAGAAACAAAATTAAAAGTCATGTCCAAACTAAACAAGTCTAAAAGCTTCCACAAAAGTTTATTTAATAAATACAGTTGCTACGAATTTATAATTATTAAAATGCAATGCATCAAGTACCAAAAACAATATATACTGGGTAGTCTAAATAATACATATTTTACAACACTAAGCTTTTTAGCGCTCATATGTTTGAATTAACCTGCAAGTTTTTGCAATTTTTCCGTTCGTTTACTTTTTTGTGCAAGAGCCAGTTTTGAGAGTAAAATTTTAATTTTGCCCAAAATTTACTCATCTACTGGATTTTACTGGAAAGTAAACGAATGGACCTATTGTGAACACTACAACAAATATTAAACTTGGCAGCACTTTTTAACATGAGTTCTGATTTTACTTGGAAATAAATAGAATTGTTTTTTAAAAGAGTTAATTATAAACAAGAAAACTAATAAAACTGTTAAATAAAAAAAACTAATAATAAAACAGTAAAAAATATTGCTTGAGCCAGAGTAAACACTAAAATTTTTTTTATATAAATAGAACATTTTTGATCTTCAAAGTTTAGTAACGTCATGATGCTTGTTAGGGAAAGACCCTAACCACGTGCTTGATTACTTAGAAGACAAGAATTGAGCAAAATTGATGATTAAGAGGTGTTTTTGTTAAAGTTCTGCCTATTATTCGAGTTCTGATGAGATCTTTAGCCAGATCGAAGTACTAGTATCAACCTAGCTAATATGTTTGATTTGCTTTATTTTTGTAAATATACGGAGGTTTAAAGCTCGTTATAAATTGAAAAGAAAAATTATTAAAAGAGGAAAAAATAAAATGTATTTTTTAACAGAGACCAAAAATAAATGTTAATTTTTTAAAAAAATCACACAAAAATGTGGAACAAATCTTATTTTTAAATAATCAAATATATTTCAAACCTAAATTATGCATTATTGCAAATACTTGATATTTTTTAATTTTAATGATTTCCTAATAAAATTCAAGTTGTTTATTGATTTTTTTTTAAACAATCAAGTAATAACTTTTTTAAATCGTAAATAAAATAAAAATGAAAACAAAATTGTGTTGCGCTGCGCTGCGTTTGTTGATGAAATAGGCTGGTTAATTTGCATTTAAATAATAGCTAAACCCAGTTAATAACTTTAACTCTGCTGCATTTAGTTGTTCGCTAGCTTTTGAATTTGATTTATAAATGTTATTTACAAATATTGTGAAAAAAATCACAAATTACACAAGGGAACAATGGTTCTGTTGATTAAGAACTGAATATTGTTTTTAAGGTTATTTGGGACGCTGAATCCAAATCTGCACTTGGTTTTTTTCTATCAGCTCGACTTTTCGAGATATACCGTTATATTCAAAATTAAGGCACTTCCGCTACATATATTGGAATAACTTGAAAACGGTTCACCATATTAAATTAAAAAAAAAAAACCGAAGCTCGCAAACAATATTCTCTTTAAGCCGTGCTTACATTGTTTTTAAATTTTCCAAGTAGTTTTAGAGATATCGTTCAAGATTTGAAAAAAAAATTAAAATTTTTAAAAAAAAAAAAAATTTTTTGTTCTTTAAAAATTCCTAAAAAATAAAAATGGGACAAAAATCACAGTTTTGGTCTAGAAACAGTTAGTTAAATATATTTCGAATGAAATGAGCTTTATTTCATTGCAATCGGTGCACAACTTTTGATTTTGTTCACCATTTACTGAATTGATATAAATCGCGATTTCCATACAAAAATAACAACTTTTGATTTTGTTTATTTCTATCAGCTATACTTTTTAATTTAACACAAAAAGATAATTTTAAAGAAAAATAAAAAATTTTAATACACAAATATTACAATGTAATTACAACTCATCGAAAAATTTTCTTTTATAAGATTTTCTTAAATAATCTTGTTTAGAGGGATTATTTTTAATGCTCCAGCAATAGTCCGCCATCATATGCTCTGTTACGGTAGTATGAAACTGTTGTTCCTTGGGTTAACAGATTTTTTTGCTTTAATCGAGAAGCAAGAATTTCAGATGCTTTTTTAGAGAGTCCAAGGTCTCTCACAAAATAACTAAGCTCCTCCTGATTAAATTGCTCGCGTTCAGAAGAAATATCTAAATGGAAGTCATCTGATCCACATTCAGAAATTGGTGAAGGAACATTTTGTCGTACGTCGTGAAAATTGTGTGTAGATGTAGATGGTTGTGATTCTGAATCCTCACTAGAGTACAGGACTGGTTGGGTAATAGACAACACGTTAGGATAAATCCATTTAGACCGGTTTGTTTTATTAATGCCTGTTATGTTGACAGCGCAAAAATAACAATCATCATAATGATTCGAAGGTTCCCGCCAGATCATTGGTGTTTTATACTTGAACTGGGTCCGTTGCTTGTTTGCCCATAACCTTAAATACTCTACACAGTTTTTACATACAGTATTAGGAATCCAGTACTTGTCACGGGTTTCCATGGTAAATCCGAAGTAGTCAAAATAAATTTTTTTAATAAAATCTGACACACTTTTTCTACCACATATGTTACAAAAATATGTTACAAAAATAGTTGGGATTGATTTTACAGGTGTTTCTTGACGTAGTCATAGCCCAATTTTGACATATATTTCAAAGTAACACAGTTTTCAATAAATAAAACAAGGGATAAAAATCAAAAGTTTTTTGTGTTCACTGATGAAATGTTCTAGGTTAAAATTTTTTAATATTTTTTGTCGTTATACTTTTCGCTTTCGTAAACACTTGTTGAATGAGAAAAATTGGTTGAATGAACCCATATAAATACTTCGTAGTTTTTTACTGAAGTACCTAGAAAAAATTATATCCACAATTTTATTGACAGTCACTTATGAATGAACACATGTGTTAAGGGGAATTTCTTTAAAAAAATCATCCGTTACCAACGGTAAACCACACATCAATAAAAACAAGTGCACTTTTCTTTTTTCGCTTTAATTGACTGTGAACTGACTAGGTGTCATAAAGGAACAATACAATTTATACGCGTTATGAGTTTGCTACCGCAACCATAAAAATGAAATAATCTTTTTTTATTACTTAATTTTTTTAATTCTTAGAATCATAAAAAACTAACTTATTACATACAAACACTTACACATTAGAAATGTTATTTTTGTATGGAAATCGCGATTTATATCAATTCAGTAAATCGTGAACAAAATCAAAAGTTGTGCACCGATTGCAATGAAATAAAGCTCATTTCATTCGAAATATATTTAACTAACTGTTTCTAGACGAAAACTGTGATTTTTGTCCCAATTTTATTTTTTCGGAATTTTTAAAGAACAAAAAAATTTTTTTTTTTAAAAAAATTTTAATTTTTTTTTTCAAAACTTGAACGATATCTCTAAAACTACTTGGAAAATTTAAAAACAATGTAAGCACGGCTTAAAGAGAATATTGTTTGCGAGTTTCGGTTTTTTTTTTAATTTAATATGGTGAACCGTTTTCAAGTTATTCCAATATATGTAGCGGAAGTGCCTTAATTTTGAACATAACGGTATATCTCGAAAAGTCGAGCTGATAGAGAAAAACCAAGTGCAGATTTGAAATCAGCGACCTCAAATTAGTAAAAATTTGCTACAAATTTCAAATCAACACAAAAAAAGTTCAATTTTGTTCCCTTGTGTTATTATTGAAAAAAATTAGTCATGTTTTTGAAATATTTTTGGGATGGAAAAAGCTCTCGAGCGAGCCAATAATATATACATTTTTTAACAAAGCTCGGTAGCTAAAATTAAACGAGCTGCTCAAACTAAGAAGGATAGCAAGAAAAATAAACAAAAAGCTTTTCAAAATAATAAGGCTAGTTTGAAAATTTTAAGAGAGCTTTTTAAATTGAGCAGCTCGTTAACAAAGTTAAATGGAGCTTTATGAAATCGAGCTCGAACAACTCACTCACTTATATATTTAAATTATTTTGGAATTAAATGAAACTTAATTACACCATTTCTAATACTTTTTCTTACACAAAATAAATATAAATTAATGACACAATTTCAAATTGTGTTTCTAAAATAATGAAAATACACCATATCCAGATTTATTTGAATAAATAAATAAGGAAACATAAAGACACCCTTTCCAATTAGATTTCATGAATTTCCATTCGATTATATTACGAAAGTTTAGCATGGAAATTAAATACTAATATAAAACTCATCTACATTATTTACAAGTTCACTTCATTGTGTTTCTAAAATTAAGTAAATAAATTTATCTAAATTTAAAAAAAATTTAGAGTAAGTGCGAGTAATGTGGTATATCTATTTGTTTTTAGATTACCAAATTTTTATGATTTAACCATCCACATGCTAAATGTGTTAGGCTTTCACGAAGCCATTTGAGAAAATTATCAAACCCACATTTTTAGAGATATTTAAGAAAACATTGCAAATCCCATTAAACGCGACTTAAAAAAATGTGCAGGTAATGTGGTACACCACATTGTGACATTGGACAATACGTCCGCCCTCATCGAGGAAATAGTCACAAGGAAGCTGGGATGGGCGGTCAATACCTTCGACCCATATAAATCACTGGGTCCGGACGGTATTTTTTCGGCCATGCTCTGCAACATCCCGGACGATGCACTATTTCTGTTGGTGAACATATATAGGAAATGCCTTAGTGGGGGGCATCTGCCTAGGGGGTGGAGAGAGGTCAGGGTAATTTTTATACCCAAGGCTGGTAGGGCGAGCCACTCGAAACCGGACGATTACAGACCTATCAGTCTGTCTCCATTTTTGCTGAAGACACTTGAGAGACTGATAGATCTGTATCTTAGAAGTAAAATTGATACCCATCTCATCAGCAACGCTCAACACGCTTACCTGAAAGGTAAATCAGTTGAGAGTGCGCTACACGAGGTGGTGGGCTACATTGAGCATGGCCTGAGGTATAAGGAGTATACTCTTGCTGCGTTTCTGGATATAGAAGGGGCCTTTAACAACATTAGGATCGAGGCTATTAAGGAGTTAGGCGCTTTCTGGGAGTTAGGCGCTTTCTGGTTGAGTGGATAGTCCGTATGCTTAGCAGCAGGACCATCAACTCGAGCCTGGGGGATCATAACGTAAGGAGAAGGGTTACCAGAGGGACGCCTCAGGGGGGAGTTTTATCTCCTCTTCTGTGGCTGCTAGCGGTTAACGGAATTCTCAGGACATTTGATTCCAGGGGTGGGAAAGTCGTTGCCTACGCGGATGACATAGTACTGCTGGTCAGGGAAAATTTTTGCCCACGATCAGCGAGATTATGCAGGTGAGGCTGGGCGAGCTCTCGGCATGGGCGAAAGATAGGGGACTGGGTGTAAACCCTAACAAGACTGAACTGGTGCTTTTTACCAGGAAGCATAAAATATAGGATTTTAGGAGGCCAGTGTTAGATGACGTCGGGTTGACTCTATCGGACGGTGCTAAGTATTTGGGTTGCTTCCTAGACAGCAAATTGTCTTGGAAGAGAAATACTCATGAAAGGATGAAAAGGGTACTCAATGCCTACTACACATGCAGAAACTCTATCGGTAAGAATTGGTGACTAAGACCGGATATGGTAAACTGGATTTACACGTCGGTAGTTACACCTATTCTCACTTATGGATGTACTGTCTGGTGGGATGCATTGAGAGTGGATAGCTGTAGGAAGATGCTCAACAAGGCCCAAAGGAGTTCATCTCTTGGTATTACAGGTGCGAGGAGAAGCACTCCACAGGCAGCGTTGGATATCATACTGCATCTATCCCCAATTGAACATTATGTGAGGAGTGTGGCTGCTAGGAACTTATTTAGGATCTACGAGTCTGCGCTGGTAAGACCTAGGAGGGATGATCACACAAAAATACTGTACGAAGTAGGACTGCTTGATCAGGGTAGCCCCCACTATGTTACTACTTTGCAGGTTCTGCGAGGACGTTGAAGAACTGGAGACAGTTGAGCATATAATGTGCCACTGTCCTAGGTTGCAGGGTCTCAGACAGAATTGTCTAGGAGACAGATTTCACGACGAACTTGAGTGTGTCGCTGGATGCAATCCAGTAGATTTGTTGAGATTTGTCAGGGAGATAGGACGGCTGTTTCTAGCAAGGGGACGATAGGAGCTGGTTTCTGGGGAGTATATATTCTTTCTATCTTTCTTTATATCTATCTTTCAATCTATCTTTTTGTCTATTTCTAATCTTTCTTACCGTTTTTCTCTGAAGGGATTCACAATGGACCGTATTGGTCTCCGAGTGGAGTTGTGCCCTTGGGCACATAACCCTTCCTAACCTAACCTGTGGTACACCATACGCTGGTAATGTGGTACAGTGTTGCATTTCGTTGTAAAGTTGTGTGGATACACCAAATGTTTATGAAGCCAAGAGAATACCCATTTTACCATTTCGAACAGCCTGTATTGCTCATTTCATATCCTCTGCTACCCATTTCCTTATTTCACCTTTTTTGGGCATTCTGCTTTTTTTGGAAGGTAATGTGGTACACTATTCCAAAGTAGCATCCTCAAACTATACCACAATAGCTGCACTTGTGTTTTATGTAGATATTCATATATTTAAAAAAAAAAAAACTACTACTTACATATATGGAGCAATTGCATATACTCTTCGCTTATTTAGTACTTACCAATTATTTTCATCTTTAACTTAAGAACTTTAAAATACACCTTTAAAACCAAAACTTATTTTTTAACACCAACCCAAAAAAAAGTCGACCACACACAACCGCAAATTTCTTCAACTGACTCCCACAATGACTTGCAAAAATGAAACAGATCGTTGCTCTCGTAATTCTCTGAGAGCAGCAAACTATTAATCCTGTTTCCGTTATTCTTATATTGTTAGTTTTAGAGAAAAGCTACTATACCACATTAACAGTCTATACCACATTACCTGCACTTACTCTAGTAAACGAAACTTTACTACACCATATTCAATTAAATTCTGAAAATTTCAAATTCTATTTCGAAACATACATAGAAAGGTAACCTTATGATGAAACTTAGCTACACCATTTACAAATTTTTTTCAGAAAATTTCAAAGGCACTTTTAAAATTAACTTAATAAGCCCATGTACACCAAAATCAGAAAAACACCATTTTCAGTATAATTGTGTGAATTATAAATAGTGGATCACCGAAGTTGTCTAATTACACCGTTTCCACCTATATTCCTAACATTAAGTTTTTTTTTTTTTTTTTTTTTTTTCAATGTTTATTAATTTATTATTCGTAACATTAATTCTTAAACTATAATAAACAATAGTTAACAATAATTTACAAAATTTACAATATATACACTGTCCCTAAAACGGGCTCTCAAGTATTGTTGATATTAATGTATATTTCGTTTTACAAAAACATATAATTTTACTCACTTCAAATGAAGGATATATTTATATTTGTTGTAATGAAAAAAGTTATAAAAACATTACTTTTATATTTACAAAAGATAAAAACTAAGGTCTAAATGTAAAAAAAAAAAGAAAAGTATAATTATTTATTGTGATAACCACCAAAACTTTTTGGTTTTAGACTTTTGTAATGAGAAATCTCTATAAGCTATACTGGTATCATATCTGACATTATAATTTTCTGCAGAATTGCAGTTAACTGTTTTAATATTTGCCCGTCTATAATTATGGTAGAAAACAGGAATGCCATTCTCATTTTGTATTATATTTAACTTGTCGAGGTACAAAAATGCCTCAGGAGGTACAAACCCTTGTATTAAGGTTTGAGATATATATCCTTCATTTGTATAGTATGGCGCCATAATTAGATTATTCTCTGTACATAATGTACATCTTATTATATTATTTCTAATTAAATTTATGATAAAATTATCTATTCTAATTATATTTGCTGTGTTGTATAATTTTTTATTTGAAATATATTTTGTATAATTGCTTTGGGCTGATCTAAATAATGATGTGCATGATCTTAGGCACTTTCTCTCAAAAACACGTATCTTTTCCATGTAGGAGGGTGAAATATTAAACCAGATTGGGCAACCATATGTAATAATGGGTCTTATTAATGATTGATACATGATAATTTTAACTCTTGGAGTAATATATCTTGAATAAAATAAAGGTTTGTACATAAAATACGCATTTCTAGCTTTCAATATAATTTCATTAACATGGATATTAAAATAAAGAAATTTGTCTAAATAAATACCTAGGTATTTTACCGTATCTTTATTAGTTATATTTGTATTATTCAAATTTGATTTTATACCAAACGATTTCCATTTTCTCTTAATGTTGTTATTGCATTTATTTACTGGAGGTCTAAATAATATTGATTCGCATTTATTAGCGTTGATTTTCATTTTCCAATCAATAGTGAAATTTTCTACGACATCAAAGGATTCTTGTAGGTTTTGATTTATGCTTTCAATAGTATTGTCCGCGTGATAAATAATAATATCATCCGCAAAGGAGATAATATTTTCTATTTTACTTAGTAAGTCTAATATAAATAAATTGAAAAGAATGGGTGAATTGACAGTTCCCTGTTGCAATCCGTTAGTAATTTCAAATGTTTTTCTGCTCATTTGATTTTCATGAGATATAAAAAACGTTTTTTCGCTAATCATATTATATATGAGTACAGTTTGATGCAGTGGAAATTTATAATTAATTAATTTATATATCAACCCAGGGATCCAAACGCTGTCAAACGCCTTTTCCATATCTATTAAACAAGCCCCCGTACATAGTTTTCTGTTCCAATTCCAATTGATATACGATGTAAGTAAATGTATAGCATCAGTTGTTGAATGTTTGTATTTAAATCCGAATTGTTTTTCGGTAATCAAGTAATTGTCCTTACAGAATTTGGTAATATTGTTGTTTATACACATTTCGAATACTTTGCTGATGTTGGGTAATAAACTTATCGCACGAAGATTTTTTGGATTACTTAAATCTTTGTCTTTTTTTGGCAAAATTACTACTTTTGCTTTCTTCCATTGTTTTGGAAAATAAGAATTATTAAGCATATTATTAAATAAACTACAGTATTCAGTAATCATAACATCCGGTAAATTTTTTAAAACTATATTTGGTATTTCATCAAAACCAGTGGATAATTTAGCCCTAAGATTTGAAAAAATGTATAAAGATTTTTCTCTTGTTACAAAGTATTCTTCAGCTTGTATATCGTTTAAATTATTAGATGGCTTTTCATCATTGAAATTAGTTATGGTGATTTGGTTATTTTCAAATGTAGATTTTGTTTCCAAGAAGTAATTAAAACAGCTGTTAACCTGAACTTGCATATTATTCTCTTGATTGATTGGTTTATAAGCATGAACTGACTCTAGAAAGTAACCAATAGTGTCAAGCATTTCCTCTTTATCTTGTATTATAAAATTATTTGAGCTATCCTTGTCTAAACTCATTGGGTCTATTCCAGCTTTATATAATAAATCTTCTGAACATTCTGGTATTTTTATATTTTGTAGGTTTAACGGTTTAAATTTTTTGAAATTCTTTTTTATTTCACCAAACATATGTTTAGAATCCTTTGGATTTAAAATAGTTAATTTGTCTTGAATATTTTTATTCAAGGCAATTGAAAAGTTTTCATTTATGAGTTTTTTAATAAGTTTTAATTTAACTTTTAGCATATTGATTGAAGATTCAGATAAAGTTTGTTCCATTCTATTATTTCTTTTTATCATTGTAACTATTTTACTTTTCTCAGCTTGTAATTTTTTTATAATTGTATTGGTTATCTTGGAATTTGGGTTTGAAAATTTTAATTTAGGCGTTAAATCCTTTATGGTTTCAATTATCATATTGTTCAGTTTATTTATATGATCGTCAATTTCTATGTTTGCGAGATTACGATTATATGGTATATGTAATTCATTATCCAATTTTTGGATGATTTTATTTTTAAACCGTTTCCAGTTTGTTTTTCTATAATTGTACCTAGAATCTGTTGTTTCCTCTATGAATGTAAACTGTTGCTGTTCATTATTCATGGAGGCATAAATTTCCACTGCATTATGATCACTGTCATAGTCGAAAGTTTTAAGGCAGTTTAACGTATTGTTCTCCGTTTGAATATGCAATCTACAATCTGCTATACATACATCTAAATACGACCCTGATCTTGGAAAAGATGGTGAGCTTGAAGCGTAAAATCTACATTTGAATTTTATTTCATTATCAATCAACCATTCCTTCAATTTATTACCTTTTTCGTTATTATATGGGTTTCCCCAATCTTCATGTTTACAGTTTAAATCACCAGCTAATATGTAATATTTATTACTATTTTGTAAGTCCAAGGACTCGAAAAGTTTATTTATTTCATTTTTATAGTGTGAGTTATTGTTTCCCGAGGGATAATATGCTGAAATAATGATTATTTCCTTGTTTGCAATCATTGGTACTTTTATTATACAAGTTTCCAAGTATTTAAATGAATTAATAACATTATTTGAGAAGGTATTATATTTTAAATTGTTCTTTATTAAAATGGCTGTTCCACCTCCTCGTAATGCGTCTTTTCTATCTTTTCTAATCATATTAAAATCCTCAAATTGAAGCTTGTGCCTAGCATTCAGTTTTGTTTCGTTTAAAAGCACAATATCCGGATTGTGTTCTTTTAAAAAATTTTGAAGGTCATACCTTCTGCTTATTAAAATTAAAGAGTTTACGTTAATATGTATTACTTTAAGATTTTTTGAAACTGTATTCATTTGACTACCTTCCATATTTACACACCTACCATGGAAAAGATCGCATCTATACGAGATGCTTGTAAATTTAATTGTTTTTGGAGATTTGCCATTTGAATATTTAGATTTGTCATCATATTTTTCAATTCTAACATGAAGGAATTATTATTGTTATTTAACTTATTTTCGTTTTCATTTACTTTACCATTACCATTTAAAATATTAGCAAAACTAGTACCAGCGTTAATAAATGAATTTGTAAAATTGTTTTTATTTTCTACTAATGTATTTTTCCTAGCTCTAAGTTTTTGTTGCAGTTCTTTATATTTTTCACATCCCTTGTATGAAGCTGGATGACCATATTTGCTGCACACCACACAATACAGCTTATCTTTTTCTTCGGCTGAAACATTATTTATGGAACATTTTCCCTTCTCATGATCTGTATTACATTTAACACATTTCGTCGGCAGGTAACAATTTGCGGCACTATGAAAGAACCCTTGGCAATTTCGGCATTGAGGTATTTCCGGACGTCTTACTTGTTCCCATTTTATGCATCGATAAAATAGTGCTCTTATATTTTTGAGTTGTTTTACGTTACTTTCTGGAGTTACTTGTACTAAAAATATTGGTAAACTATACCCTTTTTCAACAGATTTTTTAGTTGAGAATTGACTAACTTTAATAAAATGTAGGTCATCACTTTGGAATTGTTCTAATTCTCTTAATATTTCATCACTGGGTATGTTTGCTTCTAATCCTTTAAGGAGATAAGTTTTTGTTTTAATACCTTTTGGTGTATATGTAAAAAATTTTGCCTTTGTTTTTTCAAGATAAGCTCTAACTTTAAGAAAGTCTTCTATCGTATTCATAAACAACGATTTTTTATTTCTGAATTCTTTAATTTTGAATTCTTTTATTTTTAAACAGTTTTTGATAAATTCAATTAATTCTTTTGTTTCAATATCAACAATGTTTATAGGGGGGACTTTTTTAGCTTTATTTTGATCCATATTAACCACTGTATTTTTATTATTATGATTTATATTAGATGTCGAGATGTTTTTGTTTGCTCTCATCACTTCATTCATTGCTGTAATAGCTGAATTTAATTTTTGAGTTTTTTCTTTTTTTTCTTTAACATGGTTCTCAAATCTTTTTAACAATTCTTGTTCACATTGATCATCATTTTCAATGTCAAGCACTGCATAATAATTGAATCTATTTTGTTTAGATGTTGATTGTTCATCATCCATGTTGTTGTTGTTGTTTTTTCTTTTTCTATTGATTATGTTTTTATTATTAATGTTTGTTTCAACATTATTATTGTTTTCTGAGTTTTGAGCATTACGCTCACTCATATCAGTTTTTTAAACACTTTTAATTGTTTTATGGTATATTTTTGTTTCAACAAATTGAATAAAAAGTATTTTTTTTGTTTTGTAAAGAAAAAAAGCACTAGTGTAAATGATTTTAGTATGACACCAATAATTAATTCTGATCTCCGTAATGCGACTATTACTCATGACGGTCACGATCGAACTTCTTCCTAACATTAAGTAAGAAACCAGATGGTCAAATTACACTATTTACAAGTATGTTAGAAAACATGTTAAATTTGCGGCTAAAATAAAGTAAATAATACAATATATACCATTTCTTAAAAAGATTAAATATCCGCAATAAAACATAGCAACACTATTTCCAATTTAATTTAATAAATTGTTAAACACGCCATTTCTAATCGCATTTATAAAGTTAAGTAGGGAAACTTCATGAAATACAGTGTAATTAAAAAAAAAAAAAATTATAAAATAAAATAATAAAATGTATTCAAAGCACTATATTTTTAGGTTTGTCAGTGCTTTACCAACACTGTGAAATACAGTCGGACGAGCCCTGGCAGGTGTTATCATTTTGGAGTTGGGTCAGCACTCATTGTATTATTGAAAAGCACTATATTGATTGGTTTGACAATACCTTGCCAATGCTTTAAAATACAAATTTTGGTGCTGCCAAGGCGCTCATATCACACAGTGTATTTCAAAAGTACTTTATTGTTCGTTTTCCAAGTGCTTCTGCAAAGCAGTAAAATAGGAACTGCCAAGCCAGGACAGGTATTAACATTTTGGAACTTTCAAAGCACTTAAATCTTCAGAAATCCAACGCTTGTACCAACGACGTGAGTGCTTTGGCAGCACTTTGCCGTTCGTATTTTTCTGGGCTGGGGATGTTTCTACTTTTGTAGGTTTTTAATTATTTAAAATGTTTAAAAATGTTTCAATACTTACTGCTTCTTGTATTTGATCAGTTGGGCCATCACGTGTTAGTTCATAACATGCAAATATATATTTATCCAAATTACTACGTAATTCTTTAACAGCTTCTCCAACTTGCGATGTCTCACATTGATTTTCAATATAATATAAGCCCCAACTTATGGAAAAATAGCAAGCTTCTATGCAATATGTTAAAGCTTCATAGGGTAAATTACGTCCAGGATTTTCCTTTGCTACACATTCATCCACATCTTGGTATACGGAATCGAATAGATTCCAGGGGTTTAAATTATGCGACGAGAATAGTATAGAGACAACTTTTAAAGAGCTAATAACATTATAAATTTCATCTTCATTGGGTAATTCTTCGCCAGCAATTAAATTACGCCAATCTTCTATAGCATCTTTATATTTATTTACAGCATTATCAATAATATTGGAACGAGCAACATCACAACGTGTATAAGTGGCACTACCTTCGGTGCATAAATATTCCAACGTTTTGGCACAAGTCTCTAAAACATCACGATCTGTGTGTACGGACATAATATAACTCATTTTATCCAATAAAGCTTGTAAATTAGCTTCTTGACGATTTGTAGTGTAAATATCCAATTCAAAATATTGTGGTACCGATAAAAGATTAGTCAATTTTTCGCTATCTGCTTGATATTTTTCGAGTAATGAAGGTAAGGTCACAATAAAATGTTCGGTTAGTTTGGTTTTTTCATCTTGTATAACTTTAAGTTCTTTGGCACTTAATGATATTTTACGATTACTAGCTCTACCCACTGGTGCCTCACCCGTTGCAGCCTGTTTAACACTACTAACCATAATTTCAATTAAAGTAGATTCTTGTTTATTATCTAAAACTTCTTCATTAGGACCGGGTTCTTCTAATAGTAAATCTGTCATACATTCCCAATCTTTAACCATGGGATTATTATCCATAAATGAATCCACTAAATAGGCACCATGTTCATGTAATTCTGATTCAATCATAAATTGCACTAAATCGCGTATTAGCGGAGTGTTGGGCAAACGTAGTTTGCCTCTTTTTGTTTTAGTTTCTTCCATATCGGACGTTAAATGAAATAAGCGTACATTAAGAAATTCTGCAGCAGCTTGTGCTACACCACGATGTGATGAATATACCAATTCATAAACAATTTCACAATCTTTATCAGCCAAAATATCAGGATGTATTCTTTGGAATTGGTTTAGCAGTCGTAATTAAATTTATAAATTGTAGTTATAAAAACACTTTATACTTACTTCAATATACTTATAACTAATTTTACAGCATGTACAGCTACTTCAAACTCTTTATCCAGTGTCATGGCAACTATACGATCTTTAAATTTTGAGGTGAACAACTCGAGTTTTCCTTTTAATTCTTCTTTATCATAAAGCGGCAATAAAGCTTGTAAACAACGTAAACGCACTTCACCCACTTTATCGTGTAATGTCCAACCTATGTATTTGAGATAGGAATCATCTAAAAAGTTTTGTGGATAATTCTCCATCCAAACACCAATTTCAGCCATACAAATTGCTCTTATGTCAGGTAGTGTATCACTAAAATTTTAAAGTTTAAATTAATAAACACATCACTTTTAAAAACGATCAAAGATTTCGAGTTAAATTTTGTAAAACACTTGCCAAAGAAAGTTCACATCAATTCAAGTTCACATTTCATTTATTTATTAATTTGTAATATATGTAGCCTAATTGGCCAATATAATTATATTACATGTAATTTAAATACTATGAGAATATACGTACAGTTGAACCTCGTTTATCCGGGCCTCTATTAACCGGGTACATCTGTTAACCGGCATGCTGGTGGTTTGATTTATACCTCTATTAACCGTGTTTACCTATGTTATCCGTGCTATTATTTTTTTCCCCTCTATTAACCGTGCTTCACCTCTATTATCCGTGCAGCACACATATTTATTTGCTTGTTTTTTCTTTTCACCTACATACAAAGAGTTCAAATTCGGGAAAAATAAATAACTTCTATTAACCGTGTTTTCGATAATCCGTGCTGAGTCCAGTCCCGTGCAACCCGGATAATCGAGGTTCAACTGTACTTAATATTAAAAAAATTCCTGCGACTTCCCTAAAAAACCACATTCTTTACACAAAATAAGTTTTTTTTTTTTTTTTTTTTTTTTTTTTTAATTCAAGTTTTTATTAAAATTAAAATTTTTTAATAGACATTTTTATCTTAGGTCTAATCCCACGAAGCCATTTGGCTTGTCTGCAGGATGTGAAATAAAATAAATAAATGCATTTAATAAATTAAGATATTAAAATTTTTCATGAATAAGATTTTTAAATATGTTAAATATGTTGCTCTCATTGCGAGGATATAAAATGTTTTTTTAGAATTTGTTTTTTGTTTAAATTGTTTATGTTTAGAAGATTAGCAGGCAGTTCATTAAAAATTGAGGGTAAGGCGACGCCTAAGCAGTTTTTTCCATAATTATTACGATAACTATCAACCTTAAATCTGCCTTCAGCACGGCGTCTGGTGTTATGGCAGTGATCGATGACCTTTAGAAAACGGGTGTCTTCATAGAACTCGTTTATCAGAGTTATGCGGTATATACTGTTGACGTTAAGCAGTTGTAGCTCACTTGCGATGCTTTTGTTATTGCAGTTGTTGCTGGGAGCGTTGTTGTTTTGCCTGTTGTTGTTGACTGATATGTTGTTGTTCCTTGGTATGTTGTTGTTCCTTGGTATGTTGTTGGTTCTTAGTGTGTAGTTGTTGTTTGGTATTATGCTGTTGCGCATATTATTGTTGGGTATGTTGTTGTTGGGTATGTTGTTGTTAAACATGTTGTTGGGGCTTAGTATGCTGTTGCTTTGTGTGGTATCGTTGCGTTGTAAGGTGTTGTTGTGTGTTATGTTTGTGTTGTTGAGCATGTTGTTGTTGGGCATATTGTTGTTCGGCACATTGTTGTTTTGCACGTTGTTGTTGGAGACATTATTGTTTAGTGTGTTGCCGTCGGAGATATTGTGGTATATCATGTTGTAGTTTAGCGTGTTGTTGCGTTGCCTATTCTTTAACAAGATTTTAAGTATTTGGTTCTGTGTTTGCTGAAGCGATCGACAGTATGTTGCACTCCCCCATGATGTGATTCCATGTCTTATGTAGGACTCGGCAAGAGAGAAATACGCTTGTTTAAGTACATGGAAAGTAGAGCAGTTACTCAGATGGAATAAACTATACGCAGTTTTACGGAGTTTTTTGCAAAGATATTGCACGTGGGTAAGCCATTTAAAACTTTGATCTACAAATACTCCAAGGTATTTATAAGTTTTTACATTTTCGATGAATGTTGAACAATGATCATTATCAACTGGGTTATTGTTTGGTGAATTATGTAGACATTGATTGTCGTGAAATTTAATGTTAATGGTTGTGTCTATCAGATGATTTGGTTTTATGTGCATAAGTTTGGTCTTGCTAGCATTTATTACTAAACAATTATCATGGCACCACTTAGTTACAATGTTCAGTTGATGTTGCATAATGTCACTAGCAGTTTTGACGCATTTATTAGCAACTACAATTGCTGTGTCATCAGCATATGCAAAAGTAGTGCTTTTTGTCAGTAAGTTCATCATTTCATTCGCGTAGATAATATATAAAATCGGCCCTAGTTTTGACCCTTGCGGTACACCAAAGCTTGAAAGTATTTTTTCGCTTAGTGTGTTACTGATTTTAACGCTATATTTTCTGCAATCCAAATAATTTTTAAACCAATTTAAACTGTTTCCTCGTATTCCACTTCGTTCAAGAATCTTTATTAAGTTGTTGTGCGACAAAGTGTCAAACGCTTTACTAAAATCAATAAATAGTACTAAGCAATGAATGTTTTTACTTAAGCAGCTATTTATATAGTTAGAAAAGTTTCCAAGAAGCTTGTTGATATTCTTGCCTTTTTGAAATCCAAACTGGTTTTGGTTTATGGTTTCATATTTCTTTAAAAAATTAGTAAGTCTTCGTACAATTATTTCTTCTAGAACTTTTTCTATAATTGACAGAATAGCAATTGGTCTGTAGTTATTGTAATCACTTTTTACGCCGTTTTTATAAATTGGTCTAATTATAGATATTTTTAATAAATTTGGTATAATTGCATTATTTAGACTAGAATTGATGAGATATGTTAAAACAGGGGTTATGTAACTTGCGTTGTATTTAATATCTTTTGGTCTTATGCCGTCAATTCCAGCACCTTTCTTGTCGTTCAAGTTTTTTAGTATCGAGTATACTTCTGATTCATTGGTTAAAGAAAAGTATACTGAGTTGACAATAGTTATTTGAGGGTTTTGCACTGTTTTAATGTTACAATTGTGTATTATGTTTTGAACATTTTCTTTAAATTTTTTCGCAAAGTTATTTGAAATGTCCACCGTATTATTATTTTTAAAGTTTTTAATTATCACATCATCGATGTTATTTATTTTTTTACCGGTTATTTCATTGATTAATTGCCACGTAACTCGCGTATTGTTTCTATTTTCAATAAATTTTTTTTTATAATAATTATTTTTTGCATAATATAATTTTTTATTAAGAGTATTTCTAAATTTTTTATATTGGAATTCATAATTTTCATTGTTTCGATTATTTCGCCATTTAATATAAAGTTTATCCCGTATATCACAGCACTTAATTAGTTCTTCGTTTATCCATGGATTTTTTATTCTTGTTTTGTTAGAACTGTTTGATTTCTTTGAGGTTTCATATATATAACTGAAGTTTTCGTGAATTTTATTAAAAAGATCATTTGTACTCAGGTTTTGGTTAATTAAATTATTCCAATTTACTTTTTTAATGTTTTCGTTTACTTTAAAATTACTTATTTGGGCACTCCTCAAAACTAAGGTTTGGCTACTCTGGTTTAGTTCTTCTTCTTTTTCCTCATCATATGCACAACAAAAAATAGAGTAATGGTCTGAGATAGTTGTTTTTATTACAGCAGCATAAGTTTGTGTGTTTGTGTTATTATTTCTTATATGTGTATGGTCGATGCAAGTACTCGTATTCTTTTTAAGATCTTCTCTTGTACTCTCATTTATAATGCATTGTAAACCATTAGACAGTATCATTTCGAGATATTTTGTTGTTGTGAGATTTTGTTGGAGTATGTCGATATTCATATCCCCAATAATAATTACATCTTGTTTGTTCTTTATTTTGTTTATTGTTTTGTCAAGCTCTATTATGAACTTGTTTATTTTTTCACTTGGAGGACGATATAAAGGAAGTAGAGAAATGATTTTATTGATATAAACGTCAATTTGGGCAGACTCGAACGAAGTTGTGTTTAAAGAAACATTTGTGAACGTTATGTTATCTTTAATATAGACAGCTATTCCCCCTCCTCTATTTTCTCTGTTTATAAAAAAAGAATTAAACCCATTTATGCAGTAAAGGTGATTTTCATTATCATTTATATTTGTTTCAACTAAAACAATAAATTTAATATGATTGATTATGTTGTTTATACTAACTAAGAATGGCGTGAAGTTTAAACGAAGTGATCGAATGTTCATGTATATGATTGAGACGGGATAACTTAAGAGTTTTTTATTTATTTGATTAAAATTATCAAGAGATTCGGTTTGATTTTGATTCATTTTTTTTTTTTTTTTATTAAAAAAGATAGTAAAAAAGTCTTTAAGAACTTTACTTATAAAAACAAAAACAAATTGTGGTAAGCATTTAAATTGATAGGGCTATTAGTTCGATATCTGCAGTGTTGTTTATGATGATGTAGTTTGAATTTTCATTTTGTTTTGCAAAAATATTGCCGTTTCTGGCCCACACAAATTTCCAGTTGGACTCCGCAGCTTTCGTTTTTGCTAACCAAAGAAGACGACGGTTGAGGGGAGTCAGTTGATCGTTGATATAAATATATTTGTTGTCTTCATTATCTTTATTTATTATTTTAGACTCAACTCTATGACGATTGATTCTACTCATTAACTCTTTTTTCTTATTAATAGAAGAGAATTCGACAATCACTTTGTCGGCATTCTTCTTCAATCGGTATGAGTTGCTAATGTCGGTGTCATTAATTTCAACATTAACTGATGCTGCAATCGTTTTAACAACATTGTCAGCTGACATATTCTCATTATTTATATTTTTGATTTCTATGTTCTTGCTGATCATTTGTTGCTCTAATTTGTTGATTTTTCGTTCCATCTCATTAATTTGCTTGTCTTTTTCTTTATTATTTTCACGAAGTTCACCAATTTGAGCTGCTAGGGATGTGAGGGTGTTGGTAATTGTAGTGAGCGCGTTTTCTATATTTGTGTTAATTTGTGTATTGTTTTGGGTAATGCTTATTGAAAGCTGTTGCATTGTAGTTTTAATATCGTTTATGTCTGTTTTAATCGTCGTAACGTCAGTTTTAAGTATAATGACGTCAGATTTAACAGAACCAAGGCTGTTATTAACGTCACTAGGTTAGGTTAGGTTGAGCTGGCCGGTCAAAGACCCCGCATAGACCATTAGGTCCCTAGCGTTACCAGATAAGGAACGATAACCCCCACGTTAGGTCAGTCGTTAGTGATGGTAGCCAGAGTTCCCCACACCCTCTTAGCAAATGTTAGAAGTCTCAAGATTCCGATTTCTGAGATTTCTCATAGATCGCGGAATAGGTGGTCCCCTAAACATTTCGCCCTTGAGCGTGCAAGAGCAGGACAGTGGCACATTAGGTGTTCCACCGTCTCTCTGTCCCCCGGTACCCCACAGAATCTACATTCGTCACTCTGCAGCCTTCCCGCTCTCTTGGCAAGAACTGCCGTCCAGCAGTGACCAGTTAAAATCCCCACAAGAAGTCTACAGTCGCTCCTGGACAAGGACAGTAAAAGTTCGGTCGCTACGGGATCGTAGGATTTCCACATGACTTTAGATACTCTGCATGTTTCGGTATTTCTCCAAACCGCATCAGCTCTTCGCATCATCGTGGATTCTACATCCCTTTTCAGAGACCGAAGTGGCACGCGAACGTCCAATGCCATTTCAACTGGCAAATGGACTCCCCGTTTAGCCAGTTCATCCGCAACCTCATTCCCTTCAATACCCCGGTGCCCACGAACCCAATAGATGTGGACTCTCCTTCCGGACCCAAGTCTCCCTAGAGAGTTCTTGCACTCTTGGACAATCGAAGAGTAGGTCAAGTTGGCGGCGATAGCTTTGATAGCCGCCTGACTATCAATAAAGAAATTAACGTAACTGTCCTCCGTTTCAGAAACAAGAGCAAGGTCAGCAGCCATTTTGGCCGCCATAACTTCCGCCTGAAAGACGCTGCAGTAATCGGGAAGTTTATATGACTCCTCGATACCCAGCTCTCGACAGAAAACCGCTGCCCCGACCCCCTCCTCCATCTTTGAACCATCAGTGAAGAAGTTGAAGGTTCTGTGGTCAGGACGAAGGCCTGCCAACCAGCCGTATTCACTCAGGGTAACACGCAAGCCAGTGGTGAAGCCAATTTTCGGGATGGTGTAGTCACTGCTACAGATCCTATCCTCAATAATCATCCCGTGACCATAAGGTCTCGTCGTAAATCTCCCCGTAGCACAAAGGCGAACGGCGGATTTCCTGGCGGCGCCCTCCGCCACTAGATTAATCGGTTGTAGATTTAGGATTACATCCAGTGCCGCGGTAGGCGTGCTGCGAAGTGCGCCCGTTATACAAAGTTCAGCGAGTCTCTGCGCGCTCTCAAGCCGCCTACAGTAAGACATTTTCTCTAACGCTTTCCACCAAACAAGTACTCCATAGAGTAAAATTGGCCTAGCCACTGCCGTGTAAACCCAGTGCATGAGTTTGGGAGATAGACCCCAAGTCTTGCCTAGCATTCGTTTACATGCATAGAGCGCATTTGTAGTCTTTTTAACTCTCTCCTCTACATTGAGTTTCCACGACAGCTTGCTGTCCAATATGACCCCCAGGTACTTTGTGTGGTCCTTCAAAACAAGATTGGTTCCCCCTAGCCTAGGTGTGGTCCACGGGCCCACCTTGGTCTTATGAGTGAAAAGTACCAAATCCGTCTTCTCTGGATTTACGCCCAGTCCCACTTTGGTCGCCCACCTGTTAATGATCCCAAGTGTAGTCTCCATTACAGAACTGACGACATCCAGGTATTTGCCAGTGACAATGACGGCTACATCGTCTGCATACACAGTCGTTGAAGCCGCATCGTACTTAAGCTCCTCGAGAAGTCCGTTAACAACAAGTGTCCACAACAAAGGGGAGAGAACTCCTCCTTGGGGAGTTCCCCTACGCGCCACCCTCTGCAGTCTGGCGCTTCCCCAATCCGCTGAGATTATCCTGCATCCCAGCAGGTTGCTTACCCAATTTACAGCCCCCAAAGAAGCTCCCGTTCCTGCCAAACACTCCAAAATTGCATCTGTATGCACATTATTGAAAGCACCAGCTATATCAAGGAAGACTCCCAGGGCGAATTCCCCATAATGAAGGGCCCTTTCTATCTGTGAAACAACCGAATGGAGTGCTGTCTCCACAGATTTTCCCTTCGTGTAAGCGTGCTGGTTGTCGCATAGAAAATTAGGCTCCAAGCTTTCTCGAACATGGAAGTCCAAAATTCTCTCCAAAGTCTTCAAAGTCACTAAGTGACAAAGGGTCTTTAAACCTTTTAGCATTATCATCAATATCATCATCATCATCTTCTCTTCTTTGTTGTTTTTGCTGAGATTTTTCATCATTTGCAGCATTAAATACGTTGTTGCTAGTAGATCCCTTTCTAGGTTTACATTTGTGGCATCTCCAGTCGGTTTTACGATCGCCATACATACTTGCGTATGTACTCTCTGATAGGGGGCAGCAAGGAGAAAAATGATATTTTGAGTGACAACCGTGGCATTTGACAAAGTTTGGCTGTAATGGTTTATTACATTGGGCACAAGCACTCATTTTTTTATTTTCTTTTGATTTTAATTTCTTTTTTACGTGAAAAAAAAAAAAAAAAAGTCTTAAGGTTTTATTTTCTGTTTTTGAAAAAGAAATTTTAATTTTTATAAGTTAATTTTATGGTTTTTGATGATATTTTTTCACAGTAAAACGTAAACTGTTTTCTTTATTTCGCTATTGATTTTAAATATTTTATTTGCACTTTAAACACTGTAATTTTTTACTATTTTGGGAGCACGATTAAAAGACGACCATTCGCAATGAAAGCTAAAAATCAGTTCAAAATTAAAACCCAATTATCAGGTAATGCTTAAGAATAGGCAGAAGTTAAGTACTCATGAATCTTACGTTTAAATGATTCTACAGAAAACCGGAATGATCACAAACTTCCTGACAAATAATTCCACAAACGACCCGTCCCAATACCAAATGAACTTTCATAAACCGTATTCGAAATAAGCATATACTCTATTGGAGGATTTCTTTCTGAACGCAAAAATGAAAATAAGTGAAAAACACACTCAAAAAACTATCTTATATAAACTATCTTATATAAACGTAAGATTCAGAAAATCTCTGAAATGTAAGGACACATGGGCTCTTAATCTTAGTCCATAGACAAAACGGACTATACTGTGAATAATATATTTAATTCTCCTTTTATTTCTCTCAGAACAACCAGAAAAGACTTCAAAACAATAATTTACCTGCGACATAAGCAAAGCATACGCATTGGACCGCTTGAGAGATAGAGGCAAGAACAAATTTAAATGATAAAGCCTACGCAACGTAAAACTAACTCTAGAGCACAGATTGTTAGTATGGGACTCGAAAGACAAAATCTATCATCAATCAGTACACCAAGACAACGTATATTGCTGACAGTCTCAATAATATTATTACAACTGTTTAAGTTCAGATGAAATATATCAGATCTGTTAAAACTTAAAAACTAAAGCCTTTGTTTTCAAAGGATTTATACGTAAGCAATTTCCTACCATCCAATCATTTAAAGCAGATAAATCGTAATTTATAGTAACCTCTAGAGCATTCATAACTGTATATCATCGGCAAACAAAAAAAGGTTTACAACGGCTATAACTGAGAAAGTCAAGCAGACAAGGATATGCCCCAAAACAGTACATCTGATTTAACATCCAGTAAATAAGAACTCAAACTATTAAAAGAAACATATTGCTTACGAGTAGATAAATCCCACATTAAGCGACAGTCAGGACATTGAAAAATTAAAGTTGTTATTGAGTTTTTTTTTATTAGCAAAGAATGCTTTATCTGATCAAAAGCTTTGGATATATCTATTGAGACTAAAACACTTTTCTTTTTCGAAAGTGGTTTTAATGCATGCAATAAACATCGCTCATTTAATACATAATTAAATGCATTCACAAGAAGTTATTTTTCAGCACTCTTTGAACACTTAAAACAATTTATTAAACGTATAAAAAAGAACATCCAAGAATCGATCTTTTATACAATTAACACCATGAAAACCAAGGCTATTATGTTTCGCTCACTATATCGTAGCGTTGTTTACCGCCATATTAGAATGGGTGGTGTGGATATTATGTTTGTTGACGGATATTATATCTCAGATGCTTAGGTCTGGTAATTGATGTGTACTTAAATTTTGGTCCCCAAATTGATGCTATTTCTGCTAAGGTAACTCTAGGTCTGAGATCACTTTACCGCTCTAGACTTCACCTGCCATTCAGAGTTAAACGCATGATTGCACATGCTTTACTCATGTCACACCTTTATTATGGCATTGAGGTTGTATGTGGTACGTTATCCTATAATATTAATAGGCTTGAAAGTGTGCTTAGGAGAATAGTAAGTTTTGTTTTTGAAATTGCTCATTATGACCATGTTCGCGTAATTGGTGCTGTTAATGAATTTTTGGGATGTTCCTTTAAGCAGTATCTTGAATTACGTAATATGCATTTCCTGTTTAAGATACTTAAAATTAATGTGCCGCAATATTTGGCTTCTAAATTTGTCTTTTTTAGATCTCCGAGGAATACCCATATTGTTTATCCCTTGTATACTTGCTCAGTTTATGAACGATCATTTCTTGTCAGAACTGCGAGAATTTGGAATCAGTTCCCCGAAAATTTACATGATTTAACTGTTTCCACCGATACTTTTTAAATTAGACTCTTGCGTAATTTCCAGAGGAATCCATATCTGAATAATCGGTGATTTTCTTTCTTTTTTGAATTTCGCGGATTGGGGCTACTAATTCATAATGGTCATGTCATATTTGTGTACCTGTGTCATATCTTACAAGAGTGTTTTTTTTTTTCTTTTCTCTATTATTAGGGTTGCTATTTATATTGTTTTCTTTATTTTTACTAATAATAAAATCTATTATAATTTTTTTTTTTTTTTTTTTCAGTTTCACTTGTTGCTTTGAACTATCAACATCATACTATAGTGATCGCATTGTATTTTTTCTAAACTAAAAACAATAACAAAGTGTTCTCTTTTGTTAAAACTAACGGAATCAATTTAAAAAAAAACCAAAAAACAATAAAAGAAAAAAACATTTTGTTGTACATGTTTATTGCTTATCGAAAAAAATAACATGAATAAACCACCTGATGTTACAATAAAAAAAAATCAATTGGGCCCCGGCTTAAATTTTGATTTTTCTAAAAGAATCCCAGCTAATTTAAACGGTCCTACTTACCTTTCGATCAATCGAGTAGGAAGTGATAAGACCCTTTCAAATGTCTCCCCATTCCTAATTAAATCAGTGATCGATTCAGTCTGTTACGGCGAAGTATCCGAATGCAAAAAATTACGTAATGGCACTTTGCTGATCAAAACCAAAAACACTATTCAAGCCAATAAACTTATTAAACTGACTGCTTTCAATTCTGAAATTAAGGTTGAAGTTACTGAACACAAAGTATTGAACTATTCAAAAGGGGTCATTTATTCAGTTGATCTATTTGATATTCCTGAAGATGAAATCCAATCAAATCTGGCCAGCCAAAAAGTGACAGAGGTTAAAAAAATTTTAAGAATGGAAAACAAAAACCTAAAAGAAACTGGTCTCTTAGTACTGACTTTCTCAGCTATTGATCTACCAGAATACATCTACTTAGGTTATCAAAAAATTAATATCCGTCCATACATTCCACCACCAATTAGATGTAACAACTGCCTTCATTACGGGAACGTTCAAAAAACTTGTCAAAATCAAAAATTATGCTACTGCTGTGGAAACATAAGCCATATTACCCCCGAAACAGATGAAATTTGTCAAAATGAAATTTGCTGCATTAATTGCAAGGAAAATAGCTTTACAGAGTACAAACACACTGCTAAGGATAAAAATTGCCCAATCTTTTTAAAACATAAGGAAATTCAAGCTATCAGAGTTCTTGAAAAAACTAGCCTTGGAAACGCTGAACGAATTTATAATAAAAGACAATCAACCAAAAACACTTCTTTTTCTACTGTTGCCAGCTCCAATAGTACAACATCTGGTCGTCCTAAACTGGTTAGCTATGATGATCCCATTCTGAAGTCTGCAGATAACACCACAACTAATAAAACTACCTCAAAACCGGCTGTAACTAAAACAAACTACAACAATAATCTACAAAATAATATTTCCACCAGTAATCAACCAAAATCTATTATTCTGGAACATATTGATCAATCCTCCTACGCTTTAAGATCGGGGGGATCAACCAAAATACTCCCTAGAAATACATCCAATCGGCTAAAAGCACAATTAAAATCAAAACTAAAAGCCACTAGTAAACTTAATCTTAAGAATAATTCAAATAATGATAAAATTGATACCAGTGATGATGAGAACATGATGCGAGAGTGATTGATTTGTTTTGGTCCGCCCCCGCCGGCCCCGGGATTGTCGCGGTCTACTTCCATGGAGGTTTTATCAACCTCTATGGGACTAGTTCTGTGTTAGTCTCGGGGTGCGCTTGGGGATGTGATCATTGCAAGCAATTTCTCTCGTTAGTTCTCATTCAGACATTGTTTTTCATTTTTATCAATATATTTTTCTCTTTTCTTTTCTTGTACATATTTTTTCACTTACTATTCATTTTATTTACATTCTTTTCTCTTTTTTCATCATGAGCATTCCCATAATTCAATGGAACATCAAAGGATATACGAACAACTATAATGAACTTCAGTTGCTTATAAAAAAATATAATCCAAAAGTAATATCACTCCAAGAGACCCACTTCCACTCCCTGTCATGTTTACCAGTACCGCTTAATTATAAAATCTTTTTCAAAAATTCTGCAACCCATTCCTACGGAGGAGTTGCCCTTTTAATACACAACTCTCTTCAATATTTCTCCCTTAATTTACCAAATGACATTGATGCGGTCGGTGCAACTATTCAAGCCAAAAATAAATTTACAATCATCAATACATACATTCCTCCCTCAAAGAATTTCAATTTAACAACCTTAAAAAATATGTTTGATCAATTCGACAACAATGTCCTTATAACAGGGGATTTTAACAGTTGGCACTCCCTATGGGGGTCTGCTTCAAACAACGCTAGGGGTAACACCTTAACTGACTATATCACCCTGTCAAATTTGGTAGTTTTTAATGACGGCTCACCAACACATTATAGTACACATCACTCCCTCACACAAATAGATTTAACATTTGGTTCTCCGTATTTGAAAATACAATCCAATTGGAAAACAGAAGATGACCTTCATGGAAGTGATCACTTCCCTATAATTATTAAACTTTTTATTCCGCCTCAAACTAGCCCTTCTAAACCCAGACCAAAATTTATCACAAGTAAAGCAGATTGGAAAGAGTTCAGAAACCTATCATTGAAATTCGATGAAAACCGTCCCATTAGCAATAATATCAATCAAGAAGCTGCTAATATTCAAAAAATTATACTTCAAAGCGCTAATTACTCTATCCCACAAATAAATCCTTCCATTAAAAAATCGGTTCCATGGTGGAACAATCATCTTAATGAACTAAAAAAAGAAAAAAATAGGTTATGGCTCATACTAAAACGAAATATTAACACTGTTAATATCGTAAACTTTAAAAGAGCAGTAGCCAAATTTAAAAGAGAATTAAAAATTTCCAAAACCACGTCAATTTCAAATTTTACTGCAGAAATTAATCCAGAAACCCCAACCAAAAAAATATGGTCAAATATCAGAACTTTCTGCGGTCTCAGTCTACCACAGTCAATTCAAACTGTTCGCTCACTTTCCAACCCAAATCAATACCTATCTGACAAACAATCTATAGCTGAAGAATTCGGAAAATTCTGGTCCTCAGAATCACACGACGGTAATTTCTCAAATGAATTTAGATCAAATAAATATTCTTTATTTGATAATGTTACTGTATATAATCTCACCGAAAAAGCTATTGCAATTGAGGAAAATATTACCTTCACAGAGCTTGAATTTGCGCTAGACAAATTAAAAGGTAAATCTCCTGGTATTGATAGAATTTCATACCCTATGATAAAAAATCTTAACGATAAAACCAAACACAGACTTATTCATCTTTACAATCTAATTCTATCAAGCTACATTCCTCATTTTTATAAGACTAGTACGATCGCTCCCATTCCTAAACCGAACTTAGACAAGACTCAAATAAAATCTTACAGACCCATCTCATTAAATCTTTGTACCTCGAAACTACTAGACAAAATAATAGCAAACCGCCTTTGGTGGTATGTTACTACGAACAATATTCTTTGCTCACACCAGCTAGGGTTTAGGAAAGGTAAATCCGTAACGGATGCCCACCTATTCATTGATCACATAATCACTAATTCTCTTTCACACAAAAACCATGCCTCAATTATATCACTAGACTTTTCAAAAGCTTTTGATAAGATAGGTAGGCATACTATAATTCAACAATTAATCGAATGGCGATTAGGACCCAATATTATTCGGTATATCAAAAACTTTTTATCAAATAGACAAATCAGAATAAAGCTCAGCAATCAATATTCTAAATTATATCCACTACACAATGGGATTCCACAAGGGTCGCCACTCTCGGTAATTTTATTCCTTATTTCCTACAACAAGCTAAGCAAACATTTATTATCACTTAAAGAATACAAATTTTGTGCTTACGCTGATGATTTTTATATTATAAAAAACCTTTCAAAGGAAAAAAATCAAACCATAAACATTGAATCTTTGATAAACCATATAAAAAACTGGTGTAATTACTCAGGTGCAGAATTATCATTATCGAAATGTAAACACTTACACATTTGCAGGAAAAGATCCTGTCAACCGAACGTATCCTCCGGCACATTTATAATAGAAAATACTCCTTCTTTAAAAATCTTAGGTCTAATAGTAAATTCGAAATATAATTGGAATGACCATGTTCTTTACATTACAAACGATTTAACCCGTAGACTCGGTATAATAAAATGCCTTTCAAACAAAAAATTTAACTGCAACACACTTACAGTAATATCTGCAATTAAAGCTTTGCTACTATCGAAAATCCATTATGGTATTTATCTGTATGGTTGGGCACCTAAATCAACTTTTCAGAAGATCAAAACTGTTATTAATTCTGCCCTCAGAATATCCCTTAAAGCGTTTCGAACCACACCAATCCACAATATGCTTTTCGAAGCGGGTTTCATACCACTTGAAACAAGTAGAGATATTTACACTTTAAAACTTTTACGTACTGTTCTCAACAGTTCAGACTCGCCTATTCACAAAATATCACAACAACTTTCAAAAAAAACAAACTCAAACAAAATCCAATCCACTTTAAGCCGCATTTGTCAATTTGGTAGAGACAATAATCTCCCAATAACACCATACAACAAAACTATTGATTCATCTCGACCACCTTGGCATCTGCCTTCTAACGGTTTTATCACCTCTTTAAGCCAATACCCTAAAAACTCTACCCCGCCGAATATTTATAGAAAAGGATTTCAGGAAATTATTAATGGACTTAAAAACTACCGGTTGTTATATACAGATGGTTCTAAAAATGATGACAACCTCTCATACAGCATTACGACTGAAAATACCATTATAAAAGCTTCCATACTACCTTCTTATTCCACAGTCTTTTCTGCAGAAATAATAGCAATATTTGAATCAATCAAACTTATAAAAAATTTAACAAGTAACCATATTATCTGCACGGACTCTCTCTCAGCCATCCATGCGATAAAGAACATCCACAACAATGACTACTATGCCACAAATATAAGAAACTTCTTAATAAACAATTATCCCAAAATCTTAATAATATGGGTTCCTGGACACTGCCTAATTCCGGGCAACGAGTTCGCGGATTCTACAGCTAAAACAGCTCTCAAATCTCCCCTTTACCTGACTAATAACATAAACACAAATGACATACTCAGCTATATACGCAAATCACTGATCCAACAATCAAATCTATGGTTAAAAACATCAGATTGGTATAGAGAAATTAATCAGAAGAAAATAAATATTAAAGACTATCTAAACTTTAACATCAATAAATCTATTAATACTCAAAGTTATTCTAAATTCTTCAGACTTAGATTAGGTCACACTTTAATCACAAAGAAACACCTAATGGAAACTAACTCGTCAGACCAATGTCCGTATTGTAATAATAATACGATCTCCATCAAACATATTTTATCATATTGCACAAAATTCTCAGCTACGAGATATCAAATCTTTCAATCAAATCCAATACAATACCTGTCAAACCCCTCTGTAACTAACATCAATACTATCCTAAAATTTTTAAAAACAACCAAAATATACAAAGACATATAAAAAAAAGAAAATTCAAATCGTTTATCATTTAGTTGTTCGTATACTTTTGTATATAACCTAAGTACATAAATTCTGTAACTATTATTTAGTTTAAATATTATACATTAACATTCTGTAACATATCTAGCTGAAGGCCTTAGTAGCCATTGCTATAAATAAGTTATCCTAATCTTTTTATAAGTTATGATAACTAATAAATAATAATAATAATAATAATTTTTTTTTTCTTATAATTAGTGAAGTATTTTGTACTACTTAGTAATACGTTTTGGCCTTGTAGGCTTATTGTATTACGAATAAATAAATAAATTAAATCAGTCGTTTTTATGATCTAATGCTGGTCTTTTAGATCAGTTCCGAAACTTAGCATATAATGTTCTCATATACAAGGCTAACTAGTAGAAATGTCACGAATGCTCGGTTTCTATTCGGTATTTGGCATATTCGAATGGATTCGGGAGTTTGTGTCTTTTAACAACTATTTTCTTTAATCAAGACGATGCTTTGAATTAGTGTTTTCTTACCTTTGAAAAACAATGATTACAAAATATCAGACTTAACAATAGTTTTCTTTCTTTTCAGTTGAACGAACAACTATTACTTCGCTTTGTTTTTAAAGCTAGAAAGCTGTGTAAAAGTTTTTTTTAATTATAACATTTTAAACACTCCTACAGATACATATTATTACTCAGTAAAAAAGATGTGACTTGGCAGCACACCTTAATCACTAATTAAAAATAACAAATTAAGTTCTATGAAAAAGAACACCCACACTAGCAATACGTCTTTGGCCTTTAAGGCTTATTGTATTGCAAATGAATGAAATAAATAAATAAAATACAATCTTTCATAACCTTACACATAGTACTTTTAATAAAGTGAAGTTTGAGGAATTTGCATTACCTCCGTCCTATGAAAACCACATCTTAAAATCATGCGTGTTTCACCTCAATTTGCACCACATCTGAATTAGGTATATGTGATGAATATACTACGTCTTTTTCCACTCTTTTTTCGCTGGGTCGTTTTTATGAAGTACAAAATAGTTATTTACGAGCATAAACACCTTTTTGCCTATTACCACCCAATGTTAAAAAATGCGTTTTTTTTAACACAATTACGCATTCGGTGTGAGTAAAACAGGTGCTTTTATAGCTTTTTGGTTAGGTCTATTTTTGCTTGGTAATGATATATTTTAAGGGTTGTGAACTTTTTTTTACCATTTTAATATACACCGTGAAGGGTAACACAAATATTTGGTAAGCCCAAATTTAATGAGATTTTAAATGTTGAATTACGCTCCTAGACAAGAACATGTAATGCTCATAGATTTTGTGATTTTTCATATACAATATCTAGAAATTCTAAGAACATTGACTCCTGACAATTTCCTTTGGCAATAACAAAATCCGGAACATATTACTTTTAACAATTTTTTAAATAAGTTTTGGGATTTTAATACATTTAATTAGTATAAATGCAATTATTTTCTAATTTTCTGTTGCAGTTTACTTACCGATAACGATGAACAAATACAGATTTAAACATATATGTTAACATATTTTTGATTTCATCCATATTCTCTTCAAGTTCCGCCCTTTTAGCCATCAATGATTCCAATCGATCAGAAGCACGACGATCACGAGACTAAAAAATTTTTAAAAAAAGTATGAAAAAAACAGTCCATAATAAAAGTTTTATGATCATATATACCTTTAAACGCTCTGCCTCATATTGTTTGGCAGCATTTTCAAAATTATTTGAAACCAATAGAGCAACATCAACCAATGCCGTCATAAGTTTCATGGCTAATTGAAGATGAATTAGAAATATGCATTAATAATCATGTAAAACTAAAAGTAAATTTAATATTTACCTGCTAATGTAGCGGTGTGTCTAAAGGCTCTTACTTGAGAATCAGATAAACCAGTTAATAATGAAATAACATTATCCATAAGAAACTGATCATAAATTATAGAATATTGACATTGTTTAACTAAAGTTTGTACAAAATCACAGAAATTCATTTTAAATTTTTTCCACTGTTGTCCGGGTATAATTAAAGGATATTCACCACTTTCCTAGGAATATATAATTTAAAAAATTTATCAAAACTAAATTCTTAAGAAACGCTAATTTTAGTCAAAAACTTTTTTAGTCTAGTATTTGCATACCTCATCGAATTCTTCAGTCATTTTTCGAATAACCGCTGTATGATCCATCGGATGTTCTGTATCTTCTGGAATTTTACCTTTGCAACCACTGGCATTTATGAAAAATTGCAATAAAGCTATCAAAGCTGTATCACGATTCATTTTATATTGTTCTATCCAATCATCTACTATGCTCGCAATAGGTGACTTGGAATGGCGCACTATAAAATATAAACTATTCTCATCGGTAGTAACATCACGTTCCATATCAATGCGTTCTTGTTCTTTGTCTATATGTTCCTTACGCGGCCGATCTACTCTTGCCCGACGTTCGCCACCCTCACCAGGTTTTCTCGGAGCAGCTGGCTTACGTTTACGGGCTATGACTGGAGCAAAAAAGTCTTCTTCGTCTTCATCTATAATGGGTGGCTTGTCACGTACACCACCTCGGGCTCTTAGTCGGGTCATACGTTTTGTAGGGCTATCGCCGTCCGATATAGAATCATTGGGATTTTCTCTAAAATAAAACATTAATTTTCGATGTATACCAAAATTAAATTTACCATCTTTACCCTTGCTCTTCATAATCAGGAGGTGGGTCATCCATCCGTATTCGTTTGCCTCCACGTCTAGCCATCATATTTTTGTTTTCTTGGTGAATTACTTATTAGTTATTACTTTTTTCGACAATTTTTTTATTTTTAAAGTTTTTCACAATATACATGATGTGAATATCATGATACTTTAGTTTTTGTAAACTTTTTGCTTATTTTAAAGTGCTTTTTACAGCAATAAATAAATTATTGTACATAAAATTTCCAAATGCGTGAAAATTTTAACAAGGCGTCTCCGTGAATTTTGCGTTTGACTCAGTGATGATAAATATAATTGTATAATAGTAGCAGCCAGCTTAGAAATAGTACTTTTTTTGGCCCTTATAGTACCAAAAATTGTGTTATTTTGCAATAAACCAGACAGCGAAATTTGTATACTCTTTTAAGTGTTCTTTTTCTATGAGTTGAAAATAATTGAAATAAAACACATTTCAAAATTTAATTTTCTAATTTTATTGTCAAAAGCTACTAAATTTTGGACGATCATACGGTATGATCTAAAGAGAATCAGAAATTTTTATATATTAATACACACAAATTAATTAATCCAGCATTACTTGGTAAAATGTTACAATATAAAAATGTTTCGTAGTTTTATAAATCTCATAACATTTGGAAATATAAAAATACTACAAAATGATTTAAAGGCTGTCCGTAATACATTTAAGGTTCTAATAGTACTATTGTGCCAACTTTATCATCCCTGGCTTGATTTAAGTGCACTAGTGTTGTTAAAATATAGAGTGTTTGGGTACTAGGTACTCGATAACAACTACTTGAAATAAATCCAATGCACATATGAATTTTCTAAAGTGAATCATTAAGGGGCTCACGATGGCCATTTGCACACTATGCAAATATGCACACACGGTGCACCCTTGAGTAGTATTGACGATGTAAACTGTGTATATTTGCATCGATTGCACATCACTATCATAAGTCCCTTATTTTGAATTTTTTTTGTTGGTCTGTGATCCACATCAGAATATTTCTTGTTGTTTTTTGTATTTTTTCGTAAATGCTTGGTAAATGAATAATGTATAAAATTGTTTGTTTTAAATTGTTTATAAATTTCCATATTTGTTTAAAATATCGAATTTCCAAAATATATAATTCCATGTGATTTTACTAATCCGCTCTAATTAAAATTTTCTGAACTAAACAGGGTGTGAATACCAGCGATGGCAATTTAGCGCTTTTTTACTACCCGAAACTTACATTATTTTCTTTCGGCGCTTTTTATAAAAAAGGCGCTAGGTTCGCGCTTTTCGCCTTTTCATTTAGCACTTTTAGCGCCTTTTCCGAAAAACGTTTAATTTTACCACAACTTTACCATAAACGTTTTTAGCCCAAAAATACGACTTCTACAATTTACCATAAAATAATTTAAAATTGTTCTTAAAAGTAATTTTTTTTCATACAAATTTTTTTTATAAAATAATTTATTTTTTTTTCTAATCTTCAAAATTTCTAAGAAAAAAGAATGTAAACGTAAGCTATTATGTATAACTTATCACTTTTTAACCAATTTGCAGCAAAAATTAAACATTTTGAAAAAAAGTAGACATTTTGAAAAAATTTACCATCTAGCGCTTTTAAAAGTGCTTCAAAAAAGTTAGCATCAATGGATAATACTCTATTTGAAAACAGAAAAAAAACACAAAAAATACGATGTAACATTTTTTCTTTAAAATTTTGTTAATTTAGAAATCTTAGTTGAAACTAAATCAATTAAATTTTTACAAATTAATTTAACTGATACTAAAATGTCCTTAATATGACTGAATTCAATTAAACTTTAATTTGAAACATTTTAATTAAAACTCGATTTTAGTTTTTTTCTGTGTCGCGGTGTAGCAAACAAAAAGCGCTAAAATGGCAACAGTGAAAAAAACAAGACCAAAGAAAAATTGTTGAATTATTTACATTTTTCTGTGAATTTTTCTAAACAAATTTATTTTTAAATAAAATATTTATAAAACTAAACGAAAATGTCGATGCGCCCGGATGACCATCGCAGAAAATGGGACAAAACAGAATTTCAGAAAAAGGCCCAGGAACGTTTACTAAGTCAAGCCAAAGGCAATGAAAAAAACGATGACGGTAACAAACACAATTTATTTTTAATGTTTAAATCAAATTATTGTTAAACAAATCCTTAATTGATAGAACCTATACAAAGAGAGAGTCTCAAGAGGAGAGAATACAAAGTGGACTTGGACAGTAAATTGGGCAAAAGTGTTGTAATAAATAAAAATACACCCAGCTCTCAATCGGGTGGCTACTATTGTAATGTCTGTGATTGTGTGGTTAAGGACTCCATTAATTTCTTGGATCACATTAATGGCAAGAAACATCAAAGGAATTTGGGCATGTCCATGAAAGTTGAACGTAGCACTGTTGATCAGGTAAAAGAACGTTTTCAGGCTAATAAAAAGAAAATGGAAGAAAAACAAAAGGACTATGAACTGGAACGGCGTTTGCGAGAGGCCAAAGAAGAGGAAGAACGTTATAAAGAGCATCGCAAGGAAAAACGAAAGGATCGTAAACGTAAGGCCGAAGAAGATTTGGATGGCACTGCGCTGACAGATGATATGGCAGATATGGCCGCTATTATGGGTTTCTCTGGTTTTGGTGGTTCCAAAAAGAATGCATAAATTTTTCTCACCGGGCCAAGATTGAGAAGAAAGTGCATATAAAATTTATTTAAGAAGTTATAAAAATTATTTGAAAAGTTTAAAATATTTCGGGTATTTAAGACTCATTGCGGGCCCATTAGAGTGGTCCAAAAAATTATGAAAATTGGGTTTTGCGATCTCCACAATGTTGCCCCTATTCATTAATGTTTAAAAACTCGTATGTTCCAAGTTTAAACTAAATTCGTTGAGACTATGGTTTATGGGGTTGAGCATGGTTTAATTATATAAAGTTTGCTACAAAAGTATTTTTTTTCGGTTGCCCTAGATAAATTTGACAAAATACAGAACAATATTATTAACGAATTTACAAAACGTAATAAGAAAATAAAATTCGGCATAAATAACACATTTTCACACTAAAATATTTCCAAGTTTTATTGGTATACAAGTTATTAATGTCGATTTTTTTGCTTGAAAAATGCATTTATTATAATAACAAAATGAATTGATACATTATTAAAAGTATTGTCCATAGTTATCCACTACTTTTTCCCATTTTTCTCGTAGCATATGGTTTCCGCGCCAAAAGAACTGCTCCCGTTTTGGGGTAAAGAATGAATTAAATCAATTTCTGATACCCTATTCTGAAGTGAAGCGTATTCCAGTAATGGCGTTCTGCATCGATCGAAACAAATGGTAATCAGAAGGGGCATAGTCTGGACTATAAGGAGGGTGAGCCTAAACTTTCCATTCACTGTTTTCCAACTAGGTTTTGACCGGTCTTGCAACATGTGGCCGAACGTTGTCATTATGGAAGATTATGGCCTCGTGTCTGTGTGTTCGGTACAGGTGCCCTGTGATCGTCTAACCCAATTTCAACAGCTCATAACACAAAACACCCTTCTGATACCACTAAATACAGAGCATTACCTTGGCGCCATGGATATTCGTCCTCGGCGTTAATTTGGCTGGTTGGCCGGGCTTTACATATGACTTTTTGCTCTTGAGGTTATCGTAATGTATCCATTTTTCATCACCAGTAACAATACGATGTAAAAATGACTTCTTTTTGTAGCGTTCAAGCAGCATGCAAAATCGCCTTTCAACGTCTCTCGGCTTCAATTCATATGGCACCCAATTTCCTTGCTTTTGATTCAATCCCAATGCTTTTAAACGTAGAGAAATGGATTGTTGTGTGACTTCCAATTATAATGCAAGTTCTTCTTGCTTTTGACAACAATCTTCGTGGAATAATGCTTCCAATTCCTCATCGTTAAACTTTTTCGGCTGATCAGGCCTCTCCTTGTCTTCTGTGTCGAAATCATTTTATTTATTCTTTTCTTTTGGTACAAATAAGACTTAGAGTCTCTTAGGGCACCTCAAACATTATAATATCAATTTATAAAATTATATATAACATGTTATAAACCTAAAAATACAATAACAATAAAAGTTAAAATAACAATTAAAGTGAAATTAAAAAAAAAAAGAAAATAATTGCTACTTATAAAGCTTTAAAACCTCCGATTTGAAAACCAATTCACGGGGATCGGATTTAAGTGAGTTAGGTAAATAATTCCACAATTTCACAGTACTAACGAAGAACATTCTTGAGGACGATAAATAGTTGGAATAAGGTATATTAATATTGCACGTACGACTAGACCGAGCAAGATTAAGTTTTTTATATAAATAATCAGGTTCTTTCTTGTAAATAATCTTGTGTAAAAATATTAAATTACGGATGTTAAGATAAGATGTCAATCTACTTCCTAAAATTCGTATGGAGTAATGAGATATGCTATCAAATTTTCTTTTGTTAAAGACATATCGAGCGCAATTGTTGATAACCAATTGTAATTTATTATTAGACACTGAGTCAAGGTTACCAAATACGATAGCACTATAAGTCATGATGGGTATAATGAGGGTTTTCACCAATTTTAGTTTAGTATCATTAGGAACATATAATGCAGAGTGCCAAAGTTTCCTGAGGACATTATACATTCTCATTATTGTATAATTAATGTGATCCTTGCAGTTAAGCTCAGTGTTGATTACAAAACCAAGATTTTTCACTTTACTAACATAATTTATCAACTTATCTTGCAAAATAATTTCCGGTAAAATATCGTTACAAATGCCTTTATGAATTGGAAGGGCTTGCCATTTTTGAATCGCGCAAACCATCGTTCACAAGTTTTTTGAGTTGGTGCATATTGACCGTAAGCTTCTACCAACAATCGATAACTTTCAGCAGACGTTTTCTTCAAATGAAACAAGGTTATCAGGCTTACCCGCAAAACATCTTTTTTAGTCACAAAATTCGACATTATTATAGCGATTGCAAAAAATGTGTGTTTTCACTTTGGCGTCTATCGAATACTGAATTATAATTACCCTCCAAAATACCATATTTATTATTATTGACACAAACCATATGTGATAGTTATGCCATATGTTGTCCAAATCGTCATTATTAACTTGTATACCCCAATAGCTAAATTCGTTAAGACCATGGTTTATGGGGTTGAGTTATGAAGCACTGTATCGAACTACATTTCTCCACAAAATTATTTGGTTTTGTGATTAAAACTATCAGTTTTATTAACGATATTGTCAAAATATATATTGACGTTTTTGCTTCTCTGTAAAAAGTAAATATGTTAGTTTTTACTTACTTTGCATTTTAAGTGACGATATATGTGTTAAAACTATTAAATTTTCTGAAAAGATGTAAGTAAAAATTCAAATATAGTCATGCAAGAAATAATTTTTCACAGCGGTCAATATATGAAAATTTTTGTGAGAAATTTGCCAATTTCCCGAATTACGCTACTCTGGTATTAATTTGGGTTCCATATTCATAATGTACGACCAAACATATATTAGATTTAATGTGTCCCTATCGTAATAATTATTTTTAATTTTTTCTGATTATTACTTATTTTTTAATTCAAATAAAATAATAGACCTACACAATTTTCAATTGAAACTGAGAATTTTTTAATTTAAACTGTGAAATTCCAAATGAAATTAAGATTTTTTATTTTAAATTGGGAAAAATCCAAATGAAATTTAAATTTTAAGAAAATTTCAAATGGAATTCAAGTTTTTAATTTGAATTTGAGAAAATTCCAAATGAAATTGAGATTTTTCATTTGTAATTGGGAATTTACATTTGAAAATGAGAAATTTCATTTGAAATTCTAAATGAAATAGTCATTTGCCATTTGAAATTGACATTAAAATTGAGAAAATTTTAAATGAAATTGAAAAACTCTACTTTCTTTTTCGAAATATATTTTTGAAAATCCCAACTGGTATATATTTTCTCACATATCATGGGAAATAAAGGTTAGAACTCAAACAGAAAGTTTTTCGAAAATAATTCAGTTAATTCTAAAGAAAATCTACATCGGTACAGCTAATAAATTATTTCTCAATTTCATTAGAAATTGTGCCATTTTTATATGTAATTTTCTCAATTTCAAATGGAAGGTCTCAATTTTACATGAAAAGTCTCAATTTCAAATTGAAAATCGCAATTTCATTAAGAATTTTTTCAATTTCAAATAAAAAATTTCATTTTCAAGATTTCTAAATTTCATTTAGAATTTTCTCAATTATAAATAGAAATTCTCAATTTCATATGAATTTTTTCAATTTTAAATGGAGAATCTCAATTTCATTTAAAAAATCTCATTTTTAATTGAAAATTCTCAATTTAAATTGAATTTTTTTTTTAATTTTAATTGGAAATGGAGTAGTATAACTTTGAAGCATTAATTTCGATATGCGACCTCTAAACAAAACTTTTTTTTAACAGACCACACCTTATTTCATAATGGTAAATTTAAAGGGTTGTGGAGCTCGTGAATTCCAATTTTTGTACTACCTTAGGGTCCATGCGCATTTTCAAGTTAAGGCCCAAATTAAATTTTATTGTTACAAATATTCTCCTACATTTTGTAGCAAACAGAAATGTGAACTTACGTTATTCTCTGGAATTCAATTATTACAAAAAATGACAACTTATTGTTTATATATAAAGTATATACAAATATAAAAAAGGATCAATATTATTATAAATTTAAATGTATAACGAGTTATTAAGTCATCATAAGATTAGATAAAAAAAAAAAACAATATTAGAATATAAAACTACAACAAATATGATTGAATTTGAGCTCTTATTAAAGTAACCTCTTGCTGGCATTGGATCATCGACATGTGGCAGTGATCTTGAAACTTTACATTTAAACTAAATTGAAATTTAAAAAAAAATTTATTGATAAATTGAAAAACTATTTTTTAAACTAAAAGATAATGAACCAATTATATTTGTTTATAATAAAAAAAAAAAAAAACTAAATATATACCGTTACTATTTTTTTCATAATATCATCCGAAAATGTGCGTAACATTAGGGCTGGCCTTAGACCACATAACATTGCAGCTTTAACATAATTACAATTTATAATATCGTTATAATATCTAAGGAGAGAGATTTCGTTTTATTGTATTTAGCTGCTAAGCACGCTACTTACTGACAGACAACAGCTTCGTTGGACTTTTCAAACCAATCTGGTGGACCCTCACACTCTATTAAATCTTCATGAAGTTCTTGTAGACATTCTTGATGATTTATTAAATCTAGAAATTTTAATTTTTTCACAAATTTGTCGAAAAATATATTGAACCTGAAAATTATAAGTCGGTTATGTCCGATTCTGCACTGTATGGTCACCTTAAATCCAAAAGACCGTAACTAATAAAAAATTCGAAATTTATTTTTTGATTGATTACCATGTAGTTAACCAAAATACACCTTGCACCAAAATTTTGCACGATTACGTCCAATACACCAATTTTATTAGCGAAAATCAAAAGACCGTAACTGTAATTTTCATATATTCATTAATCAAAAAGTCGTGTAGTGCAGTTTTTTTTTTATCTTTAATGCATTGATTTACACAGATTTTTGTTTAACCAATTAAATTTTCTCGGAATAAATCAATTAATTTTCAAAATTTTTCTCCGAAATTTTGATATAGTTAAAATGCGTCTCAACCTGCCTTGTCCAATTTACATTTTAAATAAATGCTATGATTTATTACTAGAGATGCCACAAATATTCGGTATATTCGGCATGTATTTACTATTCGGCCGATACCGAATAGGAGCACTATTCGGCAAAATTATTTGGTTGAAATAAAATAGCTTAAAACCCTGCATTTTTATCTAAAAATTGGAGAAAAATCCAGGTTTCACAAAATGTTTTTCATTAAAACTTCAAACATGGCTGTTTGTTGGAGCACCCACCAAAGCAAAGTAGTTTTTTTCTCGCTCCCCGCTCATTTTCTGATAGATTCGATGTAAAAACTAAGATCTGCAAAAAACTGGACTTCTATCGCACAAACCGGCCTGCCGTGTTGCTTTTGACCTTAAAAATGTACTAAAAATCTTTAATAGCTTTGTTCGACAACTTTTTAAATAATGGGTTTTCGTTAAAAAGTGTTATAAGTATTATTATGCAAAATAAAAGAGCAATTATTTTTCTCATATATACATAATAATAAATAACACATTTTCACACTAAAATATTTTTGTTTGAAAAATATGTAAGAGTTCTTTCTGAATATTTTGTGTTGTTATTGCAAGAACTTAAATTGTATTTCAGCTAATATGTAATATTTAATGAAATTCTAAGAGCATTTGATAAGATTAAGTGAATTAATGGTGTACTGATATAAAAATTAAACTAGTGTTTCCTATAAAAAATCCGTTTTTTTTTTTTTTGTAAAAACCGTTTTTTTACATTTTTTGTATGGCATGTCTTAAATTTACAGACTTAAAATTGAAATTTATAATATCGCACTTGATCAACAAGAGGGTATTAACTCAAAATTTTTAAAATATCACTTTTCAAAGTAATCAACTAACAACATCAATATCTATCTATTGTAAAAATTTCAACGTATTCCGATTACTCTTTCATCTCGAAAACCACTTTTGAGACCATTTTCATGATAATGTAGTGATTACCTTTATTTCAACAAAAAGGTATTATTTCGAGTTAATACAAAAGTTCAAATAGCAATGAATCATATATTTTCATAAAAAAGGTATTATTTTGATTTGAGCCTTTATTTATGTTAAAAATAATCAAACTGTTTTATTTATATTTGGTTGTATTTTAAGTTGATACTGTTTTGTTGATAAAATTTGTTTTATTCTATAAATTTAAGTCGATAAAATTTCAAAAAAATGGTATTAACTCAAAATATTGATTTTTTTTTTGCAATGAGTGGTAAAATTTAAAACAAAAGCAATGTATACATATTTTCAAATGAAATTTGCTTATTATGATATGTTTGAATTTTTAAATTCTGTTAAAATGTGGCCATAAACAGTTTTTTGACTCTACTGAAAATTTTAAAATTTTGAGTTAATACCCTCTTGTTGATCAAGTGCGATATGTTAAATAACTTTTGAAACTATTAAGTTTGATGTGCATATTGCCTATGGTTTCTTCAGCTCTTAAATATTTTCCAAAAATGGTACTTCGGAAAAACATCAAATAAATCCAAAATAGCCCGAATATCACAAAATCAAAAAACACTTGTCCACTTAAATTGTGCAAGAATTAACATATGTGAATTTGGTCGTAAAATACTAGTATACATCGCCTTATAAAGCAGCTTAAATTTTGTAAACTTTTTACAACAAAAAAAAAAAAAGAGTAACATTTTACAAAAACCACATATCAGTGGATGCGTCTGTAATTTCATTGACTCTACATTTGCATATAGTCTCTTAAGAATAAATGCCCATAAAGCGCAAAAAATCCAAGAAATCGTGTGTTTATATTCGTGATCATTAGGGTAAGTTTTTTTTTGGCATTTGCCATAAACTGTAGCTGTTGTCATATTTTCAATTATTTTCCAAAAATGTAATTTTTGCTCCATCTTGCCATAAAATGCTATTTTCTACTGTCTTGCAATATTTTTTTGAATTGTTTCTATAAAAATTCCCTTTTCCATTTTACCTTAAAATTACCGGATTGTAGAGTAGTAAACTATATACGTTTAAATTTAATTCACTAATTGGCAATAAAGCAATATTTCCTAAGGTAAGTTTAACATTTAAGTGTCGTGTTATCTAGTTTATAATTTTGTTACAATCAATGTATCCGAATTTAAGTAAACCTCCAGTACAATGCGTAACCAAATGGGGAACTGGATTAAAGCTGCAATATATTGTTGTGATAATTTCAATGAAATTTGTGACTTGTAAATATACTCAGTGACGATGATGCAGAGTCTATACGTAATGCAAAATTGATATTTCAAAAATCTGGAATAAAATCAGATTTAGCTTATATAAAAAGTAATTTCGAATGTCTTTGTTTAAGCATCATCAAATTGGAAATAAAAGGCTTCTCTATAAATGTTATCGATTCCGTTAAGGAAGAGATTAAAGATGCCAACAACGAAGAAATTATTGACAAATTTAAAGTTTTAAAGTTTTCAATCGAAATAATGGCCTACAAAATTTGACTAAAATAAAAAAAATATACAGTAAAACCTTGATAATCCGAACCCCACTAATCCGGATTATTTGGTAATCCGGGCGTTATTTTTCATTACATTGTGTACTCTATAATCCGGATTGATTGTAACTCTTTAATCTGAATTGCATGCAAACTGTTGAGTAATGTGGTTCTGTATTAAGTGTTACTTCAAAAACATAGTTATTTTTTTTTTTTACGTTGAACCAACACTCAGGGGATGCCCCCTACTAATGCATTGCATTGCGTTGATTTCAGGAAAATAGGTTATGGGGAGGAGGAAAGAGGGAGTAGTGTTTGTGGACGTCTGACTTGAATTTTTCTAAATTGTAATTTGCAGGGAAGACCTCTGCAGGGAGACAATTCCACATACGGCTAGTGCGACTAAAAAACGAATTTTCTCTGTAATGTGTTGTGCGATTTGCCGGGCTATATATAACAAACGTATGAGATCTACTTGACAAGCGGGCAGTACGAACAGAGACTCGGTCCCTCGAAATGAGTCGGCTTATCTCAGCAGAACACTTGCCATGGTAATATCTATAGAACAAAGTCACACAACCCACATTCCGACGATGCTCCAACGAGTCAATAGAGTTCGAAACCCTACTGTCGTTCATAATCATCAACGCTCTCCGTTGCACACGATCCGGAAGCCCCAAAATAGACTTTGAAGCAACTGCCCATATATTAGAGTTATATTCCATCTTCGGCCGGATGTAGGTGGTATATATAGTAAGGAGATCAGATGTAGAGAAGTATTACTTACACCGGTTTAGAAAACCAAGACACTTGAATGCTTCTTTCGATACTTGAATAATGTGATCTGTCCAACGGACATCACACTGTATTCTCATGCCCAGAACATCAAGAGTACCTGAATCCTCAATAACGATCCCATCCATATACACAGATGACATAGTTGAGTTCACAGACATATGGGTCAACATACAACATTGGGTCTTACGAGCATTAAAATCGACCCTGTTTGCACGACCCCACTCTGAGATTGTCGAAAGGTCATGATTGAGTGTGTCATTCATAATCTGTCTTTTAAATGCTTTAATTTTCAAAAATGCTTTAATTTTTGTATTAAAAATACAAAAATTGTTTTTTCGAACTTTCTATATTTTCATATATTTAGTTAGAATATTGCTCTATCTCAAGTCCAAAAATCTTATATGATATTGTCATATTAGATTTTATTTTTTGCTTTTCAAAATATTTTATCATTTTCATGATAGACAATATATAATAGTTTCATTGGCATCACACAAATCTTTAGTTGTCTGCAATAGAAAAAGATAATTGGCTTAGCTCAAACCGGGACATTACATACAACGGACAAAATAAACATTATGAGAATCTTGAAAAAGAAACAAATAAAATATAATATGACAATATCATATTACATTTTTGGACTTTTTAACTAAATAATTTAATTTAGTGTTTAATAAATAAAAAAAAAATCAATTGATATGTGCTTTATTTTTTATTCGGCAAACCGGAAAATTCGATTATTCGGATTGAGGTTTGCAATTTATAATGCGGATTATCGAGTTTTTACTGTATATTTATTTTTTTAATAAGAATGAAAAGGATTCATACATTTAAAACTTATCCCCTTCGGAGTTATATGCTTTCATTTATGCTCCAGTTACATATACAGATGTGGAACGAACATTTTCAATAAATTCAACTGTTTTATGTGACAATAACTAGTAGATCGTTTATTTTGAATAAATTGAAAAAGCACATGATTGTACTATGGATTCAAAATTTAATAAAGAAAAATTGAATAAAACTTTAATATTTATCTTTCACATTTTGTTTTGCTATTTTTGACATTTCTTGTGCCATTTTTATTGGTTTTTCGTGCTATTTTGAATAAAGAATATTTATACAAAACCAACATAGACCTCGAGCCTAAATAGTTTATTTTGAAAATTTATTAATAAATGTCGAACAAAACCAAAAACTTTATAATAAATACATATCGTCGGTGCGCCGACCAAAACACCTATGTGTAATTTTCGAATTTTTTTTATTGGCCCATTAGGAAGCCTATCTGGTAATGCATTTATCCCCCAAAGCATTTTCCGTTATATTAAATGGTTTCAAAGTTAACTAAAACTCCTAGGTGTAAACCTATAATAGAAAATCTCCGGCAAAAACTTTACAATTGCCTTTGGTTTTCTTTCAAAATAAAATTGTAAAAGTTTTCTGAACAATTTTTTTGTAATATTCCGATACTACGAAAACCATTCAGGAAACTTTACTTCAATAAGGCCGGGTATAAAGTCTGGTGATCCAACAGTTTGCGATATTCGCGCTCTTCTTTATAAAAACAACGAAGTTATTACGTCACACTGACGAATGGAAATCTTTACCTCAAAGAAAAAATCAATCGAAGAAAGTTACTTACGAACCTTTATATAAAACGCCTATAAAAATTGATAAATCCAAATTCGAATGCTTACAATCTTTAAAAAAATTATGCATAAAGATTTTCATCATTTTTATGACAATCTCTACCACTAGGTATTATATTATGTACTACTATTTTTCTATTATAATTAATTTATTGAATTTTTTTGTTAAATAAAACTTGTTTTGGTTTCCTTTTTTTTTAATAAAAATCTTTCAGAATTATAATTTAAAAAAGTCCAATTGAAATTCCGAGATCCTTATTGAAATTCCAAAAATCTTGTTTGGGCTTTATCAATAAGATGATAATTTTTCTGAATTTCATTTGGGTTTTTCTTAATTTCAATTGTTATCTACTAAACTTCAATGAGGCTTTTCTGAATTATATTTGGGATCTTTTTTTAATTTTCATTGGTATTTTGTGAAATTTATGTGGCTTTTCCGAATTTCAATTCACATTTTCTGAATTTTAATAACACTTGTCTATGCTTTTTTTTTGGGCATTTATAATTTCCACTGGGATTTTGTGAATTTATATTGCGAATTCTAAATTGCAATTTCAATTGCAAAGCTATAAAATACACTGAAATATACGTTTTATAATTGTTATCATTATTGCAATCAATCTTTTTCTTTTGTGTTAGTTATATAATCACTTTCTGCAATGGAAAAGTATATCCGCCTCTTTTAAAATATTTTGCTACAACTGCTTGCGGATATATAATTTGCAAATTTGTAATTTTAAACAACACATTACAATTTATTAAAAATTAATTTTAGAACAAAAGCACCTATGTGTATCATATTTGTTCTATTCACATTTAAAAAGTCCGAAACAAAATCAGCTATGTGTAGTTTTTTATTAAATTCTTGTACCACTTCAGTACAAAAAAAGATTTTGTATTTTTTTCAAGGCGTAATATTTTTAAATGGGCTAAGAAAAATTAAAAAACAATTTACTTTAAAAATATGTTGCGAATTGGCAAAATAAAACGGTTTTTTTGCTCTCCTGAACACTTCATAAAAAACACATAGCTGTTTTGGTCGGCACACCGACGATATTAGTAAAGCAAGATTTTAAGACAAATTTTGTGTTTGTTTTGAGATACGGCGTCTCTAGTGAAGATTTTTAACGTCACGCTTTTTTACATTAGCGCTTTTTTTGCTTTATAACATGATTATAAACGAAATAAAATAAAATTTTATAAACTTACGATTTTCTTTTGAATTTGAATTGTAAAGACAAATACATGAATTAAAATAATCCAATCCATTATAAAGTTTCATATATAGATTTTCCGGTGGCAATGGTACACTCTCCGATAATGTCGTATTAATACGAAGTAAAACATCAGAAATATCTTGACAAGTTGTTCTTAAAGATTTCGATGATAAGAGCAAAACAATTCGTTCGGGACTTGTTGCATATAAACGGGCTAATTGTAAAAGTAATTGATTTTCATCGCAATTATCTTTTAGTTCTTTAGTATTAACAAATTTCTGGAAGTTAAACATACAAATTTACCCAAATTAAATTTTTAATTAAATTACCTTTGTAACAATTTTATCCTTGGAAAACATGACAAAATTTTCTAAGCAATTACGTATAGACTGTAAACTCCAAGATGCTTGATTTTTTGCTACAAAGAAACTCATCAGAATAAAAATTAATAATGTTAAATGCATTGTTGAAAGAGTTGAAAAAAAAATTTTGTTTAATAAATTGTTTTTTTTTCTCTTTTTGAATGACATTTATTTTGTATGGCTTTTTTATACTTTTTTTTTCAAAAAAATTACAAATACTAATGTGCTCCAAGTCCATTTATTCTTATATAAAGTTTTGCATTTTTTAATACTTTATTTATTCATACTGTTATAATATTCGCATAACATGTTAAAAGTTTTCTTAATTTGTACACCCTTTATTTATATGATTTATTATTTAAAAAAATGCTTAATTATTTACTAAAACGTGTAGATACTTATTTTGGGTTTCGCAAGAAAATATTTTAAAAGGTAATTATATACTTTTTTGTTTATACCCATACGAAGCTCAAAACAAGGCTCATAGCTTCTTTTCTTTAATCTCCACAGAAATGTGATTAGGTAAACACAAAGCCATGTTCCACTGGTATGTCAAATGGAATGTTAAAGTACTCAGCTGGTAATTGGGTACAATGTGTAGATTTGAAATCACGGAAATGTTTACGAAGCTGAAAAAAAAAATAATTATATAAAAAAATTAAATTATTAAATTAAAAAGTAACGGGCTTAAAAGCCCGATACTTCGTTACCGATAGTTTTAAGTATCGGAATACATATATCGGTGGTCACAATTCATAACAGCCTAAGTCTGTTTTTAAACTTTTTCAGGAGATCAGTTTAAAGTTTCAAATCCTTACTGAAAATCCGGAGTCGTTTTTTTTTTTAACTTTCTTACAGATTCTAGGGAAACGTATTCTTTTGCTTACTTAAAAAAATTGTTGTTTATATAGTCAAAAGATATAACGGAAAAAGACACTTTAGGCCTTTATGATTTATTTTAACGAAAAAAAGTCAAAAAGTTAAAAGTTGAGTTAGGCTATTATTCCACATGAAATAAACACCCCTGTTACGGTTTTTAAATCAGCGAAAGTGAAAATTTTAGAATTTTTCGGTGTTCTTGCGATTAAATCAAAACGTTTTTCCCTATTTTTTATTCGTTTTAATTCTTTTTTTTTTTTTTTTTGTTTGCCTGATGAGATCAGGCGGTTGGCGAAGTATTCCTCAGATACTTATATGCCAGTACTAAATAATCCAAAAAGATGTATGCATAACTTGAAGATAGTTGATGTTTTCAGAATAAATAGATTTGTTGTACTGCCAAGTGGTGAAAAAGAAACGAAATGTCCGATTGGTTGATACATAGCAGGAATAAAACGTGTGTGCGTGAATAAGAACAGCTGATGTTATTAGACGAGCAAGGAAACATTGCAGTTACTGATGATTCACTGATGGTTAGACAGCTATTAGAGGTCGATTTGACACAGGTTAATGAAAGCAACAAGTTTTTTGAAGACAGCATCTTGAAACGTATTCAGTAATGTATACAGGTTGTTGAATTGTGCGAAGAAATCAAAATTTTTTCGTATTTCCGAAAATTTCGGGCATATGAAAATAAGGTGGTCATCGGTTTGAGGTGTATCGCATTCATCGCAGTTTGGAGATGATTCTACTTTAATCATGTGGAGATACGGTTTATTATAAGTATGCCCCGTTAACAGTCTATTTATTGTTTTTATTTCTGTAGAAGTCAGAGATGAGTTTAAGAACCAATGCTTTTTGGGCAAGTTGGGAAAAATCGTGAAAAATTTTGTTCCCTTTAAACGCGATATCTGTTTGTATTCAGAGTTCCATTCATCCCAAAGGTTGTTATAAATTTTGGTGCAAGCGTCCTTGAGTGATAATTGAGGCGTTAACTCTAACCCGCTGGATGTAGCAAGCTTGGCGTAGTGATCAGCTTTTTCATTAAATGGAAGTCCTACATGGGAGGGGGTCCAAATAAATACCAAAGATGAGATATTTGCCAAATTTATCTGGTAAAATTTATTCGTGTAAAAAATTCTGGTCGAAAGTAAAACGAATGACCTTTTTTTCTAATAAATTACAATTTAGGGTCAAAAATGGTGCTTAATATTAAAAATTTAGAACTTTTTTTAGTTATTTCTGATATTATTGTATTTTTGTTGTATTTTATGTATATGCTCTAAAAAACTGTTTTAAAAAACATTTTTTGTTTTGATATTCTAGAAAACACTCAAACAAATTGACAACAATGTTAGAAGCATTTCTTAAAAGCATTTTACTTTCCATATGTTGTTTATTTTCCATAAAACCATATGTTTTTGGCACTTCGATAATAGTTTCGAAAAAAAAAATGAGTTTTCGAAAGCTTTTAGGATTTGAGAACACCAAATTTCAATTTCGTGTGATTTTACAAATTCGTTCTAATTGCAAAACGTTATAAAGTAGGGACATGGGCAAAACACTTAACTCAATTTATGTCTATCAAAAATCGATATTGTAATTCGGAATAACAGCTTAACTCAAGTTAGGAAAAAAATTATTTTCTTTATTTCGAAAAACGATTTAAGTTGATTTAGGCAATAATGAAAAAAATAATGTTTTAATTTATTGTAATCTTAAATTGAGTTAGGCGGCTATGCCAAACTAAAGGTACCCATACACTGTGCAATATTATTGACAGTATTATTGTCATTTTGCCCTACAAAAAGATGTACAACTACTTTGCACAAAATGTAGGGATATAAAAATTGCACAATGTGGTCAACACACCATAAAATATTTTTCACATTTCTTGGTTGCGCAATAAGAATCAAAACCTTTTTGATTTTTTCCAATATATTGTATAACCTTCCAATATGACATACACACTGGTAATAAATTGCACAATAGCAAAAGTTGCACAAGAATATTGCGTAGTGTACCTTAAAGAAATGGAATAAAAAAAAACACTAAATTTGAAAAATTATGAGTTAGGCTGTTATGCGAAAACAATCATTTATAAAAATAACTTTAGCTATTAGGTTTTTGAGGGTTAATTGCCGTCCTAGAAAAGATAAAAACATGAAAAATTGACAGCAAATAGATTTAGCCACGCTGAACACAATGTTACTAAAACTCAATTTTGCCCTAACTCCAGTTAGGCCGTTATGGTTTGTGACCACTGATATTTAGATGAAAAATTAATTATTTTTTAAGGAATTTGTTTCAATAAAATAGTTTATGCTTTCTAAGTAGATGTTTTTGTGATTTCCAGTTTCGGATTTTTGACTTAATTTAATTCCATAGGTCATTAAAGGTGGAATTGCTTTCTTTTAAAACACATTTATACCAAGATTTGATTAAAACCTAAAAGATATATATATATATAATAAATTAACTCATACCTCATAAAAAAAATATATATATTTTAAATTTCAGTCTTTTTGCCTAATCGTTTGTGCAGGACGTTAAGGGAACCATTTTTAGCGGATGCCTGCGCCAAATTATCAATTATTACATTCAACGGTTTATGCTTTGTGCATTGACAACCCAAATTTTAAGATCATTACTTTAGACATTTCTCCAAATAAACCTGCATTTTACGTCGTTCTTTTCAAAAGTTCCAAAATATAAATTATTATGAACAACTATTTCAAATTTAGGCTTCTTACTACAATTGTATAATCATTCCGTCAGTCGGGATACTTTTTACCCCTCCTAGCAGGAATTTCCAAAAATCACGTCTAAAGGGATGGAAGAACAAACTTAGGAAATTTTAGTTTTTCGCCTTTGTACAGAAATTTTTATTACGTTCCTCGTGAAAATTAACAGTAATTTATTACATAGTCCAAGGAACATATGATTAAAATTTAAAACTTTTAGCCATCAAAGACTCACCCACCAAATTTCGATTACGCCGCTTAAACGGTTTTGCCAGGCCGTCAAGGGGCAGAATATACCCCTTTTTGGCCCTCTCCGTAGGAATTTCCAATAATCTCTTCTACGTGGATGTCTACGCGGGATCAGGAACCCACATACCATATTTGAAGTTCCTCCTTTAAGCGGTTAAAGAAGGGGTAGAGACTTTCTCCTGTTTGACCCCCCCCCCCCCCCCCCTTGTGAGAATTTCCAAAAATCCGCTCTACACAGATGTCTACTCCTGATAAGGAGCCTACATATCAAACTTTAAGTTCCTAGCTTCGGCGGTTAAGGCCTCCAAGGAGGAGAATTTTTCAACCTTTTAGCCCTGCTTCTCGTGATAAGGAACCCACATACCAAATTTTAAGTTCCCTTTACCCCTCACTGTCCCTACCCGTAGCAATTTCCAAAAATCCACTCTATACAAATATCAGGCCGCCAAGAAAGACTTTCCCCCCTATTTAACCACGTTTCTGGGCAAAATTCCAAAAAGTACCATTCCATGTAGTTGGGTCATATCCGAAAGAACACATATTGAAAATTTCAGCTTTCTCTCCCTAGGGGTTTGGTCAGGCCGCCAAGGGGGAGACTTTTTCCCTTATTGCCCCTCCTCAGTGAGTAAGTAACGTTATTATTTTATAAATGTAGATTAAATCATTTTATATAATAAACCCAATGTAAGCAGGTCTTATCATCTACCAGATTATGATTTTCTTTTTTAAAATTTTATTGTTTAAAACGTATTTAGATGCCAGACATAATCTTGTGAAATTTTCTTGATTACCCATACAAAATAAATTTAATAATCTGGCAGATTATAGGATAATCAGTCAGAATATTTAATTTTGTTAGCGTATTTTGTTAAAATCTATTTAAGAAAACTTACCAAAAAATCTGCCATTTGATGACGTACTTCATCGGAATAATCTTCTCCTATATTCAAGGGGAATTTTTTACCTTGATCTGAAACATACGTAATCAAACGAGACAAACACAGGTCATCATCAGCAGCTTAAATAAATAAACAAAAAATTTATTAAAATTTAACTCATATAAAAAACATTTTCAATTACTCGTGAAATTCCGAACTTCTATAGGTTTAGCCATTGTTTGTTTACTACGATTAAGTTGGGGAGATTGAAAAATCTTTGGATAACGATATTTTAAAATACTCAAAGCTAAAAAGTTGCCACGATTTGTATCAAGTTGATTGTCTCTAAAAAGAAAATGGATCTATTAAAATCTATACACATGTTATACATAAATGTTTTAAAATACACTTACTCAGCAATGACCTCGTCTTCTGTACGTCTTATCAAACTAATAGGGCCATGATAATTTTGAGCCAATTCAGCATTATTTAAATTACAATATTCACGTATGGCTATTCGTACGATGCCCGACAAACTAGCTGGCATACGTGGTTGAGCTAAATATAAAACATCATCAAATGTAGCATCTAAAATCTGTAATATAATAGATGTCACATGATATTTTTGAAAATATATTTTAACAAAAGTTAAACATACCACTCCTTTAGCATCTGGATAACAAGATGCAGCCCACAGAGAATTGAAACCTCCAATACTCCAACCATAAAATATAATATCCTCCAAAGCAAAGCCTAAATGATAAATGGCAAATTGTACGACGGCCTCCACGGCATTTTTATCTTCATCGGGATAGGGTTTACCAGTACTACCCTCAAAACCAGGATGATTCCAACCCAAAACGGAATATTTTAAAGCTAATGGTGTACCCATAATACCAATTTCATAAAAACCGGCATTACCTAAAGAACAAAATAAAATTTAGCTTAAAAATTATAATTAGCAAGTTTTAACATTACCTTCTGAACATATAACTAATGTTTTACCATTACCGCTTCTTATACGATTATCCACAAATACCGTATCAATATCATTTGTATCTATGGTACGAACTTTATAACGTCTGCCATTTTCTTCCTCAATCAGTTTTGCACGACCTGCTACTAACATGGGTCCTGATATTGAAAACACTAATTTAGTGGAAATTTATTAAAAATATTTATAATATTCATACTCATATAGCTTTGTAATAACTTTATGGAACCAGGATACATCATGCGTATGCCAAATGAATGAATGGCTACATAAGCTGCAATTTCACACGGTAACGTAGCCAAACGTATATTGCGAGTCGAATTTTTAGCTGACATAGCATTATTTTTCTTATCACTAAAATTTTAAAAATATATTCTAATATCAACAAAGAGAAATTAAAGTGTTATATTATGAGAGTTTTTCTATTAAAATTTCAAGACTCCGTAACTTTTATCTATTAAAAGGTAAGTGAGTTAGGAAGACTGTATCGGACGATTTTAGGGGCTTTCTAACTAATTGGACCACAGATTGCCATGGAAGAGGGTGGGCAGGTCAGGCAGCAAATTTCATCATAGCTGCTGCCCAAAGAAAGCCATGCGAGAGAAACCGAAAGGAGAAAAAAAGAACAATAATTAGAAAGCTAAGTCGGTAGAGCATGAGTCGTGGGTTCGGGACCCACGTTGGGCGCCATTTTGTCAATGACTTTCGAGACTTATGTCCCAGTGGCATATAATATTGGCAACGCTAAAAGGTTGTAATACCAGACCAGAGTCGGTAGAGTGCGGGGTTCACCAATAAAATAGCCACAAGTCACTGGAGCAAAAATAAAGTAAATATAAATTGATAAAATTCAATAGCAGTCCAAGGGTAAGCAAACTACTCTCATTGTTCCCTGGCTCTTTCTAATCAAACCAAATTAATATGTGCAGCTCTTACTGGATTCAAAGTTATGGATAAAAATCTAAAAAAAGATACTAAATATAGTAGAAAAAAGGATTTACATAAAAAAAAAAAATAATTTATTGAAAAAAAATAAGTTTTGCAAAAGTACCCCAAGAGAAAAATACATTAGGCACAGTGTTGGCAAAGCGTCGGCGCAGTCGGTTATGCGTTGGCAGAAAGTAGGATTAACAATCCTGACAGTATTGTCTTGTTACCCCATTCATAACGTTGGATGTTCAAAAAGTTTGGTGCTTTTAAAATACCTTCAAATTAATTAGTTTTGAGAAATATGTATAATAAAACACATTTAAAGAGCAGCAATACCGTTCCGTCTTACCGTCTTAAATGTGTGAAGTATAATAATATTAATTATACGTAGTGTTCATAAAAATAGGAGTACCCTTAATAAAAAAACAAAGTTTAAATTTTTAAACAAAAAGCACAATTTTATTCAGTTTTTTTAATTAAAACGAATTATTGATTTATTTTTTAATTTTTAGACCTATTTGGAATTGTATTAAAGACATACAAATTGAAAAAAAAAAAATTTAAACAAAATTATTTCAAGTGACATAATGAAGTTGATTGTTAATGTTGGCCTACCAACTATATATGGCCCAAAGGGCTCGGTTGGTTTTTTGAAATAAATTAAAATTAAAAAAAATTAAAAAATTAAAATTCACTGTTCAAAATAATAGGAGTATTTGCCCAAGGTTTAATTTTTATAAATTAAAATACATAAAAGTTTATAATTATCTTACAAAAAGTTAAATAAATTAAGTATTTAGTGGAATAACCTATATTTTTGATAACAGCAGCACATCTGCGAGGCATGGATTCTATAAGATCCCGACATCTTTTTAACGGTATTTGTTGGGATAAACGAAGTATTTCGAATTGATGGCAATCCTATTAATTTAATTGTTTTCTATTATTGACGTTTACCCTTTTGTTTATTTTACTCAATGTTCTGTGTTACATTTATAATTGTCTTTGTAACTGATATTTTACTTTAGTCTTAAGCAATACTCTGCTAAATAAAGCACGCTAATTAAACTTTAAATAAAAGTACGCAGTTTATTCTTATAATTCTAACAGGTTATGGTGCCCAGAAGAAACCCGTCGCGAATAAATTCGAAAAGTTTATACATTACGGTTGCTTAAGACATATGTAGTTAAATAAAAGAAAAAATTTAAAAATTTTTTTTGTATCGTGTAGAACGTTTCGAAAGTAAATAAAAATGTCGAGTGCTGTTGTTCGCATACAGCCGCTAAACGCAGAAAATTATGATACGTGGAAGCTACAGATGAAGGCCATACTTATAAAAAATGACCTGTGGGCTTATGTCAGTGGAACAAAGCCAATTCCTCCTGTAACTGATGCCGAAAATCGTTTAAAATGACAAGAGTTTGATCAAAAGGCAAATGCTGACATTATGTTGTCAGTGACGCCGTCGGAATTAGGACTCATTTCAGAGTGTACCACATCAATGGATATGTGGCATAAATTGGAATCTACGTTTCAATCAAAAGGCCCTGCTCGCAAAGCCACCCTTTTGAAAAGAGTAGCATTAGCACGTATGAAAGATGAACAAAATGTCAGAGAACATTTAAATGATTTTTTCGATGCTGTTGCTAAATTAAAAGAAATGAAAGTAACTGTAGGTGATGATTTGCTGGCCATTTTGTTACTGTATAGTTTACCGGAATCGTATGAAACATTCCGTTGTGCATTGGAAACGAGAGATTAATTACCAAATCCCTCCATTTTAAGGGTTAAAATACTGGAAGAAGATCAAGCTAGAAAAGCAAGAGATGAAAAAATAGAACAAAATGTATTGTACGTAAAACATGAAAAACAAAACCGTTACAACAAAAACAACAATGTTGATACAAACACCAACACAAACGAAAAGAAAAAGTTTACTTGTTTTAAATGTGGTAAAGCCGGGCATTTTGCAAGAAATTGTAAAACAAAGCAGGCTAATGCATGTTCCATTGGAGAGAGAGCGATGCATAATACAATAGAAGGTACAATGATTTCTTCATTTGAAAACAGTTATTGGTGCCTTGATAGTGGTAGCAAGGAATTAGAAAAAACGCTAAACTTAGCAAATGAAAATACAACAAAAATAACTGGTGTTGGAAACGTAAAATTGTGTTTAAATAAGAGAGGCCAAGAAGAGCGTGTAAATTCAGAAGTTTTTTACGTTGAAGATTTAAGAGAAAATCTACTCTACAGAACGCTTCTTGAAATGGCCAGATGCATGCTAAAGCATGCAGGCGCTCCACCTAAGTTTTGGGCAGAAGCAATAAATGCTGCCTGCTATATCAGAAACCGATGTCCAACAAAATCGTTGAATGGAGAAATACCGTATAAAATGTGGTCAGGCAAAACGCCATCTGTTAAACATATAAATGTATTTGGTTCTAGAGCGTATGTATTGAACAAAGATAATTCAAATGGTAAATTTGATTCGAAATCTGAAGTGTGTGTATTAGTGGGTTATTCAAATGAGGCCAAAGCATATCGACTATGGTCCCCACAAAAACGTCATATTATAATAAGCCGTGATGTAAAAATATTAGAAAATATGTATTTTAAAAATGAATACGAAAATATTTATGAAAATCAAGATGAAATCGATTATGGTAGTAGTGATTTTGAAGTGTCAATAGATAGTACGTCACCACCCATTATAGAAGATAATGACAGAAGTGACGAAGAATCTGATTTCGAGGGTTTTGAAGATTGCAATCTGGTGATTTCTGAAAACCCATCCTCAATTGCTGAAGTGTTGCAAAGTGGTGATAAATCGTGGGTTGTAGCTATCGAAGATGAATATGTGGCGCAATTATTAAATAATACCTGGGAAATTGTTGAACGCCCAGACAACCGAAAAATAATCGGTAGTCGTTATGTATTTCGAACAAAAGAAAATGGTAAGAAGAAAGTTCGACTGGTTGCAAAAGGATGCTCGCAGCGTCCAGGGGAGGACTTCTTTAATACTTACTCTCCAGTAGTACGATCAACCTCAGTGAGATTGCTGTCTGCATTATCTGCAAAAATGGATCTAGAAATCCATCATATGGACGTTGTAACCGCCTATCTAAATGGTGAACTTGGTGAAGATGTTTATATGGAGCTCCCTGAAAATTTAAATGAAGTTTTGGAGAAAATCAATTCAGGTGAAAATATTGGGTCGTCTAAGGAAAAATCTCTTCAAGTAAAAGAAGTAGCAGCAAAGTGGCAACGTGCTGTAAAATCCTGTAAGTATCCAGTAGGTAAACTTAAAAAAGCTCTATATGGTTTACGCCAGTATCAAAAGTTAACGTCTAAATTGCAAGAACTTAATCTCAAGCCGTCCAAGGAAGACCCATGTTTATTTGTATTAAAAGAGGACAATAATATAATAATGCTTACCATATATGTCGACGATTTATTAATCGCCTCAAACAACAAATCTATGTTAAATAAAATTAAGAAATCCTTAGCAGAATCTTTTGAGATGAAGGATCTTGGACCAGTAAAGTTATGTTTGGGAATTGAGTTCAACCAAAATATTGATGAACATCAAGTATTTTTAAACCAAAGTAAATACATAAAAACTATTCTGGAAAGGTTTGGTATGAGTGACTGTAAGCCAGTCAGGACTCCTGTGATGACAAATTGTAAACTCGAAAAGCCCAAATATAGTGATGAAAACGTACCCATATCAAAATCTAATTGGTGCTCTGATGTATTTAGCTGTTAATACACGTCCGGATATAGCATATGCTGTAAATTTTTTAAGTCAGTTCAACACAAACTTCAACGACGATCATTGGCAAGCAGCTAAACGTATTTTAAGATATTTGAAAGGCACATTAGATTGTGGCCTATTGTACCAACAAGGCAACAAACCACTTTATGGTGTGGTTGATGCAGATTGGGGCGAGAATATGACAGACAGACGATCATATTCTGGTTACGCTTTTATTTTGGCTGGTGCCGCTATATGTTGGGAGGCCCGTAAGCAAAGAACAGTTTCACTGTCCAGTACTGAATCCGAATATTTAGCCATATCCGAAGCTACAAAAGAAGCCCTGTACCTGAAGGAACTTATACGTGAAATTGGTTTGAAATGTGAAGCTATACAACTTTATAACGACAGTCAAAGTGCTCAGAAGCTGGCAGCCAGTATTGGGTTTCACCCACGTACGAAACATATTGACGTACGACATCATTTCATTAAGCAAAAGCATCAAAATGGTGATATCAGCCTTGAATATATGCCAACTGAAGATATGCCAGCAGATGTCCTAACAAAGGGGTTGTGTGCCGACAAACACATAAGATGTATTGCAGCATTGGGTATGACCAAAGCCTGTGGTCACTAAATTCGTAATTCTCTCTACTTCGAGGGGAGGTGTTGGGATAAACGAAGTATTTCGAATTGATGGCAATCCTATTAATTTAATTATTTTCTATTATTGACGTTTATCCTTTTGTTTATTTTACTCAATGTTCTGTGTTACATTTATAATTGTCTTTGTAACTGATATTTTACTTTAGTCTTAAGCAATACTCTGCTAAATAAAGCACGCTAATTAAACTTTAAATAAAAGTACGCAGTTTATTCTTATAATTCTAACAGTATTTGCTGCCACGAATCTCGCACTGTGTTCCATAACTCTTCAGCATTTGACGGTCTCTTCTCTGCCACACTTTTCTTAACGTATTCCCATAGAAGTTCTATAGGGTTGAGGTCAGGAGACTGAGCAGGCCACGACATGACCTCAACCGCATTGACCAGGAAAAAGTCCTTTGCCAATTTGTTGGTGTGTTTCGGGTCATTGTCTTGTTGGTATACCCATTTCATTGGAATATTATACTCTGCAAATGGTAGCATCACTTCGTCCATTATTCCAACATACACGTGTTTATCCATAATGGCTCTTATTAGATGAATTGGACCAACTCCGTTGTATGAGAAGCATCCCCATATCATGACTCTTGCTCCACCATGTTTAACGGTTTTTTATTGTATACTGTGCTTCATATTCTGTGGACGTCAGACGGACATACTGTCTAGAACCAGTTCCACCAAATAAAACGATTTTGCTTTCGTCTGTAAACAGAGGCAACTGCCTGCCTCTTGGTCAGTAATGGCACCTTTCGTGGGCTTCTTGCGAATAAATTGTTCTCCAATAAGCGCCTACGGACAGTAACACTACTTATAGCGAGATTAAGATACTTTTGAATCTTTTTTGATGACGCCGACGGGTCACATTTGCTATATCGTACTATGCGGCGGTCATCTACACTGGATGTTTTACGTTTTCTTCCTCGCGTTTCAGTTTTTTTTTTTAAATGCTAAGGCATTTGCGATCATTTTATACGAGCACCCCAAGAGTTCTTTAAGTTCTCTATATGTTTTTCCTTGTTTTCGAAGGTTTTGAATTAATTTCCGCTTTTCTTCAGAACAGTGCTTTCCTCAACCCACTATGAGCAGTACCATATAAAAATTATATTTAAAAATTAAAGAAACCAGACTCATATCCCTTTTCCATACTTACTTTTCACTTTATATTTAGAATTTTAATCTACATCAGATTGCTTTTCACAATTTGTTAAATAAGTTTTGGGACTTTAGCACATTTAATTACTATAAATCTAATTCACTTTTTTTATTCATAAATCAATCACACTCCTATTTTTTTGATCAATTAAACTCAAGGAAAAATATAAAAATGAATGAATAACATTAAACACATAATAGTTATCATGAGTTCCTCTTTTGTGTTTAACTTCTTGAATTCCGTTGGAAGTACCGATAGGAGATCGAGTCATTTGTCATTTGTTACACTAACAAATTGTTGTGCATGTGAAAATATTGGGTATCAGCACTCCTATTATTTTGAACACAGCTGTATATTATATCATTAAATGTGTGAAGTATAATAATATATAGAAAAAAGATATTGTTAAAAACATTATTGGCGGAGACTTTTGCGGGTGGTACTGGCAGAAAACATGCTTTGCAAACAAAATAGTGCTTTTCTAGTACAAACTTTAATATTAGATGTATAATTGGTAATTGGTGGGTTTTACAAAAATAGCAGTGGTTTGCCAGTACTATTATTTCTGTACGGTTGACAATTTCTACCTGTGTAATTGTACATAATTGCTCATATCTAATATGGCATAGCAGTCTATGAATTGTAAAAACAAAGAAAAATTATATTATTTTTTCGCTTAAAAAAAAGGCCGCAGGAAATGCGTTAAAGTTTGTCGGACTGATTTTTGTTCGATTTTATTTTTTCAAATTGATAATTTTTAATTTATTTGATAAGAACTGCTAACTTTTCTAAAATTAACCAAAGGTTAGGAATCAATAATTATGAATGCAGTGTCCATCTATTTCCCATCATGCTCTTATTTTTTCATCTTTTAATATGAATTTAGAACGTGTTGATTCATCTGTTGAGTACCTTGACTTCAATAACATTGATTGGAATGGCTTATTAGCTTTTTTGGTGAATTTTGATTTTTCACAAATTTTTGAGGCGGTTGATGTTAATAATAAATGCTTCTTATTTGATTCTCTTATTGAAAAACTTTATACTTTTGTGCCTGTTAGGCGTTTTTTTTCGTTCATCCGGTGATGATGTTTGGATGAAGGCTAGAACTATTGTGCTGGCAAGATCTCTTCGAGATCTGGCTTTTTCTGCGTATCAAACTGATCCTACAAGTCATAAATGGAGTGTATTTTGTAAATTTCGAAACAGAGTGAAATCAACCATTAGAAGGGAAAAGAGAAAGCATTACGCTAAACTGTTTGGGGGGTTGGATACTTCTGGAATGTGGAAGGTATTAAAGAGAGCTGGATGCGTTAATTCTAGTGATATCGTTTGTGATGGTGATGTGGATGTAATGAATGAGTACTTTGTTCGTGGTATAGGCACTGCTCGGGACTTTGAAGTAGATTTTGATCATTTTGACGATATGGATGGTGCATTTTCTTTTCATTGTGTTACTGAATATGAAGTTTTTGAAGCCTTAAATAAGGTAAAGTCCAAGTCAATTGGTGTTGATAATGTTTCCATTCAGTTTTTGAAACTTATTTATCCTCATATTTCTGGTCTTATTTTGCATTTAGTTAATGCTATTTTGACCACTTCCGTGTTTCCTTCGGCGTGGAAGATTGCACGGGTTGTTCCTATTCCGAAATCTGGTACTGTCCGTGGTCCTGATGATTTGAGACCAATCTCTATTCTACCTGCGCTGTCCAAGGTGGTGGAACATATTATTAAGGATCAAATGCTTATCTCTACCAGGAATGAAATTTTTGATTCTCAGTATGCTTTTCGCCGAGGATTTAATACTACATCGCTTTTGCTAAATCTAACTGATGCTATTAGAAGTTGTGAGAACGACAATAAGTTAAGTGTGCTAGTTTCTCTTGATTTAACCAAAGCTTTTAATTCTATATGTTACTCTACTATGATTATAAAACTTAAGGAATTCTTCAACTTTTCAAAGTCGGCTTGTAAACTCATATTGTCTTATTTATGTGATAGATCACAGTTTGTAGATTTAGATGGTAGGCTTTCTAGTATTCTTTCACTTACATCTGGAGTTCCTCAGGGGTCGGTTTTGGGCCCCCTCTTATTTATACTTTACATTAATGACTTACCTGCAGTTCTAAGTTCTAGTATGTGTAAGCCGTTTTTATTTGCAGATGATATTTTGCTTTTGTTTAGTACTGGTCGAGATTTTGCCGATGTATTAGAGGCTAATATTAACTACTGTCTTAATGGGATCTACCTGTGGTCTTCTAGAAATTCGCTGGTTGTTAACCCTTCTAAATCTAAGGCTATATTGTTTGGAACGTCAGAGAACTTTGTGAATGGTTTTGAGATTTTTATTCGGAACTCTAAGATCGATTTTGTAAGCCAACATAGATGTTTGGGTATTATCATTGATAACAGGCTTAGTTATGAGTCTCATTTTGAATCTGTACATCGTAGGGTTTCTTGTACTTTACGTAGAATATATTCCACGAATATTTTTCTGCCTTTTCAGGTTAAATGTAGACTAGCTCATGCACTTCTTATGCCGCAGATCTTATATGGACTTGAGCTGGTATCAGGGACCATTGCCTCGAACTTAAAGATATTGGAGCGAGTTGTTAATGCTGTGGTTCGGTATGTGTTTAGTGTCCGTAGACGTGAACATATTTCTGAATTTGTGAAGAAATTCTTAGGGTGCCACTTTGATAAATTCGTTAAGTACCGTAATATTCTCCTATTTCATCGCATTATTAAAAGTGGCATACCTGTCCTGTTATGTAAAGAATTTACTTTTTCGCGGTCTACTAGGAATAAGCAAATTATAATACCTAGAATCAGGTGTTCTGTGTTTGAGAGATCTTTTATTGTAAGGGTGGCTCGCTGTTGGAATCGTTTACCGCATGAATTGCGTATCTTTTCGCAATCCAATAATGTGTTTCGCCTTAAGCTTATGAAGCACTTCTCAAGTTTATTGCGATAGATTTTTATGTTTCTGTACAGTAGCTGTTAATTATCTTGGGACTTGCTTCTATGATTCTTGTTGCTTGATATGAGTTGTGAAAATTACCGGATTATAATTACTTAACTGAATCTCTTTTTAATAGTACTTTTTATAATTTGTTACGGCTGGGGAGCCAATAAGTTAAAGTTAAATTGATGGGTGCAGTTATTTATGCATGATTTATATTTACATAAGTTATTTGTATAGATTAGGTTAAGTACTATACTCAGGATTGTATTGCTATGTAATACGTTTTTTGGCTTTAATGGCTTTGTATTACAATATGGATTAATAAATAAATAAATAAATAAATAAATGTCAAATTTATATGGAAATAACTGTGGTTAAAGTTAAACTCTAGTTATTTTTAGAAAAGGTACTTGCCCTAAGTTGTATACAGATCGGAATGAAGGAAAATAGTGAAAGACCAAATCCGAGCTGTAATATAAGAAAATTGTGACGCAACTACAATTCGAATCTTGCAAAAAAATTTTAGCACAATATAATAGTTTTGCGATTTATATATTTGGATATTGAAAAGTTTCGCTTAATTTCTTTCAATCGGACCGTTTGGTGTAACATTTTTTTCGACCCTTCATTTAAGTGTGTAATTGTTCAAGGATATTTTAAAAATTTTGAATGTCTAGCTTATGCACAATAAAATTTAAAAAAATTTTTAACATTTTTACAATTTGAAGGATTAAACTAAAAAGGATAATTTTCAACTTCCTTACAATACCAGTGCGATATACTGATAAAAATGCCAACATGATTATACTGCAATTAAAGATAATTTTTGTGAAGATTTATATTCTTAAACAAAATTTCATGATTTTGCGATAAAATTTTGAAAAATTAAGCAAAATATTCGAAAAAATGTGGTAAAAACTGCAAATGAGAATTATTTTTGCCAGATTTAGATTCAACGTACATAGGTTTATTAAAAAAAAAGAGGTTTTTTTTTTGGCAGTCGGTCGAGTAGTGTATTTAAAGATAAAAAATTTAATTTAAAACTCTGACAAATTTATATATTACTTTTTAATAAAAATACTCCACTAACCTTTGTAAAGATTTAACATCAAAATCAACAGCCCAACTTTGGAATTCATAATCAAATAGCCTCAATGCTCTTTTTCCCTCTTCTTCAATTTTTGGTGATTTCAACATTTCCATGGCTTTAATCAATTTGGTATATGAGGTAGATTGGGTACGACCCAAACCACGCATAACCATTGATATAATTACTATTATACCAATGCTAGTACTGATTTTAGCTAATGTTGCTATAGAATCCATAACAAAATAGCCACGACGATATAAAAATGTAGCCAAAAGTGGTGAAGTATAAAATCCAATGTTCCACATTAAATTTATCTGCAAATATAAAATCAATTATTTCTTGTCTGACTGGAATTGCCATGACACATCACTACTCTATGATTTACTACTAACCGTTGATAATATTTGATCACCAAACTTTTCCAACCCACCTGCTTCATACATTTTCTGTAATCGCAAACATATATTTCATAAATGATGCATATTTTATTTTTGGAAAAAGGCTCAGCATTTTTCCAATTAGCATATCATATTATTGTTGTTACGACGTACCTGTGCTGTTCCGAGGCCATATTCCATATAAAGTTTTGGTCCTAATACGTAACGTAAAAAGCTCATTTTATTAATTGTTATGTTGTGGAGATTTTGCAATTTCACTGTTGTTTTAATAAAATCTCTTGGTTTCAACACAAATAAAACGCAAATTAATTAAAGTGACACCAAAAAAAATTTTGGTATTTTTTAGACTTGAGTAGTTTGTGAACGAACTAGTTCAATTGAACTACTCACTCAATTATTGTATGACCTAGTTCACATTTATCCGCACTTTTATTTTCATGAGAAAATGTTCTCTTTTTAATAGTTTTTTCCACAGGTACAAGATATATTTATATAGGTAGTCTTACTAGAACAACAACTACAACAAACAACTACAAACAATACAAAAACAACAGGGTTTTGACATTTTTTTGTACTCAAGATACAGTACAAATGAATGTCAAAACCATGTAAGAAATGTCAAAGCCAGGTAAGAGGAAGATAAACAGCTGGGCTACTAAGACTACCTATATAAATATATCTTGCACAGGTAGCTTATTTTTTAAAAAAAAATTAATTTTAAATTAAACGAAGTACATAAAAAATATTATATTTTATCAAACTAGTTGTTCTTAATATTTTTATTTTGATTAATATATGTTTCATTAATTTTATTAAAATTTTTACTTTTTGTATCATTATTTATTAATTGCAATAAAAAAGAAGTATTCAATATAAATTTTTCTTAAAAAAATATCAAAAAAACTATCTAAAAAATTGTGATATTAACGATTGTGCGAAGTTGTCAAAGACGGATTGAACTAGAAAAATGGCCTTGTTCATTCAGATCAATCGAACTAGAAAGAGCGCTCACTCTAATGAACTGAGTGCTATGCCCAAGACTATATATTTTTCTTGCAATCGCAATGAGATGAGAGACTGTAAATTGAGGTGACCATAACAGTCACTAACGTTACACACGGTGTCCCCATTTGATATTAACTTGGGAATAATATGTTCGAGAAAGCCAACAAAATAACGGAATTAAATTATCTATTATCTATGTTTATATTAATGTTTATGGTGGAGAACACGTATTCATATTTATATCATATCTTCTCATAATTTCTTTAAATTTTTAACTGTACGATTCAAAAATAACTTTAAATTGATTTATATCAATTAAACAATTTTTAATACATTTTTTTCTAGTATTTCTTTATTTTTAGGCGTTTAACTTTTATTTATTTTTTGTTTGCAATCTTTTATGAATGTGTGTGTGTATTTTGACAGCTCATATCATGATATTGTTGTTTAAAGATTTAGCATAACAACTCTCTTTTGAGATCAGATATAATACTAACAGTAATGTGTGGTCCACACGTAATATAATTCTCTTTGCGATTAAATTTGAAGTTTGCTGACAGAAAAATATCAAAGTTAATATATTATGTGGATCACCTGTTAGGGACAATTCACAAGCTATTCATACATATCTACACACAGAAACAAATGTGTATTATTTACAAAAATTGAAGTAGAAGTTTAACAAGTTTCGTGGGAATAATACAACTATGTAAAATTAACGACAATTTTGTCAAATGGCTTAGGTAAATATTTGAAGTGATATATATGTATATAAGCCGAGGTTTTTTGTATAATATTGCAACGTTTTCCAGATTCAATAAACTTTTTATTTTTGTAAATCAAAAATACTCCATCATATTACAACCCAGTAAACAATCCGGTCCGTTTATGTGCCGTTTTCGGTACAGCATAGTCGGATCCGGAGTCCGTTTCCGTACCGTTTTCCGGATCAGTATACGGACCAGAAAACGGATTAAAAGGAACATCGAATACGGATTCGAATCTGTTGCAAGTCCGTCAATGACGGACCGTTTACGGACCGTTGGGTCGTGTTAAAAACTGACTCAAATCCGTTTAAAGTCCGTCAAATACGGACCGTTTCCGGACCGTTTTGTCGTGCTGAAAACGGATGATTCCGTTTTTTACGGATATAAAACGGACAATAAACGGATTGTTGAAAATACTTATTTGGTCCGTATTCTAACCATTTTTTTACAAAAAACTCAATGGATTTTATTTTTTTTTATACATTTAATAATTTATTTGAAAAAATATTAAAATATACTGCATTTAACTTTAATTAAATACGAAATTCGCCACAGCTACTTTTTGTATCCAGCTTAGCAGCATCACGGAACATTTGTGGTCGATAATATTCAAAATCTAAAAGGAAAAAAGAATTTATTATTTTGGTTTCAAGAGATAGTAAGAGTTTTCTTGGAATATATTTTTTTTATTTAAAAAAAAAAAATTGATACTTACTTTTTCGATGCAGTTTTTTGTTTCCACCAAGAGCATCATTGTTAGTTTGTGGCCCATTATTGAATCAGATATCTACATGTAAAAAATATTAAGTGGGGTTTAAAAACGATGGATTCTATGAACAAATATATTTTTGTTTGCAATCTCATTTGAGCGTTTTAAATTATATAAATACTTACCGTCTAACGTATGCAATGCATATTATGCATGCTATCTGAATTTATTTGGCGCCCCGATCTTTTATATTATTTTAATTAATTTTATTTTAATAAAACAAATTGAAAAAAATTGTTACCGATTGTGACTGACTTGAAACGGATGAAAATCGGTGAAGTCTTTGTGGGCGTTGTGGTGTAATGGTTAGCGCGTTGGACTATTACACAGATAGTCCCGGGTTCGATCCCCGGTGCCGGTAACATCAAAATAATACGTATGAGTTTTTTCTATCCCTCATACATATCGCAATGTCCACCTTCGGTGTTCCCATAGCAATTAACCCCACCGAAGTAAAATAATGAATCAGGGCTATGAACCAAAAAGCTTCAATAAGTTCGCCAACTCTCCATCAGGTGGCGAGCAACAACTGTTCTAATACTTATCATCTCGCGCAATTACAGTGTTGCCATGTCTGAAGCCCTTCATCTTTCCCCACCTTTCATCTCTCTACTATCCATTTCCAAAGAAAGCAACACACTAAAATATAGGAAGTATTTCCTGAGTGTTGCCTCTCTTTTTAAAAAAAAAAAAAAAAAACGGCACGAAAACTGATATCCCCAAACGGACTAAAAACGTGTTTTCGAAAATCCGATTAAACGGTCCGAAAACGTACCGTAAACCCCGGATTCAAGAATCCGTACATGCCGGAGAGTCCGTAAAAATGTTTCTTGGGAAATTACATTTTTTAATTTTGATTTTTTTTTTTAATTTTACAATTTTTGTAGATTTTTTTTTTTTTAATATTGGTGAGCTATATTTAACTTTGGTGATTTTTTTCTTCAATTCAATATTTAATATTTTTTTCACCATTTTTGAATAATTTTTGGCGACTTAATATCAATATTGTAAATTTTTGTAATTTTACCTATTTTTTTATTTCAGATTTTTTTTTTATTTTTTGAAATTTTTGTTTTATTTTATCGACTTTTTCCAATTTTTGGTTTAAAAATGTTAATATTTTTTTTAAATTTTAATATTTTGAAATTGTACCAAATGATTAGTACCAAGGTACCAACAAATTTCAAAATACAAAAAAGTACAACTTAACCATGTGTGCATGTCATCAATTATTAATGAATGCCTCATTAAAATTGGAAATAAATAAACAATGTCCTCTTTAACCGGTGTACGCGTAAATCTTTTCAATGAGAATTTTCTTAATGAATCTGAACAGGATGCTAATTCCGTACTCACCGAATTGGACAAGGGTCTGCGATCCACCAAACAGGGTGTGCAGTGTGAAGCTATAGTAAGATTTCCACGACTATTTGAGAAATATCCCTTTCCCATCTTGATCAATTCATCATTTTTAAAATTATCGGAATTTTTCCTAAATGGCTCCAATTTATTACGTTTTTGGGTTTTACGAGTGTGTCAACAAAGTGAAAATCATTTGGATAAAATATTAAATATTGATGCATTTGTAAAGCGAATATTTACGGTTATACACTCAAATGATCCTGTTGCCCGAGCATTAACCTTAAGAACATTGGGAGCGGTATCGCGTGTAATACCGGAAAAACAACAGGTGCATCATGCTTTGCGCAGGGCATTAGATAGTCATGACACAGTTGAAGTGGAAGCCGCTATTTACGCAAGTGGACAATTTGCCGCACAATCAAGATCATTTGCCATAAGTATGTGTGCCAAGATATCCGATATGATTGAATCTTTACAAATACCAGTCCCCATGAAATTACAATTGATACCCGTATTAAGACATATGCATCACGATGCAAATACAGCAGCTTTGGTTAAAAAGTTATGTTTAAATTTATTACCAAAATATCCAGGAGAAAGTTTTGTTGTAGCTATATTGGCTTCACTGACGGAACTTTCTGCTAGAACCTTAACGGGAGTGCCGGATCAAGTTACTCTGTTATTGGAATTTATAAATGATTTACGTAAACCAGTTAGAGCACAAGCCTTAAAGTCACTCAATAAATTGGCAGAAAAACAATGTGTACATGCTTGGCCAAAAACTGCTATCAAAGATCTTATCTCGAAGGCATTTGCTTGTTCTGATTCCTCAGAACAATATCTTTTCTTAGGTATCATACTTAAACTAAGTGAATGTCCATTGACTTGTCATATTCTATTGGCTCAAGAAGATGAGCCACCCTCGGTTATGGATCTTTGCAAAAATTGCCTCTGCTTAAATGATTACAATACAGCCAGTCAAGCTATAACCGTTTTGGCTTCTTTAGTTACTTATGCCGATATAAGTAATAAACCGGAGCGCATTTCGGTCTTAATGGAATTAATTGATTTACATTTACAAAGTCTTCTGATGTGTACAATACGTGATCGAAAATATTCCGAAGATTTACGTAAAATTTTAGCGTGTGGCATACGTGTGTCTTCGGTTAAAACTCAATTTGGCGTAGAATTGGTTACTACCTTGGCAAATCTGCTAAATGATGATGTTAAATATCCAGCAATAAATGAGGAAGCCATATGTACATCTTTAGGTTCTTTGTGTTCTTTCTTTCAGTTGAGAAAGTTTGCACCACCATCTAATGCAGTAGAAACTGATCAAACGAAACAGCAGAGGGTAAGTTAATTTTAAAGTAATTGTATTTATATCTTTCCTAATAGTTGAAAAATTAAAATAAAGCTAAATATAACTTCAAAAGAAAAATCTGTTCAAATCCCATTTCTTTGAATTAAATGAATTTTGAATTCATCTCAATGAACTTTTGATCATTGCTGTTCAATAACCGTTACCAACTAGTTAGCACGTATAACGTAAATACATTAACCCTTAAATAACCGAAACCAAAATAATCTAAAATACAGTCACCGATAGAGCTTCGAAGATTGAATTCAATTTCGATTGAATTGAATTTGTATTGAAATCGAATGAATTCTTCTTAAATCAATCCCAGGGATATAATTCTTGAATAAATAATATGGGATTCAATCAATTTATCTTATTCGATTTTATCAATGATTGAAATTAATTATGGGGAATTCAGTCAATGGGAATTCTATCGATTTTTTACTCATTGGATGTATAGTCCGGGAGCTGGCGACATTTTGATGCTAGTCATTTTATGATGGTTGATTTTCATTAATATAACATATTTGAAGGAGCACATAAGTTAAATGGCGGTCAACTGGTTCAGTTCCATTGCGTTTAGGAGCTGTACGCCCCCAACATGTAAAACATCAGATAACATTTTTTCATTTTATGATGGCTGAATTTTTGTATAGTAACAGATACCGTTATAAGGACTTCAAAATTAATAGCCAGCTGTCCCATTATATGCTGTTGCTTCATACGTCAGCTGATCGTGTGAACTCAACCGCCCCTCAGTCGTCCCTAGACGGGTAAAATGTTAGACCGACCCCAATTAATATCTCCCCGTATCTCCACTTACTAAAGGGGCTCCCATACAAAATTACATTTTATAAAATTTGCTGCCACCTCTATAACTGTCCCAGGGTTGCCCCTAGAGGGGCCAAATGTATGGCCTACCCTCAATATTTTTTCAACCCCAATATATTCTTAGAACAAACCTACGCCCTATCTCCACTCTCTAAGGGGACTCTCGTAATCTCATCTTATGTTCTGAACAGGTATGGCAGGCAATACCACTAAAATACCGTTATTTGCTAATTATTTTCATCATTTCTACTTCTTTTCCAGACGAATCCAGTGCTTAAAAATCTACTCTTGATAATGCGTAAATTGACTACCACAACGGAACAGTGTTCAAATGAAGAAAGTGTTCCCACTGTTGAAATTCTATCCGCCGTAGCATTACAAGCCATTATGGGTTGCTACATGCCAACAACAGTAATGCGAACATTTGAGAAAATTATTATAAAATCAAATCCCTGGACACAATTTCGTATGGCACGATCAGCTAGTCGTTATGGCCAACATTATTTAGCTGCACATATATATTTGAAAATATCGCGTAATACTGTAGTGGATAAATTGCATTTCTTCCTTACAGGCTTGGCACAATTGGCGCAGGCCGAATGTATTTTAAACTATGGTGTTAGCTACGAATTTATGCATGAAAACTATGAATTATGTGAAAATCATATAATACACAGTCAGACCCTGGAACAATCAATGCCCCTAATGCAACGTTTAGAAATGGCAATAAATTTATATTGGCAAGCATTAGCTAGCTTGCGAGCCAGTTCCTCTCCCTCGCATCCGTTTACATTTCAATTGGAATTTTTAAAGTTACAGGCTCAATTCTTGCAGACCCTACACTCGGCAGTAACTATAAAAAATGCTCAAATTATAGTACCGCCACCAGCTATAGCAGGAAGTTTGGCACAAAATTCTAGAGATTATTTACAAAAATTTGGCCACGTCACCAATCAATTAAGGAAATTGGTTAAAGAACTTAAAGGCTGTGAAGAGTCGTTTGGTCGTCTATATAAATCGGCATTTGATGCTGATCCTACTACTTTGGAATTTTTAGAAATCATTCAATATCAGTGTGTTTTATTTGCACACATCGTTGAAACCATTTGTTTTGCTACACCTTCTGATCCTCCCGATTTTCAAGCCGAAGGTAAATGTCCCGAAACCAGATATTTAATAAATTGTTGTCGACGCATGGAGGAGTTGAGTAAAAATTTACCAGAAGAATCACCCAATAATAAAACTATAAATAACTTTCATTTGGATATAATATTGGCGGAAATTGAAATCATTACCAAGACACCATTATGTCTGCCACGTTACTTTTTTCAAATACTACAATCGACACAGATTAAATTATCCGTTAGTCCTCAACCTAGAAGTGATGGTAAACCGGTTAATGTTCAATCTGGCAGTAATTTGGTTATAAAAGTTGAAGGTGTTATACAGCATTATGGCAAGAAGCCTGCTTTATTCAGAAGTGTTGAATCGGTTCAGTTAAGTTTAGTGTCTAAACTTTTAACACCACGGCCACCAAGTGAAACCGGTTTAAAACCACCAAGTGATACGGTTACTCTAATACAAACGGTTAAACCACAAAGAGACTTTTTATCGGGTAACTTTTTGGTACCCATATCATCGGGTGGCCAATGGCAAGTTACATTGGAAACGTATGTTATTGATGAAAATGGTATTACATGGTGTACTGGTCCAAAAAATTCCATGTTGGTAAGAGTATTAGATGATCCATCAAAACAACAACAGCAAGCACCAGCTCCTTCAGCGCAAACACGACGTTTTTAAGATATACAAAAAAGATGAATTTGTTTAACAATTCCATAATTATTCTATAATACATAAAACAGATTTTCCAAAATGTTTGTGGTCTATTTTTTTTTTCAGGGATAGCAGGCCATACCAAAGCCCTTTTGTTATCCGTAAAATTCTGTTACCGAAATAATTTAAATACCGTTATCTGTTAAATAGCGTTACCGACATAACTCAAATATTAATATCCTTAAAATACCGCTACCGAAGTAATCTGACAAGACCAAAAAAAAATAATAACTGTAAATAGATAGATATGTTTTAGAAGTTTTATCATGCCCCAGCAAGTCATTGAAATACGGGCATGATGGGACTATAAATATCGGTGTTCATTGATATTTCCAATATCCTCAAAATACTTATACCGACATAACTAAAATAACGTTACCCTTAACTAAAACACCGTTACCGAAATAACTAAAATAACGAACTTTTAGTGAACAATAATATATGGTTAAAATTCGGAAGGTGTTCGTTTACACAAATAATCAGTTAAAAATAGTAAGAAGAGAGTAAAGTGACAGGTTTATACCAAAAAGCTTACAAGTTTTTACTAGATAAATTTTTGCAAGTACGAATTTTTAAAAAGAAAAAAGCATATGATTGAAAAAATATGCTTGTATAAACAAATATTTAATTAAATTATAATTGTTTATGGATTTAAAGTGAAAAATATTAAATAATTAACTATGGAAGAAATTTAAAAACATTCTAAATTATTTCTGGTCGACAATTTCAATTAACTTTTATCTTTTCCATAATGACCAGTTGAATTTTTTTTTTTAATATTTTGTATTTAAAATCAGCTGTTTTATATATTTTATCAATTCTTACAAATTTTCCATTCGTTTACTTTTTTGTAAATTCGTCTTACTCTCTGTAATTTTGTTACTGAGTAATTTTTACTGGACTTTATTGGGAAAGTAATCGAACACACTTTATGTTTCAATTTTGAAGACTTTTTTGATTTCCACTTTAGATTTTTTAAATGTTCTATTTTTTTTAATTTTTGATTTTTTTCTTCAATTTTTTGCAAATATTTTTCAAATGTTAGGATTCTTTTCAATATTTCCAATTTTTTTTAAATTATGGCAATTTTTTATTTTGTTTTTGAGATTTTTTTTTTTCAATTTTGGACTTTTTTTATTTGTGCGATTTTTTTTTAAATTTAGATAATTTTTTTCAATTATAAGATTTTAAAAATTTTTGGTTATTTTTTTTTTTTAATTTTTACAATTTTTTTAAGTTTTGGCGAATTTTTTAATTTTTGGAGATTTTTTTTTTTTAAGTTTTGGAGGTTTTTTTATTTTAACCAATTTCTGAATTGAGAGAAACGATTGATATGGTTAGGTAGACTATACTTAAAAACTATGGCATGCAAAGTTTAACGTTGAAAAGTCTTTGCCTAAATAATTTATGGCCATTTAAAAGTCGAAGATTGAAAGAAAAAAAAAAAAAATAATTGAAACTTACAAGTTTTTTTCATTCATTTTATTTTTTTGCTAATAGTTTTTAACTTTCAGATCCAAACCAATACAAAATGGAGTCACTAGACTTGGGAGATACATTCATTCAAAAAATTATTTCCATATCGCTGATTACAAGGAAATTACGCCTTTTTGAATCCGCAGATTTGAATTAAACTTGGCTATGCTGTAAAAGATAAAAAAATATTAGACACGTATTTTTTTTAAGTGCGCAATCTCAAGTGCAGCGGTTAACAAGTGGTGTCAAAAATTACAAAATTTTATGTATTTTTAATATACATATTATGTATATAAGTTATTAACTACAGGCAAATTGGGTATCAAATGAAAGGTATGTATATAAAACATTTCTTTACTTGTTTTAACGTTTTTGTTATTAAAAAACAATTTGAATGGGAAATTGTTGTTGGTTTGAGTTAAAATTAATATATAATTATGTTTATTTAAATTTATTGAGGGGGTGTTTCAGCTTTTTCAAGTTTCTTAATCTTTCGGCTTTAACCCATTAATGCCCATTGGCAACTTAAGTTGCCAGCAGAGTTGTTACAATTTAGCATGCTCTAAAAAAAAGTGAAAGTGCTGAAAAATTTTGTTTCAAAATTTAAGAAAAAACGTCTGGACATTAATGGGTTAATACGACTTTTCACGAAGAGCTTTAATAGACCATATTTTAAATAAGTGGCAACCACTAATGTGTCCAAAGCATAACTAGGAAATGTGGGTATCAAAATTATTGTTTTCTCGAGTACTTTAATCATGCTTACAAAAAAAAAATCCGAATTTCTTAAACTTTAGATATGCTTTCATACAGAAATGTTGTAATTTTTGACATCCCTTATTATCCCTTAAAAGTGTGATTGCGCAGCTAAAAGAATTTTAATTTTTTCAGCAATTTTGTCAACACAACCCACAGTTTTAAATGAATTTGAAAAAAAATAAAGTTTGAAAAATAGCTGAATAAAGTCCAAATCGATTACTCATGGTCAATTTTTACAAGTCATTCTTTTATGTTCTTAATAAATCGTCAAAATCAGCGAAATTTACATTTCTTTGATATTTCTGCTATAATAAATGAAATGTGTCTCAACTTTTAGGTCATTTTATTCTCTTATGATAATCATTATCAAATCTGCGGTCACTTTTTATTTAGTTTTGTATAAACAAATTTAGTTGGAAATAGGGCCTTCTTATTTTTCATACATCTTTAAAAATTTACCAATCGTGTTGGCCTTTTATGGAGATGAATGTGGATGCAGTTCAAGAGTAAAGAAAATTACATAATTTTATTTAAAAATTTGTTAACTTTAAAGAATGTTAAATTTTCTTTGATCTTCTTTTATTTTATTCTTCTTAGTTTAAACGAGCTTAAGATCATTTATTTATTAATTATTTATTTGCAATATTTCGTCTCCACATTGGGTGACTTCTTCAGGGGGAAAAAAAAAATAAAATAATACGTATTTTACAAAAAATAAGAATGTCATGTTCTTATTATAAATACAAGACTTTAGAATTTACCTAAAATTGTTTTAATGTTGGCCATTTGTGGAGCAGAATATTTATTTTTTAAAAAGTGAATATTTTAAATTTTATTTGATTATTGTCAAGAAACTAGAACTGACCACGTATATAACAAAAAAGATTAGTAGAAAATATAATTATCTTTAATTTGAGATACATTTCATTTGTATCCCACAACTTTTACATTTTTTATAGCAGAAAAAAATGTAAATTTCGCTGATTTTGGCGATATTAAAATTATGACTTTAGAAATCGTCTATCAGGAATCGATCTAGAATTTAGTCAGCTATTTTTCATATTTTTTTAATTCGCTGGGCTGTATGCAAATTTGCTCAAAAACAGTTAATTTTCCCCACTGTGCATCGGCTCAAAAAACGAGTATGTGTACTCATGAAAGAAAATTTCCATTTCCAAGATCCATTAAACGTGGCCTGAGCTAAAGCCATTTTAGTACATTTAAGACACTTTAAGATGCAAAAATGATCCAATTTTATCCATAATCTCAAATATTACTAAAATGGTTCTAGTTCGGGCAACATTTAATGGCTCGTCGTTCATTTGAGTAGCAACTAGTGTTTCTTCTGTTTCGGTTAATGTCGAAACAAATAATTTACAACTTTAATAATTATTCGACCCGAATAAAAACAGGTCGATTAACTGGTTAAAAATTTAATATAAATATTTCCCTTATTTTTCATAAGTTTAGCTAACACAATGGCACGAAAAGCTTTTAAGAAAATACCATTAAATAATTTTAAAATAGAATAAAAGAGCTCCTTAAGATATATTATTATTTTAAGTAACATTATCAATGTTTTTGCATTTACAAAAAAAAAAAATATTTAAAATTACACAGGCCGACAAAATCTAGAGTTCTATAGTTTTAAAAAAAACCCATTTTTTGTTATATTCGGGATGTTAAAACATCGCGATTTAAGGTTTATTCACAAAACTTTGTTTTGTGAAAGTCCTGTCTGGTGCCTTTAAAATTCAGGTTTAACCATTTCAAAACTTTCTTGAACAAATCTTTCGCTGAAATTTATTGATGTGGTATTTATGGTAATAGCAAAAATAGCATACCAATTAATTTCAGTGCATGATTTCTCCAAAAAGAAAAATAGGTATTAGAAAAGTTAAACCTGAATTAAAAGCAACAGATCAAATTCTGAGAAGACATAAATAGTTTTTTGAATAAAGTTTAATTCGAGATGATATAACGTCCCGAATAAAGAGAAAAATAGAATTTTTTTTTAAACATGATGTTCAGACATTTTCAGAACCTGTTGTAGTGAAGAAATTCTGAGCTCAGATTCGGATTCATCGAAAAACCCAGCAAAACTTTGGTAATGGGTGCGATAAAGTAATGCATTACCTTGTAATGTGTACTCCTTACCTGTACCATTATTTTCCAACAAGAAGTAATGAGTTACCGATAATTGACACTCATGGATTATTTTTATTTTATTTATTAATATCAATACAAAGAAAGTCCTCATGGCCAATTATTATTACCTTGTAATGATACCTCATTACATTTTACATTATTTCAAAACATAAAATAATGACTTACCGATCATCAATTACATAATGCATGAATTATAAACGTAAAGTAATTATTAATATTTATTTTTAAAAATCTATTTATAGACACATTACTTTGTGATTTTTTGTAAGCATGAGGGTAAGGTGTATATTTTTGATATCACGAACGAAAACACGAAGCACAACAACTCATTTACATTTTAAACAATAAAATAATATATGTATCGATAGCTCAGTTGGTAGAGTTCTCGCCTAACTAATTATTAAATACCAGAGACCCCAGGTTGGAATCCCAGCATGACCACGTTATTTATTTAATATAAAAAAAAGATGTTTATTTAATTAGGAAAAAATACACATTACTTCTTCCCACCACATAACCATATAAGTATTCAGTTACTTTACCCCCTACAAAGTAATGAGTCCACCCATTACTTATAGGCTCATCGCCTGTAAAATTCATCAGTGAAGTAAGGTGTAATGTAATACGTTAAGCCCTATGGCGATATATTACTTTACCCATTATTTGGTAATGTGTGGTTTTGCTGAGGATTAACCGAAAATTTTGTGGATTAACCGACCCGTATAACCGGTTAATCCATTTGAGCGCTTTTTCGAATAATTCCCTAACCGGTTAAACGACTTGGTCGAATAATTGGAAATACCAGTACCAACACTTGTATGTAAATACGCATTTCCGTTTTTAATTCCAGAGGTGGACATATATAGTATATTTTTATAGGATAGTACCTTTCCTTTTGCGATAGAAAAATTCTCAAAATCTGTAAACTTTTCAATACAGTTCTTACAAACAGAATTATTGAATATTTAATTTACAACTTTTTTCACATAATTTAATTAACAAATTTAACTTCAACTCTTACATATCACCACCCTTCTTAACATTTCTACTTTTGGAATGGATAATAATCCAAACCAGAATTATAATTATATTTTGGTTTTTGTTTACGCTTAGCGACTTCTATCATCTCTTGAACATCTTTTCGATATGCAGGTGGTAGCATTTCTTCATGCAACGTGCATTGAAACTTTTCTGGTTCTTCCACTTTAAAAATGTGCCGTCTAATAATATCAATATCACGACCAAATTCTTCTCTCATATCGGCAATTTTTGCGGGGGCTGCATCAAAGTTGATTGTGAAGTAAGTACCTTCACGATGCACCAGACCGTGTTCACTTATTTTGTAGGGCAAAGCTTTGTTGCCTAAATTTTGTAGTTGTCTTATTATGCCTCCTTTATCCAAAATAGATTCTGCTGTACGTTTTAGGGCCGATACCAATTCGGGCTGAAATGAAGGCAATATTCATAAGTACTTTTTCAACAACTATTCAGGTTTTATGTACTCACTCTGGACATTTGCCTCAATACCATGGATAATTCATAAGAAGGCATTTTTAGTGATATTTTAATAAATTATTGTTACAAAACCATTTACCATGGAAAGAAATGAGATATAAATTAGAGTTGTATGTTTCGTGAAAGAACTAGTTCAATTAAACGAAATACTTAGTTCATTTGTAACAAAGAAACAGAATCAATGTTAAAGCTAAAAGCGAAAAAAATATATGGTATAAGGTGAAACGATTCCTTATGTATAGTAAAGCTTCATGAGAGATGACAAATAAAAAAACAAAAATGCGAAAACATCAACGCATCTGCAACAAGCTGCAACATAATTTCGATTTTGCTGTTTGTAGCCACCGCGTTTGTTGTGTTTAATTTTCCTTGGCTCATTGCATAAAAACAGAGTTGTTCATTACTTGTTTCTGAAAAGGTTGGTAGTTCTTGTTTAAAAACAGTTACAAAACATTCACAATAGAAATAGTGACGCGCTAAAATGTTTTCTAATTTTCATAATTGGGAAAAATAAATAAATTTGTTGTGTAAAAAGTTTTTAAACTGGTTTATTACCAATATTTTTGTGCTCAATATGGTTTTCGCAATCATTTTTAAGCGGTAAGTCAACGTACATAATTTTAGTACACGCAGAAATATAAAATGTTACAATAAAATGAGTGCCCCGGTAGGCTAGTTGGTAGCGTGCTTGCCTATCAGTGTTGAGGTCGTGGATTTGATTCCCTCCAGAGGCTCTGGTCAGACGTCGCTATCAGAGCCAATAGTCTTCGTCGCTCTAGTGATCGGTTGGTGTATTAGTATATAATAAATTATATGATTAATAATATAAATAAATATAGATGTTACAATAAATTTACACATATCGCGACAATGGTATCTATCTCACTTAACTGACCCTCATTAACAGCGATTCTGTGTTTTGTCTTTTCTCTAGAGCTTTTTTTCAGAGGGACCAAGTTAACAGATAGTCTCCAAGGGGAACAAGTTAACAGATAGTCTCCAATATAATGGGAGAGCTTTTTTTTTATCATTTTGCAATACATCATACAATAAATTGCACTATATTTGGTACAAAATATCGCACTATATTTTCGAATATTAAATTTCAAAATAATCTAAAAATACAATGTTTTCAGCAGATTATAAAAGTTGTTTTTTTTATAGAGGTATACAACTTTGAAATGGAATAAAACAAAGATGAATTTTTTAAATTGACATGAAATTTACTTTATTCGAAAGATAATCTTCAGGCATTATAATTTAAATATGACTTCTGGCATATGACCGCCATGGCTGGCTCGGACGTAGTCTAATCTGAAGGTCCAATTTTCGATGACTTTCCAACATTTGTGCCCGTATATTGGCAATAACGCGGCGAATGTTGTCCTCCAAGTGGTCAATCGTTTTTGGCTTATCGGCGTAGACTAGCAACTTCACATATCCCCACAGAAAATAGTCCAGCGGAATTAAATCACACGATCTTGGAGGCCAATTCACGTGTCCGAAACGTGAAACTATGCTGTTACCAAACGTTTCCGTCTTGTTAAAACCACATCTTCTGCACGAAAAAGTCTGCAATCATGGCTCTATAGCGGTCACAATTGTCTGTAACGTACTGACTAGCATCGCTTTTAAAGAAGTACGAAGCAATGATTTCACCAGCCCATAAATCACACCAAACAGTCAGTTTTTCTGGATGTAACGGTGTCTCAACATATACTTGAGGGTTATCATCACACCAAATACGTCAGTTTTGTTTTTGACATATCCATTTAACAAAAAGTGAGCTTCATCGCTAAACAATATTCGCTTATGAAAATCGGGATTAACGGCAATCTTGTTTTGGGCCCATTCATCGAATCTACGACTTGCTCGTGTGGCTTCAATTGCTGCACGAGTTGGATTTTGTAAGCACGCAAACCAATATCTTTTCGCAAAATCTTCCATAAAGTGGATAGACACACATCCAATTCCTGTGAATGATGGCGGATATACTGATTGGGGTCTTCCTCTACGCTACGCTCTACAGCAGCAATGACTCCTTCCGTACGCACTGTACGACGTCTCCGTGGATGCATGGTGCGAAAACGTTCCAAAGTTAATCGAATTGCTCTGACGGACGAGTATGTTGACCGTAAAATGGACGCAGTGCTCGATACGTATTTCTAACAGAACCATGATTTTCAAAATAAATTTGCACAATTTGGAAGCAAAACCAAACTAAACATAAATCATTTGACAGCTGACAAAATGGCCGCAAGTTAAAAAAGTGTTTGCCAACGTAAAGTTCTATACCTGTATAAAAAACACCCTTTACAATATATCATGTTGCACAACAAAAATAAAAACTGTTTCTGCACAGTCAATTTAACACCTACACCGTCAATACCCTATGGGGAATGGGACTGGTTCTGCGTGTGCAACAGGATCGGTCCCTTCGTGCCAGAGACCGGCCCTCTGCTAAACCCTACCCTAAGTAAACAACTGGCAACTTTAACATTGGCTTGTCAGAGGAGGGGGTCATTTGTCGTGCTTTAAACCACATAGTGGCATGCCACATGACTAACCAAAGATGGGCATACCACAAGACTGTCGCAAAAGGACCATGTCGCATAAAATAATCAAAAACCAAACAGCTTCCAATGGGTAAAATTCTGGCCAACTGGCTTTTTCTTGTTAATAAGCATTCTGGTTAATATACCAGCAGAGAAGCAAGCCGTACGGCGCGGCTGGCGGCTTAGCCGCGCCGCCGCCGAATTAGTCGGCTGATCGGCGGCTTAATTGCCAGCCATTTTTAATGGCTAAAATGAAATTTTTAATTCGGTTTTTTAAGTTTTCTTGAGTATTTAGTATTAGAAAACAAAAATTATTATTAAATACTACTAAATACTCATGTAACTTTTAAACTGAAAAGTAAAAAGTTAAAAAGTAAAATAATGAAAAAAATAAATATGAAAAAAAAACCATCACCAACCGCCAATTATTTTTTGCCATCTGAGAACCCGGAGAAAGTGGAAGATCCGGTTGCAGAGGATATTGAAGCAAATGTGAGCGAATCCTCTGGCTCGGAAGATGAGGATGGTTCTGATGAAACCACGTTTTTCAAAAATGACGCAAATTATATGGTAAAAGACTACGAAGCAATTTTAAGAAAAAATAAAATTGTGAAATCGTTTTCGAAAAATTTCATTGACGGAACGAAAAGGACAAGGTTCCCTTGTTTGGGATTATTTTGGAACCCTAACTCTTCGAGAGAAGCCAACGCTCCAGAAATTTCGCTTCTGCAAACTGTTTCGACATGGAGAATACCACATTAAAAGGATAAGTGACTTTTGTTCGTGATTCACGTGAATCAATCGTGATTGCGCGTGAGTGTCAGTAGGAAAATATATATGTGAATGGGTGTGCGAGAGTATAATATTAAATTTTTTTGCTTTTAACAGGTGGTCTAGAATTAGGCATTGACAAAAAAAATACTCCACAAAAAGTGAATAGGCTTGGGAAGCTTTTATACTTATGAATTAAACCTAAGATGACTTGAATAGAACACATGTGTAATTTTGCACTTCTACGACCACGTTTTCCCTAAGCGACGAGGCCTATTTAGTTATTTGTCATGATGTTCATTTCCTTTTTTATTTTGTACAGATAAAAAACTACGTGACTTTGTTTCAATAAAAAGCAACAATATGTTTTGTCGATTAAAAATAAACATTGATTTTCTCACCGAAGACCCGTATACTAGGGGAGACAGTGCATCCTGTTTAGAACTAAATCAAAAGTGATTCACTTGAAAGCAGTAAATGACAGCGCAACAATTCCATGGACTTCTTACAGTGTAAGAAGAACAAAAGAAATATATATTGCAATGTGTTCAAGAGCACAGAAAAACACATACAAATTGTGCAAAAACTACTTTAAAGAAAAAATAAACTGCTACCTAATATGCTAAAGCATAATAATATTTTATATTTATTTCTTATTTCCTTTTTTTTTACCATAAAAATAAACGAAACAAAAATGTTCAAGCCGAAAAATAGTACATCATGGAAAACGCATATTTCGCTCTTTAAGACCCCGTCGCTTAGGGAAAGCGTGGTCGTAGAAGCGCAAAATTACACATGTGTTATATTCAAGTCATCTTGGGGTTAATTCATAAGTACAGAATATATTTTTATGGATTTATCGAATGGTTTTAGCCAGGTTTGCAAAAAAAGAATTCAAATACTTTTTGTTCAAATATATATAAAAACTCACAGTATCTCCTTTTGGCACATAATCTAAAAGTATTCTGTAATTATCTTTTACATCACGTTTCTTAAAATAGAAAAGTAGTAAGAAAATCTTTAACGTTTTTTGAAAATTTAAATAAATAAGTCTGGGGTCACTTGGGGTCGCAGGTCCACATGGGTTAATAATGTTCGAAATATTTTTATTTTTAACTTTGAGTAATGCTTATAAAATAAAACTACAAAAGTAGCTAATTTTTGATTTAAAATATTTTATGGCAACAAATAAGCCTTTTTATTACAAAAAAACACAATTTCCTCGAAATCCGTAAAATTTAAATCGTTGCCCTACCCAAGTGTACTGGGTGATATTTTTAAATTTTTTTATTTTTAATCTGTTAGATGTTTTAAACAAGTTTCAGCAATAAAAATCTAAATTTTTTCGATTTTGTTGAAGAAATTTTTTTAAAATTTGAAATTGGAGATTTGAAAAACACCCCAAAAATTTTGTTCGTTTTTGACATCACCGTAGGACAGGTTAATGCCATCCAAAACAAAAAACTTATTTTATATCTCACAATTATGAGTGTCTTAAATAAAAAAATTATGTTTCAGTAATCAATTTTAAAAACGTTTAAAATTTGAGCTCGAATTTCTTGCTGAAGTGGTATTTGGCACATTAGTGGTCTGGGGTAGTTCTTAACCGATTTTGGATTTTTATACCTTTTGGAATACATAATTTTATCTTAATCTCGATTAATTTATCATCTAGAGTAAAAACTATTGCAATATTGCAAAAAAAACTAAAAAAAATATCCCTTTTTCCCATATAAACGCATGTTTCGATCTTTAAGGCCCTATCGGGTAGGGAAGGCGTGGTCGTAGGGGCGTCAAATTTCACATGAGTTATTTTCAAGACAAATACAAATAAATTAGAGGGTAGCGTCTCAACATTTCTAACATTTAACTTTAAGGGACACTCTAATGTATATATAAGAAAAATTTCTTTTGTGGCAGCTCAGCCGAAAATTTTCACCAGCCGGAAAAAAATCGGCGTAAGACCATTAAGCCGCCGCCGCCGAAAATATTTGCTCTTGCGCCGCCGCCGATTTTTTTTAATCGGCTTGCTTCTCTGTATGCCAGTCATAGGATTGGTAATTTTAGGACAATTAACACTGCTTAACCCACTTGAGTATTAAGTTATACCAGTCCTGTGATAAGTCCTTCTTTAACCAGTCAATTTTAGGTCAATTGAATCCTCATTCCCCATAGGGTATGTTTGCAAAATATGGAAAGTTGTGATGATATGGGAGGCTTTAGAAAGTGCTTCTGAACAAATAGAATTGGTTCTATATATAGGCTGACCATTCCTACCTATTTGATCAGTACATGTACTGATTTGTGATCATGTGTATTGATGTTTAAAAAAATTGTACTGATTGTACTGATTTTTAACATTTTCAGAAAATTATATTTTTTCATAAAAAAAGTCAAGTTTCAAGTCCAAGAGATGTGATCTCTCTAACCATTTTTTTTCCACTGTATTAAAACACAAATATTGTATATATTTTATAAAACTTTTATTATTTAAAAAGAAATAGAATAAATTACGGATAGAAGACAAATTTGGCAGAGAAATTCAAATACAAAAACAATCGATCAAAATCTATATTATATTATATGTAAGTGTAGAGAGTTCATGTTTTAAAGATAAGGACACTTAAAAATTCTTCAATTACTATGTATTTTTAATATATTTATGTAGATTGAATTAAACTTGAGTTAGTTTAAATAATGGCACATAACGTCATGTGAGGTAATATTTATAATTTTCTATATATCGCACACTTAGTTCAAAAGTGACTCAACTCAAAATTTTTAATTTTTCAGAAATCGAAGAAAAATATTTGCAACTTTATACCGATTGAAACGTAAAGAAAGAAAACAGTTAACACCATCAAAGTACACTGATATATATTTTTTTTTATAGATAAACAAGTGTTTTATGCATAGTTTAAGCATATAAACCCGAAGAATTCAAATTTTGAGTTGAGTCACTTTTGAACTGGGTGTGCGATATGTATATGGAATATAAAACAAATGTTAATGGGGTGTTGGTGGGGGGTTTTTTTTTTCTTGAGACTGATTTAGTGCCAATTAAATTGAGAATACAAACTGATACTGATTGATATTGTAGTAATAAAAATAAAACAAAAACGAAAGTGATAATGTATAAAAAAGTGTCAACATTTATATACTTATAAAATAAAATATTAAGAAAATAAGAACATAAAAATAAATTTAATTTGAGTAATCAATTAAATTAGAAATGTACTTAAAATTTCTTATATTCATTTATGTTTAAATTGATATTTTTAAATTAATAATAATAAAAAAAAGGAATGCAAAACATATATGGAATGTCTGTCTAACCAGTTAACAAACAGAACCAAGCTGTTTTTTTTTTTTTTTTTTTGGGGGGGATTTTAAATAATAAAAAAAGTAATTGGTTGGACCAGTTTGTGGGATAAATACGATTTTACATGTGTCTGGTATTGCCAAAATTAATGCCAGATTGATTGGCACCTTTGTTGGAGCCATACTGAAGGGAAATGACATTTTGTCCGGCACGTAATTGTTCATCCGAGAAGTTGCGTACGTTCTTATCAGCTTCCTTGGGACCAATTGAGGGTTTATCAAAGTTGTGAGCCTGAAATTTAAACAAATAATAATATGTATCGATATCTGTTTATATTTTTTCACATTGCTAAAATATTTAGTTTTTTTTTTTTTTTTGGAAATTAGTATGAGCAACAATTCACAGGGGCGATACCTTAGCCACCCGATGTCAACTATTTCCTAGTATGGGTGATTAGGGTGGTCTTTCGTTGTATGGGCGAAAAATAAAAATGAGATTTTTCATCAATATTATTGTATATGCTCTTTTATATGATTGTAATAACTTTATTATAAAATACTATTTTTTCTGTTGATAGTTAACCCATGTTAACCTGGGGTCAAATATGACCCACGTAAGAAAAATGCAGCTTTATGGGAAAATTTATAAATAAAATAAAAAAAGGAATAACTCAGTTTATAGTTATTCTAAAAAATTTTCGTTAACCGTTTCTAGTCTTCGAGTAGGTCAATTTAGTAAAAATTAGAACTTAAAACTTTTCCATAATAAAAATTTTGAGGGAAAAAATTTTACACTATTAAATTAAAAATACGTTTTTCGAAAATACTCTTGAATATGTACAAAAAAATCAATTTTAATATGAATACAAATATTTGAATTTATACTAAATAATTAATTTTAATTAATTTTAAAATGTAAATAAATTACAATTAGAAACATAAACAAAAATTAATTTTATGTCATCTTTGTGATTTTTGACTCTTTTTAAAATACGAGGGTCAATTGTGACCCCATGAAAACACAGGTTAACTATGAACACGAAAAATTATACTTTATAATAAAATTATTACAATTATATAAAATAGCATACATACACAATAACATTGATGAAATATTACAAAAATCTTTAAAAAAAAAAGTCTATACAAATTTAAAAAAACGTTGAAATCCGCTAGAATCAAAATGCTCTAACAAAAATTTTTGCCAACGGATATCCGTAATACTTATGTTATTTAATATTTGGGATGTGTTTAATAAAACATTTGACAGCAAACACTAGTTTTTTGGTTTTTGTTGAATAAAATTTTCAAAAATGTAAAAAAGTAACTTTTAGGTACACCCCAAATATATGTGCATTTTTTTGACTCCAAGTTAGAATAAGTTAGCGATTTTCTGGGAAGGTAATATTTTTTATCTGAGTAGTTGTTATTGGACCCAACACAAAAATTATATTACATTTTTAAATTTAGACAAAAAAAATTTTTTTTTTTTTTTATATTTGGTAAATTTTTCCAAGGAGGCGAGCGGGACACATTCCCGTTATACTAGCACTCTAATTTTTTGCATGGTGAATTTTTGTATCCAAACAAATATTTTAAGAGGGGGGCAGCCCCAAAAATCGCAAGTTGAAAAATAAGGACGACCCTAATGGGTGATTGTAAAATTACACGGTGTTACAAATTAGAAGAAATTTAATATACTTTTAAAATGACCTAGTGTAGGTTGTAAGCCTGGTTGAATAAATTACTTTTCAATTTTCAGAATTTTGAATACACCCTCAAAATCTGAAGTTATCGAAAAAAAATCGTTTTTTCAAGACTCTACGGACTAAGATATTTTTAAATAAGTCAGTTTTGAACCTAATTTATACTTTTGAACGGTTTTGAAAAGATGATAGTTTATTTTATTTTTTACCGGTTTTGTTTTGAAATATATTATCTTGAAATGTTAACAAGGAGAGTTTTTGGACGATTTTTAATAAAATTTTAGTTTAACCCGACACTACGCATTTTTGCAATAAATTTTGTTCGACAAAAAAAATAAAAAAAAAAATCCTACAACGACAAAAAAAAAAATTGTTTTTCGTTGCTTACTTTATGCGATATTTGCTAAAATAGAGGTTAGAGGTCGAGAAGTTAGGTTTAGAGTGGTTAGAGGTCGAGGTTATCTCGAAAACTAATGAACGACTAGAAGCTTAGTTTAGGCAAAAATCATTAATATTACTAAGATATAATTTCAGTTCAAAAATTACTTAAGAAAATACCGAAACACCGATTTATGAAAGTATTTTGCCGATACATATAACAAAATTTAACAGGCAATATTATAAAATTAACCCTGTGATATTAGAAGACACATGCCGCTATTGGCAAAGGATTTTTTTAAATTTTCCTATAGGTGTTGATGTAGTCGTGGTAGACAACGATCATTATAATGTAAAGGTATTGCTTGCCAACCATGTTCTATTAATATTTTAAATAAATGTTTCGAGTTTTTCCAAATAATTACCTTTCGGCCTAAAGACTGAATGCAAATAACAACAGAGTTCAAATTTTGTCTTTCCCAGAGATCAACACTTTGGAAAGTTTCTTGTGTGGGTACACCAAAGTTTTTGGCACACTCCAAGAAAGCTGCAATTAAACAAATTTAAATATTAAAACAAATTCATTAAATAGTTTTTTTCCAAGATTTTTAATTTTTTAAAATTACCAGAAATATTTTCCATGCATTTAAAAGCCATTTTACTTTCATTGATTTTCTTAATTGAACCGGGTTGTAAACAATTGGCCAATTTACAGAGTAAAACACCATCCTTTAAAACTTCAAAGAAATTATCCATATCACCAGAGGTGTTAATGGGCTCGTCGGTAATAATTTTGATCCATTCCAAGCATTCTTGAGCCAATTCTTCGCTATATTTTGAGTTGATCTGTAAGAAAATAAATAATTTTTTTTTTTTTAATTTCATCATTTCATATAATTTTATAATTTTAATATACAATTTTTTAAACAAATTATTACTTTGTTCTTATACATTTTGAGAGTAGTGCACTTCCTTTCCTATTGCAATTTCTTTCTGCTAAAAATCAAACATTTTTTGATTAGAGAAACGAATCTTATCTTTATTATTTTATGTACAACATTTCAAACGATAAGATATCAAATTCTATTTTCAACAAAAGTTTTAATATTTTTTTTTTCTTTTCGTTGCTCTTATTTCTTTTTACGTGATTGCTTTCAGTTTCATATACTAATCTTAAAAGTAGACTAACTATGATATATAAATTTCCAAAAGCTGCTTTAGATATATTTAGTATTGTGACAAATCCAAAAATCAAAAACCGTAAATAAAACAGCTAACAATTCAAGCATTATTTCACATTATTTCTCTTTAAATACAAATTTTCTTACTTAATTTTTAACAAATTATTATTATTCCTTTAAATTATTCCTTAAATATCGTTAACGAGTGAAAACTTTGTTTGATTTCAAAAGCTGGATGCTTTAGTTTTTCTTAAACTTTGGGTTCTGATGAGATCTTTAGCCATATCGAAATACTAGTATCAACCTAGCTAATATGTTTGATTTGCTTTATTTTTGTAAATATACGGAGGTTGAAAGTTCGTTATAAATTGAAAATAACATAAAAATAATGTCGATGTATGTTAAAACAAAAAACTAATAAAACTGTAAAACATTTTTGGTTTAACAATATATCGCACCGGTTCATCTAAAGGGGGTCAACTCAAAATTTACAAATTTTTAGTATAGGCAAAAAACTGTTTTTTTTAATACTACTCTTATATCACAAAGAGTGATACAACTATATTTTTTTTTTTTGGCAAAAGAGTAGAGAAAATGGTGTAAGATTTTTATCTATCCACCTCAGTTTCTCTCAATCTGACCTCTTTTTATTTGTTCGTAAACTCGCACCGAGAAAATGAAAACATGTTGCAGAAATTTAAAAGTTTAAATTAATTTTTATCATGTTTTTAAATAATAATTTAATAAAATGTTTATTTATTTAAAATTTTAACGATAAAATAAGCAAGATAAAATTAAAATATATTAAATTTTAAAAGAAAATAACAAAATAAAAGCAACATAAAAGTGAGTGTTTTAAGCAACAATTTTTTTTATCAATCCATGCTGCTATTATATTTTAGTGTAAAAAAAATCTTTTCATTTGCTTGCCCAAGTTCGGTATTTCGTTGCTGAGAGACGTGGGAAGTGTAGTATCTCTATTTGTATATACTCTGATAGATATGATTACTGTATATCGTTTTCTTGCAAAAGGTGAAAATTCAAAAATTTTGAGTTGACTCCCTTTACAGGAACCGGTGCCATATATTAAAATGAAAATGAATTTGGTACACAGACAATTTACACTCAAAAATGTTATACTGTTACTACATGACAGTTGTTTGTGTAGTAATCATTAGTGGTTGATTTTAACTGCAATTAAAGTTGTTTTTCTATGAAATAATACAAAACTATTTTGAGTAAATAACTGTTTAAAATAAAACAATAAATAAAGTAATTTCAAAAGAGTTTTCGGTGTCTTTTACTTAAAATGCACTCAAAATATTGCTTGCGTTAATGCAAACTTAAAACTAAAATATCTTTTTATTTTGACCTAAGCCATTAAAACGGAGTATACCACTGGATTCTACGACCCACAATTAAGTTTTGGTGTGTCATTTTAAAAGTTGAAATTTTACTTATAGTGTAATTACAGACACCTTACTCCACTAAGCCAACAAACTGAAAAAAGTTCCAAAATTTTTAAAATACCCAAAATTATAAAAAACGGCAAAAACTATTAAATTTAAAAATCGTTAATATTAAAAAAAATCGCCAAATATGAAAAAAAAAACCCGACAAAAACTGACTAGTCATTTTCTTCAGTACATTCTACTGTCAGGCTTTTTTGACTTCAGACATAAAAATGTTGTTCTCATAGTTTTCACTTAAAATTTCTAATCAACTGCCATTTAGTTTTTTGTATAAGAAATATTTGATCAAAAACACACTTGATAAAGGTTGTGTTTATAGTTGATTGTAAAAAAAATTCGAAACAACTACATAAATTAAATGTAACTAAAATGCAGCACTTTTAACTGTCAAAACATTGAATTTGTTTTCCCAAGTGAAATAATTTCAGTTACAGTTAAAATAACAACACAAATAACTGTAATGAAGTAACTGCAGATTTTATCTGAGTGAAAGTAACCATTTACTAACTGTTTAAATAAATTTAATTGTATTAACATAATTAACAAAAATTAAATTAATTTATGGAATTTTAAGCAGATGTTGATTGAATAAAGTTTAAAAAAAAATTGAATTAAACAATTACGTTTTCAAAGGTCTGTTCTAAGATGCAAAAAACATCCGCCTTATTTACACCATTTCTAAATAAACAAAAATTACGTGTTGTTTCTTATCGTTAAAATATGTTTTTGTTTATCTAATAAATGCGGTTACACTTTATAATTTTTACGAAGCACTAGTTATATTCCATGACCATTGTACTATTTTTTATCAGGTGTTGTCATAAATGTTTATTTTCTAAACATAAACTTTGATTTAATTTATTTTGTTTTCTTATATGTAACTGATAAGTGAACTTCCTACGCCTTGAAAATTTTTAGTGTGTTTAAAGTGCAATTAACCACCAAAGCTTGCTTACTAAAAACATATGGTTTGATAATTTCAAAAAACTATGAGGAAATTGACCTCCACATCTCATTATCAATGACTCAGATCTCTATTTGAAATAATAGTTTATACACTCAACAAAGTTTTACAGTGGAATCTACCAAAACTTACAGTTAAAACAAAGGCAAATATCGTAAAAGAGGCGACAAAGGTTGAAAAGAAACTAAGTAAAAATAACTAAAAATGCCGCAAAAATAACTGACAATTTTTTACAAAAGACATTTTAAAATTATTGAAAAAATGGTAAAACTACTGGTTTTTAACAGTTATTTTTTCGGTATTTTTAAAATATATTTTAATAAATACAAATTTTTTTCTTTCGGTTACAACACAGTTAATACATGCCAGTTGTTTGTTCATTTGTAGTTGTTTTTAACTGCAATTACAGTTGTTTTTCTATGAAATAATACCAAACAACTATTATGACAGTTATTTATAAAAACAACTAAAGAAAAGTATTGTATTTTCGTAACAGTTGTTTGAAGTAGTAATTTTTAGTATTATAATTCCAAATAATACTTCGAAAATTTAATTGTTTCTCCAATTCATACAAACGTAATAACTGGAGTACCGTTTGGAATTTTCTCTTCACCTATTAAGAAGGATGTAGGAAATACAAATTTTTATTGTAAAATATCTTTTTAAAATATCGAAAATAAACCTGTTTAAAACAGAAGTTGCTACCAATTGTTAATTTTATCTCAAAATTTGTGTAGTAAAATATATTCAGTTGTGTTTTACTTTTAAATTTTAAAAAATTAAAACCAAAAATTGTTTTTACGACATTGTTAGTTATTTTGACTGCATCTGTAAGTTGTTTTTTTCAACAGTTAAAAATAACAAAGTTTTTAATTATTTAAAAGGTAGTTCATTTGTCTTATTTTTTACGGAATTTACCTTTGTTTTTAACTGTAATTTTCGTTAGATTCTACCTACAAACTTTTTTGAGTGTAGCAAACTTGCTGTGTGTCGTACATTTTAAATGAAATTAAAAAACTAAAAATATTTTAAATTTAATAATTGAAATAAAAAATATTTAAAATTTAATAATTGAAATAAAAAAATATTTCAAATTTAATAATTGAAATAAAAAAAATAAATAAAATGGAAATTGTGTATTAAATTACATACACTCATAATAATCCATGCTAAAAATACGAAAAAAAAATGTCAAAACAACAAAATCTTTTGTAAAATGAACAAATTTTCGTTTATTTTACAAAATTTTTGATTATTTTGACATTTATTTGTATTTTTACGCATGGATTATTATCAGTGTACTATACCCCATTTTTAAATAAATATTTAAATTATCATTAAAATAATTTAAAATAATAACACAGGAGGACAAAATCTTAACTTTTAAAAATTAATAAGGTTACACTCAGGAAATTAAAAAGGTAGAAATGAATAAAAAAGGCAATAAAATGACTTCAAATGTAGTCAAAAATGCTATACTTGTATTTGTCATGAAAATTACTAACCATGTAGTAATTTTAAACTATTGATAAAACAACTATAACGGTAGTAAAAACGACTACCGAAGAGGCGAAAAATAACTACACACAGAAAAAAATTATGCTATTTGCCAACTGAAATTTGGTTTCTGCGACTCAAATTAGGTTATTATGAAATTCAGTCGGTTGGTAGAACTTAACATTAGTTTTTACACCAAAGTTCGGTTAATTCAACTGATTTTTAGTTGCAACACCCAAAACATTGTGAAATCTAATGTAAATATTGTTGTACTAACTGAATTTTTAAGTTGTTACCATTAAAATACACTATTCCATTCCATTATTCCATAAGTTGAAAAAACTACAATTTTTAACAGTTATTTTTAGGTATTTTAAAAATATTTTTTAATAAAAAAATTTTTTTTCTTTTAATTACAATACAAATTTCTATTTCCTATAGCATATTTAAAATGCAAAGTCGTAGAGATACAATGAAATCTTTTAATTATTATTGCAAATTAAGAACATATCAATATGTACTAAACGAGAATTATTAAAAACTCGGCATAATCTTCTATTTTTAAATAACTAACAAATACAAAATTACTGTTCTGGTAGTTGTTTATTGAAATAATAAAATAACTACTCAAAGCAACTGTTGTTACTAAAGTACAGTATTTTTGGTTAGTTATTTTGTGAAATGACTTTTTTAAATTAGTCGGTTTTCATTTTCTCATAGAAAAATTACTATAATAGCAGTTAAAACAACTATTACTGTTTACTACCCGAATGACCTACATGTAGTTATGGTAAGAATATTCTGAGTGTATGACCACCAATTCTTTATATTTCAGGTACGCTGATTTCAGTGGCGTACTTTATTTTTCAATGTATGGGACAGTTTTTTTATGAAATGACGTTAAAGTTTGGCACATTCAAATGCAGTTTTATGCATATAACGTTTTTAAAAGGCAATCAAACTGGCTGCTTTCAGTTGAAATGTAAAGAAAACCACTGTATTCCTATTTGATGTACATACTTCCGTTCACAAAACTTAAAATTAAATCCGTTGTTTAAGCGAATTTCAACTAGCAATCGACCTTAACATATATGTATGTATATGGCCATGCTGTATATAGAAAGAGCCTATTAGGAGAAGGTGCCTCGGAAAGAAAACAATTATTTTAGTATGGTGCTTCATGTGAAAAATGTGCGATTGGTTAAACATTTTATATGGCAGCATAACTTTCTGAGATGATCCTAACGTCCAACTTTTAGTATGATATATGAATGCCTTTGAAAAGTATATGTGCAACAAATCAGACAAAAATGTTGGGGACCAGAATAGCTGAACACGAAGCAGATATAAGAAAGGGAAAGGAATCGACTGCATTAGCGCAACATGTAAAAGGAAGTAAACATGTTGTAGATTTTAAGAGTGTTAAGATACTGGACAAAGAACGAATGGAAAATGGAAATGGGAAATGGGAATGGAAAGTTTACGCATTCAACAAAGAATTTCAAACGCTCTAAACACCAAAGAAGACAAAGACCAAACAAAGCTTCAATATTCTGTGGCAATCAGTTGATTAAAAAGGTTCTGTGATATTAGGATAAAGATTTTTGTTGCGATTTTTTGTAAAATTTTGATGATTTATGTATTTATTTATTTAAATTTGTGTCGTGTTGTCAACTTTTTATAGATATAAGAAATATTTAATCGATGTAATTTATAAAATCGTAAGTTTTAAATAATCTGTGATCCTAATATTTTATAAAATTAAAATTAATTATTTGCCATTTTGTTATATATTTGCCAGAATTTAATAAACATTAACACCTGAGGAAGTTGGAAAAAACAACCAACGAAACGTTGAGTGAAATATGATGTAAATTGTTTTTATTTATATCGATATATTAAAAAAGACTGACCATCAACAGCCCGTAGAGAAATCTAAACTTCACAAAAATGTTTATATTTGAAAAATATAAACAATATAAACATTATTTGATGAAACTCGGGGTCATCCTGCAAAGCTATGCTGCCATGTAAAATTTTTGACTAACCGCAAATTTTTCATAAAAAACGCTTTAATAAAATAACTTTTTTCTTACTAATATAAATTCACTTCAATGACTTTCTCCACTGCGTGAACATTTGATTAGCTCGATTAATTATTTAGCGATAGAATTCGAGGAAGCTGAAAAAATTAGGAAAAATGCTTAACAGCGACTTTAATTTTAAGCTTTGCGAATCAAATATCCACCATAAATTTGACTACTGTCCTTAGATTTCAACAGATAGAAATCGTATTTTAAAAACATTATGTATTTAAAAAAAAAAAAACGCCAAACTTTTAAGTCATTTTGAGAAAAAAACTGTACCATAGATCAAAAATAAAGTACGCATTGAAATCAGCATGCCCGAGATATAGGAAATTGATAGTGAGAACCTTTTTAATTTTTTTGAGGTCATCCAATAATCTATAAATTATGAATTGAAAAAATCCAATAAGTCATTAATTGATAAAGCACAAAAGTACATAATTTTTCTTTTCTATAGAGGTTGCTGATAGAATACGATTATGTATTTTTTTCACCCACTTTTTCAACCGATAAGCCGGTTGTCAAGTTTCTTACTTTTCATAAATGTTGTTCATATACAAAAGATTGGTTAAATGAGATCATCTGCATATTTATTCAAATGTTATTTTAAAAATTAAAAAAATTCCTTATTCTACATTAATATAGAAATATGAACTGTTCCAAAAGTCACATATTGTTTAACGATTTTGTTTAAATAACACTGCATGACATCAAAAAAATTAATAAGGTTCCGACCATCAATTCTATATATTTCGGGCACGCTTCTTTCAATGACGTAATTTATTTTTTGTTGTATAATACAGTTTTTCCACAAAATGACTTAAAAGTTTGGCCCATCTTCATGTAGTTTTCTATAATACAAAAGTATTCAAATGCAATCAAACTGATTTATGTCTGTTACACTCTAAGGACAAGACTAGTCGAAATATTTATGTTATTATAGCGGTAACGGTATTTTAATTATTTCGGCAACGCTATTTTAGGGATAATAGGGTTTTCAGTTATTTCAGTAACGGTATTTTAAGGATAACGTTATTTTAGTTATTCAGGTAATGTTAACGCACATAGATTATTTAGCCCCATTATGACCGAATGATTTTATGATCAAGCTTTGGGAAAATATATATCTATTTACAGCTATTACTTTTTCTGATTTTGTCAGATTATATCGGTAACGGTATTTTATGGATAACGCTATTTCAATTATTTCGGCGACGGTATTTTAGGGATAACGATAGGCAGTTGAAACTGGTTGGAATCGATAACAGTATTTTAGCGGTATTGCCTGCCATAAATGGTTTTTGCGAATTCGATCACTAAATAAAAAATCGATCTAATCAAATGTTCACGCTGTTGAAAGAGTCATTGAAGCGAAGTTATATTAGTAAGTTAATTTTTCAAAGCTTTTTTTTTATGCGAAATTCTATATTTGTCAAAAATTTTACATGGCAACATGGCTTTACAGAACGACACCGATGTCCAGTATGATATGTAAATTAATTTCAAAAGTACAGATGAATGAATCCTACAATAATTTTTTGTTTTTTATTACAAAGAGGGGCCTTTAAATTTAAGGAAAATCGACTATTGGAGCAATGAAACAAGATTTTCGATTGTGTGCCACTATTGGATGCTATCGTTTCCGCCTAAACAGAGTTTAGGAGCACATTTGGCGGCACTCTACCATGTTGATCGGGCTCGTTAACAATTTTCTCAATCGTGAGACAGTCATTAGGAGGCCTTATCATCGGGTTTCTTCAGTTCGGACGCAGGAAACTATTGCTGCTGTAGTTGCTGCTATACAAGTCAATTCCTGAGTTTCGACAAGCAATATTTTTTCTCAAATGTGTATCACCAGACAGTCACCACTGACAGTTCTGTATAAGGATTTTCATTTATTTCCTTATAAAAATCAAATAACAAGCAAACTGAAAGCAGCAGACTTACCAATTAGCGTGGACTTTTCTCTGTAATTTTCCTGGTTATCAATTATGGATGGTTTTTACGACACACAAAATAACAGCTAATTCATATCGTTTCGAGGATGAAGCTCATTTTATTTATTCATCTCATGTGTTATGAAACCGAAACAACGGTCATATGAAATTGAATCGACAATCTTTTTAGGTGTCATTTAATTGTCATGTGTCCCAAAAAAACATTATCCTGGAAATTTGCTTGTAAATTACTTCCCTGAGTGTGGGTTAAAGTCAATTATTTTTAAAAGCCATTAAAAATACTTAATAAAAATGTATTGTTTTGTAAACGCAAAAAGAAAAATAGTTAAGAAATGTTGAGGTTAAGAAGAATAATAAACATTTTTCTCTAAAAATTATAAACACTATTAATTTTTAAATCAGACTAGTTTCTGCCTTTTTATGGACATTTATCATCAGTGATTTTCCATTTAAATTGTATTATTATTTGTGTCTTATAATTGTCAGCTCGTCTCTATATGATAAATTTTTCAACAACCTGCGGCTGTAAGAATCAAACCTGCGCTCTTCTTACATTACAAACGTAACAACAACAAGTCATGATCGTTTAGCGATCAATATAATGCAGCTAAATTGCAATTGTACTTTCCTATTAGCTTTTCTGTTATTGTATATTATACTCAGATGTGACAACACTAACAACACTAACAACACAAATATTCTATTTTTAGGTTTTTGTTTTTATTTTTCTAATCTCCTCCGTCTTTATTTCACAACGTTACCATATTGACGTATGGTTTTTACGTTCAGTGTTGACAACTTTGCGTTTTAAGTTGAGACATCGCCACAGGGCAAATTTTAAAATGAATTTTAGTACAGTGTTTTTTTACGTCATATAGACAGTCGCAATTAATTTTTAATTAATATGCATTTGACAAATTTAATTTAGAAATGTTGAGGTTAAGAAGAAGTTTATATGATTTTAAAAAATTGTTTTTTGATTTTCTTAATGTAGCAATGTTAATCAGCCACCCTGTATGTTTTAAAATTTTCAGCTAAAAATATTCATATTTTCAAAAGTTTTCATAACGAAAACGTTCGTTTTGGTATATATTTGTCACAAAACTCTGGTAAAAAAAAAAAAATAAATATATTCACATATCATACTAAAAGTTGGACTCTGGGTTCATCTCGGAAAGCTAGGCTGCCATATAAAATTGTTGACAAAACGCGAGTAGTGCATATATGGAACCATATTAAAATACTTGATTTCTTGCTAAGACACCTCCTTATAGGCTCTTTCCACTGCATGACCATTTGTTAAGGTCAATTGCTAGTTTAGCAATAAAATTTGCTTAAACTGTAAATATTGTGAAAGAATTTTAAAAAACCCCTAAATATCGGGTTAAGTCTTAAGTCTTGTGAGTCAAATATGTACCTCAAATAAGTGATTTTCTTTACATTTCAACAGAAAGCAATCTGAGTGTAAAAACTTTACTATACATCTAAAAATAATGCACACCATTGAAATAAGCGTGTCTGAAATATAGAGAATTGGATATTAATTTTTAAGAGGAACGATTTTGTTCTCCTGTGTAATTGTTATTGAAATTAGTCAACATTGTTAAGGGTGATTTTTTAGCAATTTTCTTTTTGGCAACACTGTTTTTGGCAGCTCAGCTGTTTTCGTGTAACATGTTACTGTTAAACATGTTCAGTTTGGTCTATAATTTAACCATGAATCGACTTACAAACGAACAACGCTTGAAGATTATTGAATTTTATTATCAAAATTCATGCTCGGCTAAGAAAGTGCATCGTGTACTTTTTCCAATTTATGGTCAATTTGGGCGACCTTCTGAGGTGGCTATTCGGAATCTTGTGACTAAATTTCGCACCAAATTTACATTATTGGACATTAAGCCACCAACACGCATACGTAGAGTGAGGACAGAGGAAAACATCGCAGCTGTATCCGCCAGTGTTGTTGATGACCGTGAGCTAACTTTTGGTGAATGGACGCTGGCAAAGTTGGATGAAGATCCACTTTTTTATCGGAAAATTCTGTTCAGCGACGAAGCTCATTTCTGATTGAATGGATACGTAAACAAGGTAAACAAGCAAAATTGCCATATTTGGTGTGGTGGCATCATTGGACCGTACTTTTTCAAAGACGACGAAGGCAGGAACTGTGAATGGCGAGCGCTACCGTGCGATTATTACAATTTTTTTTGCCCAAAAAGGAAGAGTTGGACTTGGGTGACATATGGTTTCAACAAGACGGTGCCAAACAGCACGCGTAACAATGGCCCAATTGAGAAGCGAGTTCGGTGAACAGTTTATTTCACGTTTGGAGCCGTTCAATTGGCCGACTAGATCGTGCACACTATTTTATGTGGGGCTATGTTAAGGTTCATGTCTATAGGGACAAGCCCGCAACGATTGACGCACTGGAAGCCAATATTGAAGAATTTATTCGTGAGATACCGGCCGATATGTGGGAGAGAGTATGCCAACATTGGACCCAGCGTATGAACCATTTAAGGCGTAGCCGCCGTCAGCATTTACATGAAATCATCTTTAAACTTTGAATTATATAGATTAGGCCGGGTCGATTTGTATTTAGGCAAAAAAAATCGCTCAACGTTCAAGGAAAATCGTATTCTAGGGATCAAAATAAGAAACTTTGCCGAAGGAACCATACCGCTAAAACGAATTCTGATGTCCCGACTTTTGACCCGTAGGGTGAAATTTTGAAAAATCCCACTTTGACCCATTTAGAGTGCCCCAATCGAATCCAACCCGATCGAATATATTTATACTCTATTTTTTCCGGAGAAGAAATAGAGACCCTAATCTTGGAAAGACTAATCCTACTTTCTGAAATATCTCTATCCCGAGATTTGTACATTTTGCTAAAAAAAACACGGCTAAAAAGGCCCTCTTTTAACTTAAATTTTAACCCCTAGAATGATGATTTATGCATTAATCTGCTAGCGCGTCTCCCGGAAAAGAAGTATCTCCCATAATCTTGGAGAGATTCCTCCTACTTTCTGAAATATCAAAGTGGAATTTTTCAAAATTTGACCCTACGGGTCAAAAGTCGGGACATCAGAATTCGTTTTAGAGGTATGGTTCCTTCGGCAAAGTTTCTTATTTTGATCCCTAGAATACGATTTTCCTTGAACGTTGAGCGATTTTTAAATTGACCCGCCCTAATATAGATCGTTCTATCGACTCAAATAAAGATTTCATACATTTCTCTAAATTTTATGTGTTTATTTTTTAAATCAAATCCGAAAGCTCTTAAAAAATCACTCTTTAGTTGGTATGAACTTGATGTGTAAAATACCGATATGTATGATATTTCTACTCTCATTGTAATACTTTGTGTTATTGATTTGTATTTTTTATTTTTTTCCATAAACAATTTCAAAATCTAATACAAACAACAAAAACTAAAAACTAATGTTATTTATTGACTGACTCATTTTTTTTTTTTAAATTTGTTTTATCGAATTGTAATCAATTTTTGTTTCTCTATATAAAATGAAAAATTGCTTTATGTTGAAGCTCTCAAAAATAAAAATTATTAACTACATATGGGTTTTTTTTTGTAAGTTTTTTATTATTATTTATTTTATTTGCTATGTTGCCATTTTTAGTAACAACATAATTATTTTTTTTTGCTAAAATTTACTTTTTTTTAACCATAATGAGACCTTAAGGTTACGCTGTTAACATGAGAATTATTTTGTCATTTGTATAGAGGCTAAACAAGTTACAGTTTTAGATGTGGCGTCAAAATATTGTTTAACATTAAGATTCAAAATGTTAACTTACAACTAATACAATTTTATTATTATGTACTACTAAATGTAAACCATTTGCTTATTAATGATTGCATTAAAACTAATCTGTCAGCTATAATTTTATTACTAGCACATGTTAGTTCAAAGTTCAAAAAAGTTAAATTACCTAAGAATTATCTAAATCAACCGAATTTTTAAGCTGAATCAACAGACAATTTCTGCTATAAACGTCTTTCAGGATGTGACCAGAGACAGGTCCATATTTATTACCGGGAGTATAGGTACTGAATAAAGGCTACTTAATAGGTTCGGAGTAAAAATGTTTGATAAATTTTGCTTTATCTCGCTTTTATGATTACACTCATAAAAAAAGCCAGTACAAATAGTTGAAAAATCAGCTATGACCACAGAAAATAGTAGTGTCCGATCGAACAGTTCGGCCAGAAAATGCATTTGGTCTGTATTCGGTATTTTAAAGCATTATGGACAAATTTGGCGGATGGAAAAATGTTTATTAGACTGATTAGATGCTATTTTGAGTGTCAAATTTGAAGAAAAGTCTGTAGTTAAGCAATGAATTCACTGTTCGGCCTCAGAAAATTCGGCCAAATCGAAAATAGTTCGGCGGCCGAACTTTTAACTTTATAGCTAAACTTCGGCTTTTCTCTTAAATTTTATACACAAAATCGAATTAAATCGGCTCAACAAACATGTTTCCAATACCAAAATTTATCATCATTGCCTCTAGATATCAAAAAACCGACAAAATATAGTTTTTTGGCCGAACTGTTCGGTCGGACACTAGAAAATAGTACCTAAATTTGAGCCAACAGAACTTTCAATGAAGTTGAGAATCACAGTATTTTAAATGTAGGGGACCTAAATTTTAGAAGAACTAAATTTGAGTTTAATTAAGTAAAAAATTAAGGGGGACATTACATTCGCGGCAGAGAAAACAGACCTTTTTTTAAAAATTCGTAACTCAGTCAAAAACAAACATTTTTTCCAAAAATTTTTTTATAATTGTAGAGAATTAAACAAATTACAAGAAAAAAAATTCAAAAAAATATATTTTTCACTCCAACATGGTTTTATAGAGCTCCAAACTGGCGGCAGAGAAAAAACGGGGCCTCGTGGTTGCAGCGCTGGGAGTCGCAAAAATTGTCCGATCTGGAAAAAAATTACTTTTTAAATCTTAACAAAATTGGTTATCGTATGACACGATCTTTTCTTTTAATTTTTTTTTTCAATTTTTGGTGATGTTTCAAATTTAAAATTGTGTTTTTTCGAAAAAATATTCATAAAAAAATCGAAAAAAATTTAAAAAAAAAGCTCGTGTCATACGATAGCGAATCAAGTTGGAAAAAATACAAAAAAAAAAAAAAATTTCGTCAAAAAATGAACCCGCTAGTGCCGCAACCAGTACAAAAAACATGGTTTGGAGATAAACGCGTTCAAAGTTTGTGAACAAAGAAAAAAAGGTTACCTTCAAGCTGCCATGTTTCTTACAGTTTTTTGCAATCGTTTAGCAATTCGGACTTCTTTTGAAGCTTCATATGCCTTTACTCTGGCGCATTTCAAACGATTTGCACCATTTCCTAAAACAAGTATATACCAGCTGCCGTACGTAGGTAGCGCGAAAATTAAAAATGCGATCTCACTAATCCGGCTGTAACTTTTGAACCCGTAGACATTTTTCCATGAAATTTTTTTTTTTTTACACTCATAATAATCCATGCTAAAAATACGAAAATAATGTCAAAACAACAAAAGCTTTCGTAAAATGAACCAATATTGGTTTATTTTACGAAAGTTTTTGTTATTTTGACATTTATTCGTATTTTTATGCATGGATTATTATCAGTGTAGAATCTTAAGAATATTTACTAAAATACAAAATTATAAAAAAAAGTCGATTTCAAAAAACGGCCAATGTCATGTCCCCCTTAAGCTAAATCAACAGAATTTTTAAGCTGAATCAACAGAAAATTTCTGCTAAAAAGGTATTTTTGGATCTGACCAGATGCAATTCCATATTTATTACCATGAATATAAGTAGTTAATAAGGAGTAATGATATTTGGCTCATTTTGCTCTATCTCGCTTAGTTTTCGAGATATTACCTATTTTATGACAGCGAAAACACGAAAAAATAATGGTTTGAAAACAATTGTGGTTTCAATTAACTGGCAACATTTGAAAATTTGAGAATCACGAATTACTAAATTTTAGTTAGAAAAATTAGCTAAAATACGGATTAAATTTGTTTTTGAGGTAAAATGGGATAACTACTAACTTTAGCTAAATAACTGGTAAATAACTGGTAAATAACTGGATCAAACGCTAACAACAGAAAAAATTAGCTCGACTGAATTGGAACCCGTTTAACAGACTTTTAAACTAACTTTTAAAAAAAAAAAAAATAAGAGAAAATAACGCCATCTACAAGTAAGACTGATAGCGGAGACACAAACAAATAATATTTGAAAAACAATTGTGGTTTAAATTAACTGGCAACATTAGTGAATTTAAGAATCACAAATTACTAAATTTTAGGTCGAAAAGTTTGTTCAAATACGGATGAAATTTGTTCTTGAGGTAAAATGAGATAACTAATAACTTTAGCTAAATAACCGATTTAATCAATAAAAGCAGAGAAATTAGCTCAACTGAATTGGAACCCGATTTGTGACTTTTAAACTAACTTTTTTTATGAGTAAGTTTGCAAAAAAAAAAATCTGAAAATTTTATTGTATCTCCAATGTATCAAAACGTAGTAACTGGAGTACCGTTTGGAATTTTAACTTTAAAATAAAGGGTGAAAACGAAAAAAGTTTACCATTTTGAAATCATAATATTATTAACATACCCTGCCAGCAAACAAGCTCCGAAATGAGTGAGAAATGAGCTCAAAAAATATTGTTAAACTTTAAAATTTTTGTATTCATCCAAAACAGCCTTCCTTTTTGATTCAAAAATGACTCAGAAACTACAAATAAAAAAAAAAACTATAGGCTCAAAAATCAATATGTTTTTGGAGCCTTTTTTGAATTGTTCACAAAATATTTAAATTCAAATACATTTCTGAGTCAGTTCTGAAAAATTTTTTGCATTAAATAATTTTCTTCAAATTTGTGTGACTTTTATAATTCTTTTTGGAATTTCAAAAATATGTGTTCTATTTGATTAATTTTTGACTCAGAGAATAGGAACCCTCAAAAAAGTATTCAAATTTTGCTGGCTGCGTAAAAAACAATAGAAACAAATCTGATATTAAATACAAATTAAGAACAATACTCTAAATTGTTGGCCCATACTTTTTTTTTTACGATTCGCTGAGAAATGTGGCGAATTTTCGCCTTTTCGAGGTAAAACTCAATGTTACGATTTAGATTAGATTAGATTATACGGCACTATGCACCGCGACCAACTTAGGTCTTTTGTGCTGCCTAAAGTTACCCTAAAGTTACCCTTTTGCGCAGGTGGTATCTGAGATTGCAGTGTCCAGTCAGGTAAGACACCAGGGTTCTCAAGTCATTTTTTTTAGACATTTTTAGAAAATTTTTTTATTATTTATGTTTTAGGATAGCATGGATAATATATGACACTTTGGTGAATTTTTACATTATCGTACAGGACCCATGACCATTATTCTATTTTCTAAAAGAAAAGTGACTAGTTTTTGCAATCATTTTATAACTAAAGACAATTAACGATTTTATAAACTTTTTTAAATGAACATTTTTCCGTCGAAAATATTTTTGTGCCTCATTTAACACTTGTAATAGACCACATATCCAATTTTATTGGCAAACACAGATTTCGTCCATCATTAATAAAATTGTTTGTATGTAAATATTTTCTAAACAACAGTGAAAATGTAAGCAATGTAAAGGATAATTGGTTTAATTTCCAATTGTACTTCGGTTTTCTTGTCTATTTAAAGGCCACTTCAAAATTATGACTAATTGAAATACAAAACTTTCAGTCGCACTTTCTGAGACTTTTACCAACTCCATGAATTTCAATCACATTTTTTTCAATCTATATGATCTTAATTTTAATAAACATATACCATTTGCATGTCTGAAAACTCTTCTTAAAATTACTGCCTAAAACTGGATTAAAACCGTTCCCTAACAACCAGCCAATTTACGTCGCAGCAAACTACTTTTGCATTTAATTTTAATATTTTAATAAAACTACTAGTGTCCGACCGATTAGTTCGGCCAGAAAATGCATTTGGTCTGTATTCGGTATTTTAAAGCATTATGGACAAATTTGGCGAATGGAAAAATGTTTATTGGACCGATTAGATGCTATTTTGAGTGTCAAATTTAAAGAAAAGTCTGTAGTTAAGCAATGAATTCACTGTTCGGCCTCAGAAAGTTCGGCCAAATCGAAAATAGTTCGGCGTCCGAACTTTTTACTTTATAGCTAAACTTCGGTTTTCTCTCATAAATTGTATACACAAAATCGAATTAAATCGGCTCAACAAACATGTTTCCAATACAAAAATTTGTCATCATTGCCTCTAGATATCAAAAAACCGACAAAATATAGTTTTTTGGCCGAACTGTTCGGTCGGACACTAAAAACTACCATATATGATACAATAGTTTTCAATCCATTATTTTTTGTGTGTCCTCTATCATTCTCACTTGTAGATGGCGTTATTTTCTTAAATTTTTTATTTTATAATCATAAAATAGGCTATATATCTCAAACTAATCAAGATAGAGCAAAATGGACCAAAAATCGTTACTCCGTATCTATTAAGTACTCCTTATTAACTATACTAGGGATATTATGTAGGTAAAGAAAACAGCAAATGTAGTCAAAAACAAATGAAATTTCACTTGAAGAAAGGACGACTAACATTTCATTAAATTCAAATAACATTTGTCATTTGTTTTTACTATTCAAACAGTTACTAACAATTGTAGTAAAAATGAACCACATATGTTAGTAAAAATAAGCAAACATTTATTTTTTTAAATAACAGAAAACGACTGTAAAAAATGAATGTAAAAATCATAAAACAGTCATTTGATGTGGTTTGTTTTTTTTTAATGAACTACAAGGTTAGTAACAAAATTTTATTTGTTCTTCAAATGACTGACATGTACATTACAAATAAAGAAACTGTATTACAACCCAAACAACTACATATTTTTAAAACAGAAGTTCCCTGAGTGTACTTATATTACCGGTAATGGATCTGACTCTGGTCAGATCCGGAAACACCTTTTTAGCAGAAATTTTCTGTTGATTCAGATAAATTTTTTTTTATTGATTTAGCTAAATTCTTAGTTAACTTAATTACAACTCTCAACTCAAATTTAGTTCTTTTAAAATTTAACTCATCTAAATTTACACTGATAATAATCCATGCGTAAAATTACAAAAAATGTCAAATTAACCAATTTTTTTGTAAAATAAACGAAAATTTGTACATTCTACGAAAGTTTTTGTAGTTTTGACAATCATTTCATATTTTTATGCATGGATTATTTTGAGTGTAGCAGACTGTGATTCTCAACTTCATTGAAAATTCTGCTGGCGCAAATTCAGGTAATAGGTTAGGGTAGCTGAATTTTCAACTATTTGTACGGTTTTTTTTTTTGAGTGTACATCCTTTTATTGTAATCGAAAGTAAAAACTGATTTTTTTATAATTTAAATATACTTTCGAAATACCTGAAAAATAAATGTTAAAAAACAGTCGTTTTTCAGTTGTTTCAAAATGTTTGTAGTAAACATTTTCAGTACTTTTGACGACATTGTTAGTTATTTTAACTGCATTGTTATTTGTTATTTATTGTCTTTCAAAAGTTAAAAAAACTACATAGTATATTTTTGTTTAACTAAATTTATCTACAGGTCACACGTTTTTTAAAATAATTTAAAATATGGATTTAACTGTTGCTTATTTATAATAGAATTAAAGTCCTCAAATGCCAAAAACGGTTTAAAAATCTTGTTTTATCTTGATATTGCCATAAATAGAAACAGGCAAAAAAAAAATCATTTAAACACATGCAACATTCTAACACATATAGCCAGCGCTGCCAACTTTGACGATTTGTCTCCATTTTGACGATTTTTGAAGTGAAATATGATAAAATGACGATTGACGATTTCACGATATTTATTGTATGGAAAATGACGATTTATAAAAATTTGCAATTTTTATAGAATTTTTAAATTTTTTAATTTATTTTTGTAACATTTACTTACAAAATTTGATCAAGTTTCTTTTTGTTTAAAACATCTAAGGAAAATGTGATAAAATGATCTCAAATCGAAAAAAAATTCTTCATTTACCCATTTAATGATCAACTACATATAAACTCCATCATTTTGAACGGTTTATTTTAATTTTAATGAAAAAATAACGAAACTTGAATGGATTTTTTTATATATTTTACAAAGGCAAATCCAAAATCTTTATTTTTTAATAATTTAAATCATTTAGCTTCAAAATCACTGATAAAAGAGTGATTTTCTACATTTTTGATTCTAGGTAAATCAATATTTTTCTTTAATTCCCTTTTTTTTTGTATGTATGCCCAAATTTTGTGAAACCAAATATCGGAAAATTATAAAACTAAAGGAATTGTGCAGATTTTAAAATAGGTCAGTAATTTTAAAATTCTATTCCCCGAAATAAGCATTGGGAGTTGTGTTTTTCAGATTTAGAGTCATTTGTAAAGGAACTAATAAAAAAGAACTTTAAAATTGTGAAATAATTACAATTAAAGTGATTAAAACGTAAAATTTCAATTTTTTATTAAAAAGTAAATAGTTTTCTGAATGACGATTCTTTGACGATTTCTTATTCTCAAAATGACGATTTTGAAGATTTTTTCTACCAAATTTGACGATTTTTGAGCTAATTGGGTTGGCAGCACTGCATATAGCAGTTAATTCATTTAAAAAATCAAGTAACGTACGGTCTATACTAGCAATAAATATGTTGACAATATTCGAAATACGTCGGCAGAATAACAGTAAAAAAATTATTATTGCTAAGCTTATGTTTAGGGTGGTGAACACGTATTTATGGTAACTCATATTTTAGAAAATTTCAAAGAGAAAGGTTATAAAAACAAAACATTAAGAGCGTGGCCATTTTGTGTATTCATAAATAATAAGAAAAAAATTAAGTTTTTTTTAAAGAATCTTGTTTGTTAAATTACAAGAAAACTGTGTACACATTGTTACAAGTGTTTTTCCAAAAATTATTTTATAATTATTTCCTTTTCTCCTTTTCTATAAACGTCAAACTAAAATGACAACTAATTTTGACGTAATATGTTGGCAATAAGTGTTGCCGAATATTGCCAAAAACTTATTGCAACATATATGTACGGCAATAAATATGTAAGCAATAGAGTGGTCCACACTAGAGATAACATCATTTTGACATATACTGCAATATATTTCCGCATATTTATTGCTAGTATAGACCGTACGTAAATACCTGAAAGCGACTTTGTCCCCATTTAGACGAGGAAACATTTGGAAGGGAAACATTTAGTTTGGTAGCAAATTACGAGTGGGGAAGAGAGTATCAATTTTGTCTCCGGTACTCGGACACTCGCTTTGTTGCCGTTTTCTTAATTTGCTTTTTGACATTTTATTTTTATTTTTTAGATTTGTTTATTAAAATCTTGATTTATTTTTATTATTTTTTTTTATTTAAAATAACAAAACACTTATTAAAGATAAAAAACACAGCACAAATAAGACAAATGTCAAAAAAGCAAATAATAATAATGGAATGTTGCCGGCAACATGTTCGACTGTGTGAACGCGAAAGAAAAAACAAAAGAGAATTCCAAATGTTTTCCTTCCAAATGTTCGCACGTCTAAATGGGGACTTTGTTATCTCTCTACACCAGGCGCGGTTTCAGGGGGAGGGTAAATGGGAAATTCCTTCCACCCCAAAATAATATTTTTCTATACAAAAATGTAAAAAAGATTAAAAAATTAATTAAAAATACTCTAAGTTCCCCTATCAAAACCTTTTCCTGGATCCGCGCTTGCTCTACACTCAGAGAAATCACTTGGTAAAAATAGAACAAAAGAGTAAATACCGAACGTAAGAAATAGCGATTGCAGTTATTAAACTGTAATATTCTGTTAATTTTTTCAAAAAAAAAATGTGTTTGACAGAATTTTGGCAAAAGAATACAACTCTCATATATGGGCAGGGGCTCCATTGTCTATTCTGAAGCTTCTGGACCGTGTTCAGGGGAGGGCGGTGAAGCTTATCAATGACAGTAGTGTATCCAACTCTATTGATTCATTGGAGCATCGTCGGAATGTGGGTTGTGTGACACTTTTCTATCGATATTACCATGGGAGATGCTCATCTGAGATAAGTGAACTTATTCCACGAGCCCGAGTTTTTATTCGTAATACTCGCTTATCTAGTAGAGCACATCCGTTTGTAGTTGATTGTCCTGTGTTTCGCACAACGCATTACAGAGAAAATTCGTTTTTTAGTCGAACGATTCGTATGTGGAACAAACTTCCCGCAGAAGTCTTCCCTGTTACTTACAATTTAGAAAAATTTAAATCAAATATCCACAAACACTACTCCCTCTTTCCTCCTTCCCATACCTTATTTTCCTGATCAATACAATGCACTGCATGAGTAGGGGGCATCCCCTGAGTATTGGTTAAATTATAAAAAAAAAAAAAAAAAAAAACTCCATATGTTAAAACCAAATTACCACAATATGGTTGTAGGGTATAAAAAGCAATATGTAACTTTAAAACCGTTTCTAATATCTAAATAGTGTTGTGACTTTAAAAGCCAATGACATCATTATTTTATGAATGAGTTTTGAGACACAATATGTTGTTTTTCATGATATTTTAAATATATTTCTTTTTTATTATAATTGTTTTTTTTTTTTTTCAAAAATCGCATAGCATGATGATTCATTATCAAACCGAAAAAACAGTTTTCGTTTTTTGTTTAGATAATGAGACAAAATGCTATTTTTTTTGTATATACACTGTGGAGCAAACGTGAGCCAGTGTGTTAAGAGTAAAAACTCAAGATGTATTTATTTCCTCCAAATCTTTCTGGTAACATGAATATCATTACATAGTGTCCAGATATTAACTTTGATATTATATGTGCGAGAACGCCAACAGAATAAAGGAATTAAATTATCTATGTTTATATTAATGTTAAGGGTGGAGAACACGTATTCATATTTATATCATGTCTTCTCATAATTTTCTGTCTCCCGTTGAGTAAAGACGTCCGTTTATTCATTCAATTTTCAACTATGCGATTAAAAAATAACTTTAAATTGATTTATAAGAGTTAAACAATTTTTAATACACCTTTTCTTCTTGTATTTTTTTTTTTTAGTTTTGGGCGTTTAACTTTTATTTATTTTTTGTTAACAATCTTTTATGTATGTGTTTGTGTATTTTGACAGCTCATATTATAATATTGTTGTTTAGAGATTTATCATAACAACACTATTTTGATATCAGATATGATACTAACAGTAATAGTAATGTGTGGTCCACACGTAATATAATTCTCTCTGAGATTGAATTTGAAGTTTGCTGACAGAAAAATATTAAAGTTAATATCTAGTGTGGACACTATGTTAGCTATAAAGATATGATCATTTGTCTTCTTCATAATCATTGAAGTCGAACCTTTTGTATAGAAGAATTGTATAGAAGAATGTCTTTTATTATAGAACTAAGAACTTTTTTTTTATTTAATAATTATGTGTGGCAATTAGGTTATTTTCAATAGGGAAATTAACTAAATTATGTATTTCAACTGAACAGAAAAATTGTTCAAGCAATTGCTAACATTTATTTACATAAAAGCGAAATGTATGCTAATAATACTGTTTTATTACCAATTTAATCAAATCTACTGAAAAATAACAGTTTTTCAGTAAAATAGTTAAAATTGATTTATTTAAAATAGTACACTTAATTATCCTTTGTGGAGATTTTTGGCTCTTGGCTCTGAAATTTAAGAAAAATCAACGATAAACAAAACAAAAAAACTATATATAGATAGATTTTTTGATGCCGAGTGCATTCAAATAATTTTTTGGAGTAAAATACAAGGTGGCGCAAAAATAACCTTCCGATGTTTTTTGGCTGTAATTTAAAAAAAAAAAATGAAAAACTTTGATTCTTCTTGTGGATTATTTTTATTTGGTATTTTATTTTTTTTTTACATCAAGTCGAGAATATGATGTCATGTAAATGGCCGCCGCCACAGTTGATTGTTATTTGAGCTCTTTTTATGGCATTTTCCATCACTTTGGCCAAAACTTTCGGCGATAGGTCCTCACATTCTTGACGGATATTGTCTTTAAGAGCTGCAAGAGTCTGAGGCTTGTTGACATAAACCCGCGACTTCAAAAAGCCCCACAAAAAGAAGTCTGGAGCGGTCAAATCAGGCGATCTTGCTGGCCAGTGCAAATCGCCAAAACGGGAGATAAGGCGCCCGGGAAATGCATCCTTCAGCATATCGGTTGTAGCACGTGCAGTGTGTGCCGTTGCACCGTCCTGTTGGAACCACATGTTTTCCAATCCCAATTCATCAAGTTGCGGCAAAAAGAACTCGTTGATCATTGCTCTGTAGCGCTCACCATTCACAGTAACCGTTTGGCCCGCGACGTCTTCGAAGAAAAAAGGTCCGATGACTCCTCCAGCGAAAACAGCACACCATACAGTGACTTTGAGCGGGTGTAATGGCTCTTCGTGGGTTACACGCGGATTTTCAGTGCCCCAGAAGCGTAAATTTTGCTTATTTACGTACCCGCTAAAATGGAAATGGGCCTCATCACTCATGATTATTTGGTCAAATTATTATTATCAATTATTGGTCAAATAAATAGTCACCAATATTCCGCGTTCTGGAGCAGTGTAGCGTAACATTGTTTATTAACGTGTATTTCGCATGTGTTTACTACACAAATGTCAAAACAGAACTGACATTAGTGGCCAATCGCAAAATTTATAGCATTTTCTGATAGGAGGATTACTTTTGCGCCACCTTGTACTACTTAACATTGTGAAATCATATGGGAACTCTATGTCATTTTACAGCTAAATTTAGAATAATTATTTTTTTGATTTTTTTTTTAGCAAAAAAGTATTTTTTATATTATATTTGTGTGTTTTAAGACAATTTGAATTAAAATGGAATATTTTCGAAGTGATATATACAAATATTTATGGTGGAAACGAGATATAACCAATATGCAAAAGGTAAGGTGTCAAATGAAATTTTACTATGAAAATAAGAGTTTACGCATCGATTTTGGATGTTAATTTAATTTTTTCTAAAACAAGCTAATTTAAATCAACTGAGCATGCAATAATCCCTAGTCCATCAATGTATTTTTCTCAAATTTTAAAGCCAAATGATGAAAAAGGATATTTGTGTGTTATAAAGGATATTTGTGTGTTATACTAAAAATAAATAAATATTTTGTATCTTTTTGAAAAATTTGTATGTTTTCACTAGTTTTTATTGAATTAACAATAATTAATAAATAGTACCACACATTTCGCTCTTATTTTAAAAATTTTTCGACATTTTGTTCTAAAAATGCATATTAAGGATATCATTTGTAACTATTATCCTGGTTAGTTTAAATGTGAAATTTAATTACGTTGTTTACTGAAAATGTTCTTAGTTGACCTATATATATATTTATTATATAATAATTTTATTATATTATAAAAACTAAATTTTTTTTATATAAATAGAACATTTTTGGTCTTCAAAGTTTAGTAACGTCAAAGACCTAACCACGGAAAAGACCTAACCACGTGCTTGATTACTAAGAAGACAAGAATGGAGCAAAATTGATGATTAATAGGTGTTTAGATTTAGATTTAGATTTATTTTGTTTCATTATTAGAACATTAAGAATAAAATTCTTTTATAGTTCAATTGGTATAACATAATAGAAAGTCATAATTATAATAGTAGTAACGACATTTAAAAACATTTAGACACTTGAAAAGTCAATATGTAGTGTATATTAATATAATAGATAAAAATAGGATAAAAATTTAAGATAAAAATTTTAATAAATATTAAGACAATTTTTAATAAAGTTGGCTAGCTAGTTAAAGCAACATGTAGATTTGATTTTTTTTTTTTTTTTTTTTATTATTTTTATTTTTTTTTTATTATTTTTTTTTATTTTTTATTATTTTTTTTTATTTTTTTTTATAATTTATTTAACAAAATGTTAATGAGAAAAATAAATATTGAGAGTTGAAGCTAATTGTTTAGAGTAAAATATTCAAAAAGAGCTTTTTTAAAGCAGTTTTTTCTCTGTATAAGTTTTAACCTTACTGGTAAGGTTCTCCACAAACTAATGGCGTTAACGAAAAAGAATCTGCTTGTGTTTAAATGCATATAGTTCGGCAAATTCAATGTTACACATCTGGCTGATCTACCAAAGTTAAGTTTTTCATAAAGATAAAGAGGGGTTTTGTCGCATAATAATCTGTGTAAGAATATCAGGTTTCGCATGCGTAAATAATCAACCAGGTCACAGCCGAGAACCATTTTTCTCCATGTCGATATACTACAGTATCGACCTAAACCGTATACATATCTCGTCGCATTATTAAAGCATACCTGTAACTTATGGAGTGAATGTGAGTACAGTTTACTGTAAACTTCAGCCGAATATATTATCAAAGGGACTATTAACTGAACAACAAGTTTTCGTTTTAACTCTGTAGGTGTGAAATTAGAGGACATTCGCAGATTGCGAAGCGTAAGGAATACATTGCGTATAACATTATTCACATGATCCGTACAAGACAAGGAGGAGTTAATGTGAAATCCCAAATACTTGACCCTATTTACATATTTAATAGCGGTGCCATTAAGGTATAGTGTTGGAAGGTCACTATGGCTGAGTTGGTTTCTACTAATCGGTAGAACCACAGATTTGGTAGGATTTAGCACTAAGTTATTAGTTCTAGCCCACATTAAAATAGAATTTAGGTCATCATTTAGTCTATAACATGTATCCTCCACCATTCCAATACGATTTGACATATATAGTTGTATGTCATCAGCATAGGCATGCACGCGAGCATGATTAACTACACTAAAGACATCATTAACAAAAATACTGAATAACAGGGGACCAAGAACAGATCTCTGAGGGACACCTGAAGAAATTCCTCTAAGGCCCGACTCTTTATCACCAACGATAACTTTCCGAACACGTCCAGACAGGTAATTCAACATAAGAATCAGAGCACTATTCGCAAAACCAAAATAATATTTTAATTTTTGACAAAGAATGCTATGATCAACTAGATCAAAAGCCTTGGAAAAATCTAAAAAGCACATGAATGATATATTTCCACAGTCATACTCCGGTCTTAAATCATCAAGTACTTTCAATGCAGCAGTTGTACAACTATGGGCAGCACGAAATCCGGACTGCAGAGGAGATAAAAGTGTATTCGAATTCAAGTACTCCGTAATTTGTGCTGACATCAGTGACTCAAAAACTTTAGCGAGAACAGGAAGTATGCTTATTGGCCTGTAATCATTTGGACAAGAAGCAGATGGAATTTTTGCAACAGGGGTAACCCGACCAATTTTCCACAGCCTAGGAAAGCTAGATGTTGTAATAATATGATTAAATATATGTGTAAGAGAACTTAGAACATAAGGCAGCACAATTTTTAAAAATCGTAAAGATACACCATCTTCGCCAATGGCGTTAGACCGAACTTTCATAACCATTTTACTAACATCAGTTTCAGAGACAGTGGAAAACACAAAACTGCTGGAACAGTAAAGCGAGGGCTGAAGATCATTACCATGAACATTAACAAACTCATTAGCACAAAAGAAATCGTTTAGTACATCAGGGTCCAAATTGCAATCAGATGTACTACGAGAATAGACGCCTAATTTTTTTACATTGTCCCAAAGCTGGCTCGATGGTAAGGAGATATTTAGCTTTCGAGCAAAATAGGATTTTTTGGCCTGCCTAACGGCTAGATTTGCCCTATTTCTGGCTATATTATATAAAATTCTGTTCAACGACGTGGGCTTACGTTTCCAAACATTATACGACCGATTACGTTCGCATATAGACTGCTTTACAGCCGAATTGTACCAGGGGCAAGAATTATTTTTAATATAAAAGCTTCTTATAGGAACATGTCGGTTATAAACATCATGCAAAGATGAAAGTAATACATCCAACTTTGCATCAACTGAGGACTGATACCAGCAATCAGTCCAATTTACCAAAGCCAGTTCAGATACTAACGACGTGAAATCCACAGCATTGTAATCTCGATATGTTATGAGTCGAGAACTCTCTTCCCTACTGAGGTCAACATTTACCGAACAAAATAAAAGATCATGATCAGAAACAAATGAAATTTGATCAAACAGGAGCAATAAGTCAGGATCTGATAGCATAAATAGGTCAAGCAAACTTGGGGTATCATTAGGAGAAAAGCGCGTGGGCATTTGGGGGTTAACAACCGATAATCCAGCAGTGCTAATAAAATCACACAGTTCATTACTTAGTTTATCATTAAGGAGCAAATTTACATTAAAGTCACCACAAGTAATATAAAAGTCATAATCAATAACACGGAGTTCAAAATCTTTAAAAAATGGCTCAAGGCTAAATAACCTACTAGGATTGTACACACATGATACAAGAATCTTAATTTTATTGTCATAAATTTCCACATTCATAAATTCGATATTGGGATCATTGGATACGTTGACAATCTTAGCTTTGAGATTATTTTTGCAGTATATAGCAACCCCACCACCTTTCTTCTCCCCCTTTCGACAATGCAGAAAGTGATTATACCCTTTAATTTTATAATAGCTCGCAGAAACATCATGTTTAAACCATGTTTCCGTTACACAGATGACATCAACACGAGAATTCTCAAAAATATATCTTACATGATCAAGTTTTAGTCCATTTAAGCTTCTCGCATTAAAATGTACGATATTAAGGCCAGATCGTTGTCGGCACAGTATATTTAACACAGTAGATTTGTTAAAGTTCTACCTATTATGGAGGCTTTAACTTTTCTAAAACTTTGGGTTCTGATGAGATCTTTAGCCAGATCGAAATACTAGTATCAACCTAGCTAATATGTTTGATTTCCTTTATTTTTGTAAATATACGGAGGTTGAAAGCTCGTTATAAATTTAAAATAAAAATGTCAATAATTCTGTAACAAAAGTATGTCTTGGGCTTGGTGCAAATTGAGCCAATGAATGACCTTCTATACAATTTGAAAATGGTGCAGATATAGGGGCACCAACTATGATTATAAAGAGGACTTATTGTCATACTTTTATACCTAATTTGATTCGTTTTTCTAAGAGTAAGTATGCCTTGAGTTTTATTTTGAAACATTGGCTCACTTTTGCTCCACAGTGTAAATAAAATTATTTTTTATTTTTCTAGCAAAAAATAAGATGAATAACTATTTTGTGGTTATTGTATTTTGAATGAAAATACTCAAATTAAGCGTTATTTTTTTTTTTTTTGCTATAAATACGATTAATATGTTGTATGAATGTGCCATTTTTTATTATTCACAAAATTTGTGTTGTTTTTTGTCAGTTATTTTATAATTTTTCAAAAATTATTGCAAAAGATGGATTTATTGTTTATTCATCCACGAACTTTCTCTTTGTTAAATGATGTTTGTTTGGATTGATTGAAATAAAAAAAAACATCAATGAAGTTTTTTTTTTAACAATTTTCGGTTGTATATTAATTCAAAAATTAATTGCATAACAGAATTGTATCCCAAAAATTGAGATTAAAAGGTTACATTTTTAAGCCATAAAAAAACCATACAAAATTTAGAAACCACTCAAAACTATGACCCAACACTTGCTCACTGTACATATAATAAGGGTATTCACGTCAAATATTTCGATGAATAATGGCCACATTATTAAACCTTATATTTTTGGAAAGATAGTGTGAAATGGTCATGTTTGCGTCCAATTATACCCATGTGTTTGAGAAAAGACTCGGAATTTTACGGGACCTAAATTTGTGTCATGAATACCCTTTATATAATAGTACAATGACTTTATTCGTATAATTAATGTATATTGCCTCCATGTTTGGATAAATAACTACCATTTTAATTAAACTTCCCCTCATTGTTAAACAACTCGGTAAATTTTTTTTTTATTTTTAGTTTCTGTTTACTATAGTTAAATTGTCTGTCTGTTTTCTTTTTTCTTTTTCTTTTAAAACTAATCAATTATAGGTCAAGTTACTAATTACACTCGTAACAAAAACTTAGTGTTAAACGGGTTCTAATTCAGTTGAACTAATTTTTTCTGTTGCTTACGTTTAAATTAGTTATTTAGTGCGCCCCGGTAGGCTAGTTGGTAGCGTGCTGGCTTAGTGCGGGGGTCGTGGGTTCGATTCCCACCAGAGGCACTGGTCTGTTTTCGCTACAACGCGCCGAAGGCCATAGTAGCTAGTGCTCGGTTAGGATAATAGTATATAATTTGTAATTATATGATTATTAATTAATAAAATAAACTAAACAAAATATAAAAAAGGAGAGAAAAACAAAAAACGTGTATTGAATATCCACCAGAGGTGGACCTTGCACATAACAAACAAGTTTTCAATTTATTTTTTGATCAATGCTTATAATCTTTAACTTCAAGCTCATATATTAGTTCTCATGTAGTGAGTAAACTAGTTTATATGAATGTTTGATGTTTGGCATGGGATTGTTACCGCTTTCAAAACGTTTTCTGATGATGGGAACCTAGAAAATTCCCGAAATAGATCTATCAACACATTCCTGAAAGGGTCAAATAATAAATTTGAAAACAAAAAACTCTATAGATTATTTGTTAGGACAATATCCTAATAAAGAAATATAGAGTATGGCCTCGAACTTGAATAATTTTCATTTTCATTGCACAATTAAAGGTCGAAAAAACATAATTTTTATTTTTAATAAAAATTATATTAATCTTGTAAAAAAAATAATAATTCTAAAAAAAAATTCTTCTTTTAATTAGTTATTTAGCTAAAGTTCTTAGTTATCTTAATTAACCACAACGAATTTCATAGGTATTTAAACTTAAAATTTAGTAATTCGTGATTCCCAAATTTGCCAGTAAATGTAAACCATAATTGTTGTAAAAATGTATTTTTTTGTGTCTCTGCTATCAGTCTCACTTGTAGATGGCGTTATTTTCTTATATATTTTTTTTATAATCATAAAATAGGCTATATCTCGGAAACAAAGCGAGATAGAGTAAAATGGACCAAAAATCGTTACTCCGTACCTATTATTAGTTATTTATATACCCAGTAATAAATATGGACTTGCCTCTGGTCAAAACATTTAAGCGGTATGGCAGGCAATACCGCTAAAATACCATTATTGATCCAAAACCTTTTTAACTGACTATCGTTATCACTAAAATATCGTTACCAAAATAATTGCAACGCCGTTATCCATAAAATTCCGTTACAGATATAACTAAAATACCAATACCCTTAAAATACCGTTACCAAAAACTAAAATATCGTTATCGCTAAACTATCGTAACCGAAATAACTAAAATATCGTTATCGCTAAAATACCGTTACCGGAATAATCAGACAAAATAAAAAAAAAATAATCACTGTAAATAGATATATTTCCTAAAGATTGATCGTAAACCATCCATTCATTAGAATTCGGGCATAATGGGTCTAAAATATTGGTGTGCATTGGCATTACCCGAATAACAAAAATAACTGTACCCTCAAAATACCGTTACCGACATAACTAAAATACTATTACCGAATTAAGTAAGATACCGTTAACGCTAAAAAACCGTTTCCGAAATAACTGAAATATCGCTACCTCTAAGAAACCATTAACGAAATAAAATAAAGTTTCTGTTGATTTAGCTTAAAATTTTTGTTGATTTAGCTAAATTCTTAGTTAATTGAACTACAACTGCCAGCCAAAAAGTATTTCTTCTTAAATTTAGGCCACCTTAATTTAGCAGATTGTGATTCTCAACTTCATTGAAAATTCTGCTGGCGTAAATTTCGGGTACTATTTTCTGTTGTTGTAGCTGTGTTTTCAATTATTTGTACGGGCTTTTTTTTATGAGTGTATACATTTTTGTATAAATGTAACTGAATCAGAGGTTCTCAATCTTTTTTTTTTTGTATATCATGGTTTTAAAATTACTTAAGGACTGCCATACTTCTTTTAATGCATTTTTTAATTTATTAATATATTTGTAGAAAATATTTTATACACTCAGAAAATTGTTCCCTTATTTACATGTCAGTCATTCGTGTAGTCAACGGTAATAGTAATTTCTTGTTGTAGTTTTAGTCATTCTACTATTGGGAATGTAAATCAACTGTAGTTTATTTAAATATCTAAAAATAAAAAAAATGTATATATAATTGGAGCAATTTTACGTTTTCAATTCACTCACAAGCATGTAGGGTAGAAGGGAGAGCATTCGCCTGTATTTTTTAAAGTGTTATAGCTACTCAACCAACAATTTTTTTGTAAACATTGTTTTTTATCTAAAATTTTACATTTAAATTTTGTCCATGTAATTGTTTCACGTTGGTAATTTTGACCATTGTGTGCAGTTGTTTTTACTAAAATATGTAGTTATTTTTTTTAATAGTTAAAAATTACTAATATTGTAGTCCGCCATCTAACTTTTTTTTTCAACTAGTGCTTATTTCGTGAATGGTAACATTTAGCTTATGTCTGATTTGACAGATAATTAGTTTTATCCTTCCGCTGAACGTATATGGTTGTGTATACGCTTGAACAACGCTGGGAAATATTGCGACATTACTTTGAAAATCATGGTATTGTTGCAGAATGTGTGCGAAAATTGCGTACGGATTTTGGAAGAAGAGAAGCACCGTCAGCTCCGTATGTTCGTTATCTTGTGAAAAAAGTGAAAGAAACTGGCATCCTCATCGATAAACCAAAGCGTGAAAAGCCAAAAACAGTGCGTACACCCGAGAATATTGCTGCTGTGGCAGAAAGTGTGCGTGAAGCGCCATCAACATCAATTCACCGTCGTTCTCATCAATTGAACATTTCGGATACATCATTGAGACGAATTTTGCATAAAGACCTTGGTATGACGCCATACAAAGTTCAATTGGTTCAGGAGTTGAAGCCAACTGACCATCCAATGCGCTAAGTGGGCCTTCGATCGACTTACAGAAGATGCCGATTTTGCCAAAAAAATCATCTTTTCAGATGAAGCTCATTTTGATCTTGGCGTGTATGTAAACAAGCAAAATTGTCGCATTTGGGGCACAGAAAACCCGCACGCATACATTGAAAAGCCGATACACCCAAAACGAGTGACTGTTTGGTGCGGATTTTGGTCCAGAGGCATAATTGGGCCATTTTTCTTCAAAAATGAGCAAGGAGTGGCCGTTACAGTCCAGGCGATCGTTATCGGGCCATGTTGAAAGAATTTTTGTTCACAAAAATTGAAGAGGAGGATATTGGCAACATTTGGTTTCAACAGGACGGCGCTACGTGCCACACAGCCGAAGCTACACTCGATGTTTTGCGTCCTGTTTTTGAAGATCGCATTATCAGCCGCAGAGCTGATGTCGTTTGGCCACCTCGGAGCTGCGATTTGACACCGTTGGACTATTATTTGTGTTACGCCAACAAACCAAAGACAATTGACGCTTTAAAGGACAATATTCGTGAAGCCATTGGTGAAATACAGCTGCACACAATCGATAATGTGCTTAAAAATTGAACCGATCGTGTAGGCTACTGCATGGCCAGCCGAGGCAGCCATTTGAATGAAATATTTTCCATTATTAAACGGAAGGATTGTACAATGAAACTTGTGGAAGGATTATACTTTCAAATAAAAAAGAAATTTGAGAAAATATTCAGTAGTTTTTTTTTTATAGCATTTTCAAAAAAAAAAGTTATATGGCGGACCCTTTATAAAAATTACCTTCATCGATTATTGAATGACATTTGTAGTTATTTTAACTGTAATTTTAAAACATTTCGACCTACATAATTGCCCAAGTGCACCGTTTAAGAAACTCTGGTCTAGATAATCTTCATATGAATGCTTTTAACAAAAAATATGCAGACAATGTCTACAGAATTGGGTGATGGTTATGAAAATATATTAAAACATGCATACGTTTTGTTTTACAACCAAACCATTTTTAAATATTTTTTGACGGTTAACCGTTACACTACCTTACTACAAACATATCATCGAACCATCAGTCTGCGTACCATAAAAAATATATACTTTTTTCGTATTTGTACTTGCTTTTTTTTGCTTCTAGCCGGAAATTGCAATAAAACTATGTTTTTTTTTTCACTATTAAAAAAAACTATGGGTTCTGTTAGTGTATTTAGTCGTTTGTATTAAATCGACAAATTCACCCATAAAAACAAACGTTGAAATGTAAAACATTTTTTTTTAATGATTATTTTTTCTAGTCACGTTTTGTTATAAAATAATAATAATAAATGTTTTTTTATATATAATTCTTGCTAAACGCAAAAGTGTTATGATTTAAATGTAAATTTATTCCTATTAACACCTCATTGCATTTTTGTTATCGCGGTTGGGATGTGGAATAAAAATCTTTTATATATAGATAACACTAATAAAGATTTAATTAAAAAAAAAAAATCTATAAATTCTTTAGCAGCAAATAAATTCGATATAAACCGTATTTTATGATACTTCACAATTTTTAATTATACACAGAGAGAATTTAAGCCACTAAAACATAGTATTAAATTAACATAACTTTCTTAGTAATCCAGCCAGCAAACAAGTTCCGAAATGGGTCAGAAATGGGCTTGAAATTTATTACTAAAATTTAAAATTTTTGTATGAAAGTGTTGCATTCTAAAATTCTATAAGCTCAAAAGTCAATACTTTTTTGGAGCCGTTTTTGAATGTTCACAAAATATTCAATTTCAATTCCGCTCATTTATTACCCGACGAAAAATGTTTAGGTATAGTTATATATAGCTTGATATAATTATATACAATTATATATGTGGCCATATGATACGATATATATTTACATCTCATACTTATTTTTACGAAAATTTCTAATATAGCTCTATATATCATCATATGTCGTTATATCTTATGTCATTATATCTTATGTTACATATAAGTTGATAATTTTTATCTCTTCATGTATACTTGATATAACTAAATATGAGATCATATACTTAAATGTATAATTGTTAGAGTTCGTCAGCAAAGTATAAAGTTTTTTTTTTGTTTTTGGTATATCATCGCTTTTTAAAATTATTTTTCATCAATAAGAAAATAGCGTTATTAATTTTTAAATTTCAACTCTTTTCACATGCGCGCGGCAAAAAGAGCTGTATTTATATATGAAGGAATTGAATTAAAAAAAAAAAATAATTACGCCATTCTTTTTACTGATGCAAAAACCGTAAAAAACTGATGATATCCCAAAATCAAGTTTTCGTGACGAATGATAAAATAAACCCAACAAAATTCTATCACTTTTATATATACTTATATATAATTATATATATGGTAAAAATTAATGAAAAAAATATATAACTTTTATATATAATTATCAGAAAAGACAAAAAAAAATTCAATGTATTTAAAGCAAACAAATATTATAAAAAAAATCCAAAATGAAAACTTAGAAAAGCTGCTCTTAAAACAAAGTTCAAATTTAAGAGATAAAATACCCGGTTAAAAAAAATGAATATGGCACTATATATATTCATGCATTTTTTAATATGAGCTCATTTCTCTGATGAAACTGTATCATCCGAGAAATGGGCCCATATAAATTTATTAGTTTCAATCTAATTGTATGTAATTAGATATTATATGATAAAGCTATATATGTCAGATATAATTGGATCCGAGAAATCACCCGATAGAATTGTATTGGTTGATTATAATTTTATTTAAATGTATCCGTTTCAGGGATGGCATGCAATACCGCTAAAATACCGTCACGCAGAACATACTTTTATGAACTTGAAGTTGAATTTGTGCTTGACCACCACGAAATGTTCTTCTTTAGTAATGAAGTCGTATCTGTAAAAGACATAAAAAACGATGTCTGGAAGTATGTTGGAAGAGAATGATCTTTTATGAAATTCAGTCGAATCTGTGCCTCCCTATCACGGAAAGTTCAGTTAAGTAATGAAGATGTATCTGATGAAGACGTAATAGAAGGATGTCACAGGTAGGCGGGTGATCATATTTCTGGTAATTATATATACAGTGACATGTCAATGTGTTCATATTGTTTACATGATACTGCTATGGACCATAACGGTAATGGCTATTGGGAAAGGCCCTTCGGTGAGTTTCGTGGTGGCTGTGGTTATGCCTAAGCAGGAAGAACTTAATTGTTCGGTGTGGAGTTGCATTCTCAACCGGGCGCTGGGACCCAAAGACCAAGCAGAGTTTAGATAGGCCTCGACCTCACCAGTGGTTCGATGATATGTTCCGAATCAACATACTCCAATACTGGAACCCGGACTGGACCCTCAGGGTCCAGTAAAAAAAGGGGCGTTGGTTGAACACCTCGTATTCAACTAGTGTTTTGAATACACCATGGAATTAAGCCAAAAGGCAGGAATCCATGTAAAAACAAAACACATACCATTATCCTTAAAATGTCGTTATCGAAATAACTAAAATACAGTTACCGAAATAATTGAAATAGCGTTATCCTTAAAATACCGTTACCGAAATATTCTGACAAAATCAGAAAAATAATCGCTGTAAATAGATATATATTTTCCCAAAGCTAGTCATTCTAATTGGCATAATGGGGCTAAAATTATCGATGTGCATTGACATTACCTGAATAACTAAAATAACGTTATCATTAAAATACCGTTACAGAAATAACTGAAACACCGTTATACCTAAAATACCGTTACCGCTATAATACCGATACCGAAATAAACGAAAATAGTTACCCTTACCGATTGCAGCATCAAATCGGTTACCATAAATGATCAGTTTTGATTCATACTGATAATATTATATATAAGTTATATAGAATTGTATCCAAATTTTGACCTGATGCAATTGTATCAAATAGAAAATCCTTGCTTTTATCAGATATAATTGTACGAGTTCCAAAATTGCATACAATTATATCTGATTTATGTACATATAATTGTATAAGTCAAGTTCTAAACTGATACAATTAAATAAATTAAAACACAATTTTACAAAATCGTATCGCGCCATAACTCGGATATAATTATATATGATGTAAATGCAATTATATCTAAACTAGTGCAATTGGACTTAAGCCAATATAATTATATAGGCCCGTTTCTCGGATGAAATTTTATATGATTTCATACAATCGTTTTTACTCGGGTAATATTATGAGTAAAAGAAAATCATTTTGAGTCAGAAAGTCGTAAAAAAAAGAAAAAAGTTAATTTTCCTTCTCTGATAATTAAATATAAACATATATGGTAGAAACAAGAAAAATATTTACCTACTCTTACATATAATTGTATATGGCATCACATTTTAGTGATATTAAAATCACATCTAATTTTAAAATCCATTTATTTATATTAAAATTCTCATAATCCTTTAACAAAACAAAATAGTGGTGCGGATTTCCAAACAATTTTAAAGGATTTTATGAAGTTATATCAAATTGTATCAAATTATATATGCCTTGATCAAATTAGATAGACCCATTTTTCTGATCAAATTATATCAGATAAGATCCCATGGGATCACATGAGATAAGGTTATGTATTGCCATGTTCGAAGCCCTTCATCTTTCACCACCTTTCATCTCTCCACTATCCCCTTTCCAAAGAAAGCAACACATTAATTAATAGGAAGAATTTCCTAAGTGTTGCTTCTCTTCAAAAAAAAAAAAAATATATATACTCATATCAGAACTTTTTTCATCGCGTAGTCAATTCTGAACCACTTTTTTTATTAAATAATTTATGATTCTTTTTTGAAGGTTCGTATTTTCAACCAAAAAAATCAATCTTTTTTGACAACAAAAATTTTTTTTTTTATAGTAATTAAATGTGCTAAAGTCCCAAAACTTATTTAACAAATTGTGAAAAGCAATCTGATGTAGGCGTGTCCCTATCCGGATTTCATTCCTGCCTAAGGAAATCTTCAGGGGACTTTGTTATTAGAATTTCTAGAGATATTTGTTATGTTAAATCACAAACTCAATGAGAATTTCTTGTCCTCGTCTAGGAGCGAGATTCAAAATTTAAAATATCAAAGAAAAACCAAAACAACAACAAAAAATTGTCACAATTGGCTTTGTCATCTTCCAAATACTACTCTGTTTTTTTGACATACCTAGCAATGTAGTGACGTTTATTCAAGTAAATCAACAATAGAAAATCATATGTTTTCTATTAGTGTCAGTTACATTTAAATTTGCACAAATTTTTAATTTAAATTCATTTTTGGCTAATAGTATTTATTACCTATAAGAGTTGCCAGATCCATGTTTGGTCATTATGATTTTGAAACATTTATTCTATATATTTGCAGATAAATGAGTTTTCTTTCGTTTCGTTTCATTTCTTTACTTAAATTAATTTTAAAAAATTCTGTTTTGAAAAATCATTGACGTTAGTTAAGATTTTTAAAATAACTGTAATTTAATTGCGGGAAAAAGCTTCTACTGATTGAAATATATATTTTTTTTTTCAGGCAAAATCAATTAATTTTCTTCAACATAATTAAATCTAAAATGATTGATTGTCATTCTAAACGTTTGCTTGAATGGAATATATCCATAACAAAAAATTAAATGTGAACAGTTATTGAGTTTCTAAGTTTTCAATTAGCAAACAGCTTAGCGGTTTAAGGGGTTCACCCTCTAGATTTTTATTATTTATGTTTTCTTTTTGTTAAAAAATAGTAAATTTTTGTATAAAATATATAAAAAAAATTCCTTCTGGGTTCTTTATTCAAAATAATGATTATCATAATTATTTAAATTATTAAAAAAGTAACAGTTTTGGATTGTCCTTCGTAAAATATATAAAAAAAAATCCCTTCGGTTTTTTGTTATTAAAATGATTAAGCTTAATGTTAAATTGATAATTTTTTCCGATTTGAGATCATTTTATTAAGTGTAAGTGTTTAAAATAAAAAGAAACTTTATAAAATTTTGCAAGAAAATTGTGGAGAAAAAACTCAAAAATTGTATAAACATTTTAAATTTTAAAAATCGTCATTTCTAAAAAAGAAATTTTGTAAAATTATCAGTTGTCATATTTATCTTCGATAATCATCAAAATACATTGTCAAAGTTGGCAAGGCTGCATTGCATATAGCTTATAAGTTGGGTTAATTTTTATTTCTACAATGTTAAAAGTTTTGTATCCGTTTTTAGTAGTAAACCAAACTTTAAACTTTTAATTGATTTTTTTTCGAAAGCACCCTAAAAAATGTTTGTCAGTAGAATCTACTGTAAATTACAGTTAAAACAAAGGACAGCGTCGTCAAAAAGGCAACAAAACTAATCACCGTTAATAAAATTGTAGTTATTTTTAACTGTTGAAAAACAACTAACAAATGCAGTAAAAATAACTAACAATGTCGTAAAATTAACTGACGACTTTTTTCTATAACAATTTTGAAACAACTGATAAAATAGGTAAATACTAGAGATGGGCACGTGAGCAGAATTTTGTGTGATTCACGTGAACCACGCGTGACTGTGAATGAATTCTAATTTTACTCACGTGTGAGTAGGAAAAAAATCTTAGTGAGTGAGCGGGTCAAATTTTTTCGTGGGTGAGTGTGTGTGTAAGGAAAATTTTACCGAACATATTTTTTTTGCTTTAATATATGCTTTCTTTAAATTTTTGCCGATTATATATTTTTGAGATTTTAAAACAATTAAATAAATGGCTAAATTACATATTCAGAGCAAATTTGAGTTAAACATTCACAATTTCCCTTCATTTTTACATTTTATTTATTTCCGATTAGATTTAATTACGTGAATTTGCCTGATTCACGTGAATTACACGTGAGTGTGAAAAAAATCTAAATTTACCCACGTGAGCATGATTCAGTGTGAGTAGAAAAAATTGATAGTGAGTGATTGTGCGTTAGTGGAATTTTTCTCTCGTGAGCGTGAGTGAATGTGAGTCAAAATTCACCCACGTGCCCATATCTATTAATTACTACTGTTTTTTAACAGTTATTTTTTCGATATGGTTAAAATATATATTACTAGCTGACCAGGCAAACGTTGTTTTGCCTTCAAATTTTAATTGTAATTAATTCTTTAAATCAAGAAATTTCTTTTACGCAAATAATAATATAATAAAAATATATTTTTTATGTTAAGTGTACCTGTTAAACATGAATTGTTACTTAAAACCATATCATAAAATTTATTGTTTACTTCTTTCCTTTTTTATTTATTCTAGGACTATGAGGAACGCTAAAACAATTTTTGAGCAACATTGTTAAATAAGCTTGCAAAAAGTCTTGAATGTGATAATTTATTTTAATGCTTATTTGTTTTTTGCTTTTGGTACCACGCCCATTTATCCCATTCCGCCCATTTTCAGTTCGACTACTAATATTTGTAATTGATGGACTCGTACAAAATTTGAAGGCTATATAGCTTATATAGAACCCTAGATATTTAATATTAATATTAATTTTGTATATGAGCTAAATAATCACTTCGTATGGGAGCTGCCACGCCCACTGGTATAATCCCGCCCAATTTTCCCATGACTATTCATAATATAATCAACGTGCACAAATTTCTAAGACTGGCTATTATAGAACAGTAGATATATGATATTAAATATTTACTTTGTATGGGAGCTGACACGCCCACTGGTCCGATCACGCCCATTTTTCCCATGACTATTCACATTAACAAACAAATAATCAATGTGCACAAATTTCTAAGACTTTGGCTATTATAGAACTGTAGATATATGATATTAAATATTTACTTTGTACGGGAGCTGACACGCGCTCTGGTCCGATCACGCCCATTTTTCCCATGACTATTCACATTAACAAATAATCAACGTGCACAAATTTCTAAGACTATGGCTATTATAGTACTGTAGATATATGTTATTAAATATTTACTTTGTATGGGAGCTGCCACTCCCACTTTTCCGATCCCGCCCATTTTTTTCCTGATTATTCAAATCAGTAACATATGGGATACTGCAATGTTTCCAAAACTCTTGCTATCACAATAGTCAAGATATATGATGTTATTCAATTTATGTGGGAGGTGCCACGCCCACTTGAAATATATATAGCCGAAAACCTAATTTGGACTGGATAGTTTTAGAGTCTATAGAGGACAAACATACAAACAGAGAGTCTATAGAGGACAAACATACAAGAATGGAGCAAAATTGATTATTAATAGGTTTTTTGTTAAAGTTCTGCCTATTATGGAGGCTCTAACTTTTCTAAAACTTCGGGTTCTGATGAGATCTTTAGCCAGATCGAAATACTAGTATCAACCTAGCTAATATGTTTGATTTGCTTTATTTTTGTAAATATACGGAGGTTGAAAGCTCGTTATAAATTGAAAACAAACATTGTATTTTATATATATAGATTATTTTTATGTTTCCGCTCATAACTTTAAAAAAAAAAAATTCGGATATATATAGCCTATGTCCATCCTGGAGGACCAAATTAAATATTGGTAAAAAAAATTTAGAAATCGTATGATTAGTTACGGAGATTACTTTCTACAAACAAACAAACAAACAAACAAACAAACATACAAACATTACCTCTTTATAATATTATTATTATAAGTATAGATATAGATTAAAACTTTTTTTTATTTCGTTTTCATCAAAAACATTTATTTTCTACATCCTACTTAAAATGTAAAGTCAACATTTTAACCTTCAGTTATTACGTTTTTATACATTGGAGATACAATAAATTTTTCTAATTATCATTTTCAAACTCGAAAAAAATTTTGTATTTTTTAAATAACTAAAATTAACCGTTTACTGGAAATATCATATTTTGGTAGTTGATTATTAAAATAACTACTTGAAACAACTGTTACAAAAATACAGTATTTTTCTTTAGTTGTTTTTTTTTTAAATAAATTAAATTGTATTATTTAATAAATCAACTGTGATTGCATTCACAGGTGATTGTTTAAGGCATACGATTTTGCCTTTAAAATAAAAGTTCTGTAATAAAATAGTAAACAGGGTAGCTAGCCATGGTTGTCCGAATTATAAATTAAAAAATATATACTTACATATAAGCACTATCGGACAAAATAAAGTGCTACATTTGCGCTTTATTTTTTTTTTACGAATTTTAGCTAAACTAAAAAAGTTAAAGTTTTCCTAAATAGATTTCCGTATATTATTGTATCCTCATTTATTAAACGTAGAAGTTTATAGATTTTAAATGTGGTGACCGTTTAAGTGTGTCATTTAAAATAAAAACTTTTAATATTTACCATTTTAGAAAATTCATCTACAGATTAGAATACTTTGATCAGATCTAAATAAGGTGTGTGAATGAAATCAAACTAATAAAATAGTATTTTGTACTGCGTACAAATTATTTTCACCGGACCTCAGAATCCAAAACTAACGGTTCATAAACATAAACGTTAAAATTTCTTGATTTTATTAAAATATATAATAATTTTAATTTAAAAACTTCACATTTTTTTTAATCATAGTAATGATAAAAGCCTTGAAATTAATTTGGAATACAAATTTCCGTGCTATCTATTAGTTCGCTACGGTTATTGATGATTTGTTCGTTCTGTTCAAAATAACGAATTTTACTAAAAATTCTAGTTTTTATTAACCATAAAAAAATAACTGCAATTTTAGTAAAAATAACTGCCAAAACAATAAAAAAAACTTACATAATATTTCATTTCAATTATTGTTGACAGTCTCAAAGTCGATTACGAAAGCTCAAAAAAGTTTATTATATGTATGTATATTAGGGCGGGTCGATTTAAAAATCGCTCAACGTACAAGGAAAATCGTATTCTAGGGATCAAAATAAGAAACTTTGCCGAAGGAACCATACCTCTAAAACGAATTTTGATGTCCAGACTTTTGACCCGTAGGGTCAAATTTTGAAAAATCCCACTTTGACCCATTTAGAGTGCCCCAAATCGAATCCAACCCAATCGGATATAATTTATACATTCATCTGCTAGAGCGTCTTCTGGAGAAGAAATAGAGACCCTAATCTTGGAAAGACTCCTCCTACATTCTAAAATATTTCTATCCCGAGATTTGTACATTTTGCTATAAAAACACGGCTAAAAAGGCCCTCTTTCAACTTAAATTTTAACCCCTTAACGGTCACCTAGAATGATGATTTATGCATTAATCTTCTAGCGCGACTCCCTGAGAAGAAGTAGCTCCCATAATCTTGGAGAGATTCTTCCTACTTTCTGAAATATCAAGTGAGCTTTTTCAAAATTTGACCCTACGGATCAAAAGTCGGGACATCAGAATTCGTTTTAGAGGTATGGTTCCTTTGGAAAAGTTTCTTATTTTGATCCCTAGAATACGATTTTCCTTGTACGTTGAGCGATTTTTTTGCCTCCCTACAAATCGACCCGCCCTAATGTATAGTAAAGGGTTGAACATTTAATATATTTGAAATTTAGACTCTCTGCGTTGCCATTAGTAAAATGACTACAATTACAGTTAAAAATTACTATTACTGTTGACTACCTGAATGACTAACATGTATTTACTGTCACCATTTTCTGAGTGTAACACTCGAATTCCCGTGTAAACAAATATTCAATGTTTATGTATAAAATTATTTTGACAACACCGGGTGGAACGTGTATAACTATTAAATTTATCATCAACCAAATATTCCACTCTGACCGATTAATTATTCAAATATTTTTGAAATACAAATTATAGCCTGAGGAAAAAAAAATAATTTGTAATTAATCGCTTGATAAGAAAGTATTCCTAAGCTATTGTTTTGCAAATTCAGAAAAGCGTTGAAATTTATATTCTTTTAAAGTCTACCAGTAATAAAAACAATAAAATATATATAAACATACATATTTCTATTGTTGACATCAATTTAAATAATTTATACTATACATATAGGGATTTTAACCCGTGAATTTCCGGGATGGAATTCCCGGAAATTTAAAAAAAAAATTTAAATTTTTAGCAAAATAAACAATTTAGATATCCTAAAATTTTTTTAATTTTTTACCTACCTACAGTCGAATTTTGTTAAAATTTAATAATAAATCTAGGGTTTTCTTCTTCTTAAGTATCTGGATATAAAATATTTCATTCCACTATATAACAACAAATGTTTAAAAAGTTGATATTTAGTTTTTGTAAAATAAAAGTTTAAAAATATTCCTGAATTAATAATGATCGTTGAATGTAAACATATTTTGGTTTTTCGCTTTCACTATCAAAAACTTAATAAATATTTATTTTAGAAATCCCGGAAATGTTCGAAAAAATTTCCCAATTCCCGGAAGTTGAAAACTTTCGGGAATTTGAAAACTCTATATACATATTATGAAAACAAATAATGAAAGCTATAAATACTAAAACAAAACAAATGTTTAACAAATTGCAAACGTACAATAGTTATAACGATACACTCAAAAAAGTTGTACAGTTGTTTGTGTAGTTGTCAGTAATTATTATTTTTAACTGCAATTGCAGTTGTTTTTCCATGAAATAATACAAAATAACTATTATGACTATGGCACGGAATTGCATGCAACTAAAAAAGGAAAGTAGGCGCTTAAAATATGCAGTAAAGAATCCTATATATTAGGCCGGGTCGATTTGTATGGAGGCAAAAAAATCGCTCAACGTTCAAAAAAAATCGTATTCTAGGGATCAAAATAAGAAACTTTGCCGAAGGAACCATACCTCTAAAACGAATTCTGATGTCCCGACTTTTGATCCGTAGGGTCAATCCCACTTTGATATTTCAGAAAGTAGGAGGAATCTCTCCAAGATTAGGGAAGCTACTTCTTCTCCGGGGGACGCGCTAGCAGATTAATGCATAAATCATCATTCTAGGTGCCCGTTAAGGTGTTAAAATTGAAGTTGAAAGAGGGCCTTTTTAGCCGTGATATTTCAGAAAGTAGGAGGAGTCTTTCCAAGATTAGTTTCTCTATTTCTTCTCTGGAATACGCTCTAGCAGATGAATACATAACTTATATTTGATTGGGTTGGATTCGATTGGGGCACTCTATATGGATTTTCAAAATTTCACCCTACGGGTCAAAAGTCGGGACATCAGAGGTATGGTTCCTTCGGCAAAGTTTCTTATTTTAATCCCCAGAATACGATTTTCCTTGAACGTTGAGCGATTTTTAAATCGACCCGCCCTACTATATATGCTCTTAGAATATGCATTTAAATCGAAATATGCACAAAAACAAAAAAAAAATAATATGCACTAAAAATTAAAAAATTATGCACTAAAAATCAAACAAAAAAAAAATGATATATCAGCCACATAACATCCTACTTTAAATTTTAATATATACTCGAAAATTTTCATTATCTTAAATGATTTAACTATATGTTATATTTAAAATGGGCTCTTAATAATCGAACCATAATATCTATTCCCTTGTATTCAATTTAACAAATTTATTTTCACTGGATTGAATGCAGGGCATTCGGGTAGTAAACAGGAGTAGTTGTTAAAACGACAAATTTATACAGTCATTTCAAAAAATAACAAAAAATACTGTACTTCAGTAATAGTTGTTTTGAGTAGTTATTTTAGTATTTTAATTAACAACTACCAAAACAGTCATTTTGCAGTAAACAGTTAATTTTTGTAAGTTATTTATAAATAGAAGATTATGTCGAGTTTTTAAAAATTCTCATTTAGTTTATATTTGTTATTATTGATATGTTCATAGTTTGCAAGTAATAATTTATTGTAATTAAAAGAAAAAATATTATTCTTTTTAGTTTAAACGAGCTTAAGATCATTTATTTATTAATAATTTATTTCCAATATTTCGTCTCTACATTGGGTGACTTCTTCAGGGAACAAATATTACAATTTGAATTTTTTCATTAAAACTAGTTTTTTCAAATTGTAATATTTGTTCCCTGAAGAAGTCACCCAATGTGGAGACGAAATATTGGAAATAAATTATTATATTGGAAATATAGTCGTTTTTACTACCATTGTAGTTGTTTTTTTCAATAGTTTAAAATGACAACATGGTTAGTAATTTTTATGACAAATACAGTCATCGCATTTTTGACTACATTTGTAGTCATTTTAACTGTAATTTTTTGTAATTTCTACCTTCCTAATTTCTTGAGTGTATCAAATAATATCAAACTCAATGTAATATAAACCATTCATATACAATACGATCCGCCAAATGGCGGATACAAGACTATATCATATTAGATACAAGACTATATCATATTTGATACGATTCTTTGTTGCATCATATAAATTTTTGTTTTAATAGGGATGCAAAAATATTCAGTTAAATTGAAAATATGCAATAAAAATGCCAAAATATATCATAAAATATGCATATATAGCAAAATAAAATCTATTAAATTCAGTTTTTACAATATAGTACTTAGATTATAATTACACTCATAAAAAAGCTCCGTACAAATAGTTGAAAATTCAGCTACGATAACAAAAAATTTTAGCTGAATTTGCGACAGCAGAATTTTCAATGAAGTTGAGAATCATAGTCTGCTGCGTTTAGATGACCTTAAGTTTAATTTTGAAAAGTTAGTTAAAACTTTTAACTTACTAAACTATTAAATACATTGACAGTTGTAATGAAATCAGCATAGAATTTAGCAAAGTCAACAGAACTCCTAAGATAAATCAACAAAAAATGTCTTACAAAATGCACTCTCCGGATCTGACCAGAGGTAGGTTAGGTTACTAGGTGGTTAATAATTACTAATTTATAGTAACGGAGTAAGGAGGTATTTGTAAATTTTTTTTGTATTTCGCTTAGTTTCCGAGATATGGCCAATTTTATGATTATATAATAAAACACATTAGAAAATACCTCCATCTTCAAGTGTGAACGATAGGGGAGACACAAAAAATAAGATTTGAAAACAATTAAGATTTAAATTAGCTGAAAAATGTGTAAATTTGAGAATCACGAATTACTAAATATTAGTAAAATGAGATAAAAAATTACTTTAGCTAAATAACTGATTAAGCGATAATAACAGAAAAAATTAGTTCAATTGAATTTGAGCCCGTTGAACAGACTTTTGTACCAACAATTTTGTATGATGGGCTTTCTTACACAGAAAAATCGAGTTTCAATTAAAATATTTGTTAATTGAATTAAAAATTTAATTGAATTCGGTCATATTAAGGAAATTTTACCAATTCAAATAATTTGTACAATAAGTACTTCATTGAATTTAGTGTCAATTAAGATTTTAATCATATCTATTAAAAATTTAATTGAATATTGTTTTTAATTTCAAACCAATTTTTTGTACATACTATTAAAATTTTAATTTAAATTGTAAAAAAAAATCGTTAAAATAAAAAAAAACATGGTTGGTGGCAATATCGCTAAGATACCGCTATTGATTCAAAACCCTTTCAACTGACTATCGTTATCCCTAAAATGCCGTTACCGAAATAAATGAAAAACCGTTATCCGTAAAATACCGCTACCGATATAACTGAAATTCCGATATCCTTAAAATCCCGTTACCGAAATAACTAAAAAACCGCTATCGCTAAAATACCGTTATCGAAATAAATGAAATAGCGTTGTTTTTAGTAATTTAAGTGTGGATGGCAGGCAATACCGCTAAAATACCGTTATCGATTCAAAACCCTTTCCGCTGACTATCGCTATCCCTAAAATACCGTTACCGGTATAATTGAAATACCGTTATCTGTAAAATACCGTTGCTAAAATACCGATATCCCTAAAATACCGTTATCGCAAAAATATAGTTACCAAAATAATTGAAATAACGTTATCCCTAAAATACCGTTACCAAAATAATCTGACAAAATCTGAAGAAAAAAAAATTGTCGTAAATAGATATATTTCCACAAAGTTTGATCATAAACTAGCGTAGTCATTAGAACGCGAGCATAATGCGGCTAACAATATCGGTGTGCATTGAAATTACCTGCATAACTTAAATAATGTTACCCTTAAAATACCGTTACCGAAATAACTAAAAAACCGTTATCCCTAAAATATCGTTACCAAAATAATTAAAATACTGTTCCCGCTAAAATACCGTTACAGAAATAAGTGAAATACCGTTAACGCCTAAAACCCGAAATAACTGAAATGTCGTTACCGCTTAAAAAGCGTTACCGTAGTAAAATAAAATAGCATTACCCTTATGATACTCACATCGAATCGGTTAACATCCATGAAAAATTTCAACATTTTTAAAAATCAACAAAATTTTAAATAAATTGCGAAAATTTAAGAAAATCGTAAAAATTAAAAAAAAGTCAAAGTTGAAAAAAGCTTTTAAACGCAAGTGAGTTTAAAATCTAACAAAAGTTTAGTTGAAATGTTATTTAAAATGATTTTTTCTGTCTAAGGGAAATTACTAAGGTTGTGTTTTCAATGGAACATTTCTGGAAATCTAAAGTTTTTACAATCTTCAGTTCAGTTTTTATATGATATAGTTAAATTTTTTTTCTGTGTGTACACATGGACTGTTTACATGTGTGGACTGTGTGTACATGTACACACTGTGTGTACACATGGCCTACACATGCAAAAAAGATTACACATAATTTGTGGAATTTAACATAAAGTGACAACACTGCTATAAAAGCAGGCATGCATTTAAAGGGGCACCCATTAATAATGATGACGATCATCTATCTACACTCATTTGAGTTGATAAACTTAGAAGAGAGCTTACGTTAAGATTGAGAGCGATTCTATATACTTTTTTAAAAAATAGTTTACCTAATATGTCTAAATCAAACAAAAAATACAGTAACTTTTGTATACTCAGCAAATGTTGAAAACAAATTTAACTTGAAAAATGTCTCTGTATCTTTAATTTGATTGTATGGGGTGTACAAAACAAATAAGACTTGGTGGTATGCTTGCCAGACTTCGGTGTTATTCCCCAAATTTTGGACAAATTTTTAAATTTTTGGAAAAACATTTTTTTTTTGTTTAAAAATGTTTACGGAATTTTTTTTATGGATATTTTTAGAAAAAATCTCAAATTTGCACAAATAAATCAAAGTTATGGACAAAATAACCTGTTATACGTATTCCGTAACAATTTTGAATGTATATCACTGAATTGCAAGAATTATTCTAGACATTGGGCGAAGAAAAAAATTAGATTTCTCCAAACAGTTTTTATTTTTAGTGCTATTTTTTAATGTCCAGAAAATGCTTTTGGTCTGTGTTTTAAAGCATTATGAACAAATTTTTGGAAAAGTCCATACACAAACCACTGCTATTTTTGTAAACCCACCGTGTTAAAATTTACCAAAGGTACAACTACTATTGTACTAGGAATATACTACTTTGTTTGCAAAGTATGTTTTTTTCAAGTGCCACTAGCAAAATTCTTTTCCAATATAATTTTTACCTATAGTAAAACCAATTAGAAGCATTTTTTTTTTACATTTTAGTATATTTCACACATTTAAATATGATGTATAAGTCTGAGCTTTACTGCTCCTTCTTAAATGTGTTTTATTATACACATTTCTCAAAATGGATTTAATTTAAGCTATTTTAAAAGCACCAAATTGTTTTAATTACCAACGTTATGCCAACGATGGAAAGTTTGCTCAAACCAACGGTTGGTCAAAGTTATCAATCGGGTAACAGGAAAATACTGTCAAGATTGTTAATCCCACGTTCTGCCAATACCTAACCGACCGTAGCCGACGCTTTGCCAACACTGTGCCAATTGTATTTTACTGCCTGAGTAATTATACATTGAAGTATATATGATCTCATATTTAGCCATATCAAGTATATATGAAGAGATAAAAAAGATCAACTTATACTATATAGCGCAATATAATAAATTTTCGGTAAAATAAGTATGAGATGTGAATATATATCGTTACATATGGCCACATATAAAATTATATATACAGTACTTTTCGGTTATAGTCACGCTTATATTATATTTAGCGAAAAAAGACACTTTTTAAGCTTTTACTGTCATCTAAAATCAAACTTCATGTAAAAAGAGTGCGATATAAATAGTTTATTAACGATTTCACATATATGCTACATAACTTTGGTTACCTAAACTAAAATTATATGCAAATAATTCAAGCTATAGTCACAATACAAAAACAATTCCAAAATAATTCTGACATCTTAAAATTCATAAGTTCTAAATTATTTAAAAATTTCAGAATCAGACGATTTTCCACCCTAATACAATTTTATATAATCACATTAATTGATGACTATATCCGAAGTCGTTTATATGCAACGAAATTGCATATATAAAAATTAGGCATCTAGTCACATTAGCTATATAGTCCACAATTTGTGTGCAACTAAGAAATGTGACTAAAAGCGAAAAGTGTAATTACATCAAATTTATATCTCACGCAATGTAAAAACTTTTTTCGTCGGGAAGTGATCAATATCGAATACTTTCTCAAAAACAAAAAACAATTGGGAAAGTGTTGTTCTCATACCAAATGTTTTTTATTGCTTGATCTTATAACATTGAACTTAAACTTGCATATAATTCTAGTTTAGATTTATTATTAGATTTATTCTCCTATATTTATTTATACTTATGTGAACAAACTTACTCGGAAATTGGTTTTTTCTTTCTATTGGAGCGTAGGAACCATGGCAATTTTTTTATATTATTTCTTTGCTTAAATTAGCCCTGTTGTTGAAATCTGAATATTTTTTTTTTGTTTGAAATAATTTTTTTACTTTTAGTATTTTTTTTTAATAAAATTTGTATTAAACTAAATTAAACTTTAAAAATTACATTATTAATTTTATAATATGATAATGATTTATATATGAATATTCAGATATAAGTTACTTTAATTTAATTTTTTTTTAAATAAAGTAATAAACCCAATGAGAATTTATAAAATGTTCTTAAAATGTTTTTAAAATATTTATTACTAATACATATATATTACAAAAAAAAACAACAGCAACAAAATGTCCAGCAAGTTGCGAATTAGAGAAATTATTTAATTGATTTACTTAATTTTTAATTGACGGCTTTTTTAATTTTCAACAAATCGATTTAATTGAAAAAAGTAGGAAAACATTTTTTTCTCTGTAGCAATGAAATCACTGTTTAGCCAAAACGGAAAAAGTTTGGCGGCCAAACATTTAAACTTCTGATATTTCCTTAAATTTTATACTAAAAATCACATTCAATCAACCCAACAAACAAGTTTCCAATATACGCTGATAGAAATTTGTGCGTAGTATTAATGAATTCCTTCATTAATCCAATGATTTTTTTCATAAAAAAGTCCCCAAAGAAACGTTTCATTGAGTCAATGAAAGGTGTTTCATTAAATCAATTTTAATGAATGGTTTCATTGACCTAATGAAAATTTCATAAAGTATATGAATTTTTTTTCATTAATCCTAGCCTAATCGTTATGAAAGTTTCATGTGTTTAATGAATAAAATTCATAGTTTGTATGAAATATTTTCGTTGATATTTAATAATTTGCACTTTTTATGATTATTTTAGCATAGCATTGATTTGGTGATTATTGAGAAATTATCATTCGTTGATATTATTTATAAGGTCTGGTCTGGTCCAATTTTAATTTATTTCTGCTTTTATTGTTTTATTTTTACAAAATTGATCAATTTTTCTTTACATTTTTTATAATTTGCGTTAAAAGATGACATATTTTCTAATATGTCGGTACAAAATATGTAATTTTTTATCGATCTGGCTTGGAATTCTGTAGAACGATCGACGATTATAGTCCACTTTTTCTAGTTAAATTACGACCATATTATAAAAATGTTAAATATTGTTAACAATGCTGTTAAAAACAAAAGTTTATTATCGTTTAGCATAACGTTTTTGTGTAAAATCGTCAAAATGATAACAATTTAGGCCTCGTTTTGAACAAAACTATATAATTTTTCTTAGAGAATCTGTGCCCTGGAATTTAGTGATCAACTATTCAAATTCGTCAAAAACTGTTAGCTCTAGGCAAACTTAATAAAAAAAAAAATATTTATATCAAAGTTTTGGTTAATTCTGTTTAAAAGAAATTGTTCAGTTTTTTTTATTTCAAAATGATAGTACAAAAAAAAAAATTTTATTTCTTATTACAAGTCAAAATTTTTGAAAAAAATTTGAAAATTTTTCATTGATTTAATGAATTTTTTTTATGAAATTATGTAGAAATCATAAAAAATGTTAATGAAAAAATACCAATATTAATGAATTTTCATTCATTAAACCAATGAATCGATTTTAATGAAATCGTTTCATTAATACTATGAAGGAAAATTCTATCAGTGTATAAACATTTTCATAATGTCTCCATGACTGTCGGACACTACTATTTTTAATATTTTGTTGTACAGGTAAAGTGAATTTCAATAAATTACGAACATCATTTCAGCAATATTACTTTTTTAACCTTTTCTTTAAATTGGGTATTTTTTTAATCGTTTGGGGATAAAAAAAAATAGTATCTGGCAAGCCTGTTTAGCAGAAAATGTATACTAGAACAAACAAAAATGTTAAGCTGTTAAATTTGAAAATACTTAAATAATCATTTTTGTTGTTTCTTTTTGGAAAGGTAATTGAGGAAAGATATAAAGAAAAACAGAAAACAGAAATGATATACAGCCAAATAAATATGTACGAGTATGATTTGAATATACAAAACAACAGCATTAGCTTATGTTATTATAACACAAATAAAAATTATTTATATTTTTAAGCTTCTTGACTTGTTCACATAAAATTTTCCATTATGTCTAGATATAGTTTGAGAACTTTACCTGAAGTAAAACAATTATACTTATTTTAAATTTTGGGAGTAAGTTCAAAATGATCGATTACAATAATTCAAAACCATAGCAAAATCGTAGAGCCTAAGCATCGAGATTTTGAACAAATTCTTTAAAGCTTAAAATATAGTACCAACATATTAAAAAAAAAAATGCTTAAGATTCAATTTACTGTAGCGTGCCTTAAATTGGCGCCCAACGTAGGACCTATGGTTTTTTTTATAATTTTAACACTTCATTTTACACAAATTGCTTAAAAAAATCGTGGTACAGACTTTTATTTTTTGGAGTCCGCTATTCATTTTCGCAGTTTTTTAAATATGGTTTTTGCGCCGTTTATTGGAATTCTGTTTCGAGAACAGTATTTTAAAAACGGTGTAATTTTGAGGTATACCAAATTTGAGGTATACCAAGTTGATGTCAACGCAACAATAACGGGAAACGAACATGATAAACTTATAAGGAATGGGCGATTTTTTTGTAAAAACTGAAACAAGAATTTATAACAGAATTGTGCATATATTTGGAATACAAATCGGAAAAATAGAAGACTCTAAATTTTAAAATTTGAAGTTTGGTTTCGGCATGATAAACCAATACCTTTATTATAAAACTGTAGCAGGGGCCAACATTGATTTCCCGTGAATAAATCATGTGAAGACATAACGTTTAATGTTGTGTAAAAATAACCAAATATAATAACATAAAACTGAATTTTTAATATTAAAAAAACTGAAACCAAAAACCTAAAAAAAAAAATCATACACAATAAAAAACAAATGTTTTGACTTTGGGTTGACCTTGTAAGGCTCTGAGACAACCAGGCTTCAATTTATATCGCTAAAAAGCTACATTTCTCTAGAATCGTTTTGTTAAAATCGTCCTGCAGCATTTCTTAAAATAGCCAAAAGAAAAACCATTGGTTGTCAAAGGGTTAAACATCGGTTTACACCAGAGTTGCCAGAACTTGGTTCCCAAATTGGCTAAATGTGTCTAAAAAAACGGCTAAAATATAGTTAAAAAATGGCTAAGCAATTTTAAGAGAAAACTCATAATTATTTTAAAGAAATAAGTAAAATTTAATACATTTTACTTAATCATAAAATTTGGGACATTAAAGCCACATTCACACTAGATAGCAAAACACTTGTTTTACAAAAACACGTATTTCAGCTCTTTATTTTATTCCAACAGTTTTTTTTATTCTTTTCCACTCGTTTTGGCAAAACACGTGTTTTGCAATCTAGTCTGAATGCCGTAAAAGGTACAGTTCCAAAACATTTTGAATAATGTTTCTTATAAAACCTTTGGTCTATGCTAAAAATGTTACATCAAAAATAGTAAATTCTTTGAAAAATACAAAAAATATTTTTTATTAATATCTTATGTTTCATGTATTTTTTTATTTAAATTAATGAATCATTTTTCAAAACGCTTTCTTTTGTATTTTCATATTCGCATTAAAAAATATTTTCATTTTTATAAAATATTCATTTTTATAAAAAGTGAAACAACATTAAATATATTTAACATTTGTATTAAAAAACATTTTCCCATAACACTTTAGATGTTTGGTAGCATTTCGTATTACAAAATGAAAGAAATAAATAGTGTCCGACCGAACAGTTCGGCCAAAAACCTATATTTTGCCGGTTTTTTGATATATATCAAATATATATATCTAGATATATCTAGAGACAATGATGACAAATTTTGGTATTGGAAACATGTTTGTTGAGCCGATTTAATTCGATTTTGTGTATAAAATTTAAGAGAAAAGCCGAAGTTTAGATATAAAGTTAAAAGTTCGGCCGCCGAACTATTTTCAATTTGGCCGACTTTCTGAGGCCGAACACTGAATTCATTGCTTAACTACAGACTTTTCTTAAAATTTGACACTCAAAATAGCATCTAATCAGCCCAATAAACATTTTTCCATCCGCAAAATTTGTCCATAATGCTTTAAAATACCGAATACAGACCAAACAAATGCATTTTCTGGCCGAACTGCTCGGCCGGACACTAGAAATAAATTAGTAAAATTTTATATAATTTTCACTCAAAATAACATTAAATAGGAAAAAAACAAAAATGTCAAAAAAAAAAAAATGCTAAACATTTTCCAAAAGTGGCTGAAAAAATTTCCAAACGTCTTCCAAAGTGGCTAGCCCGGAAATGGGTAAATTGGCAACACTGGTTAACACATACACAAAAGGTTATTCATGTCATACAAAAAAAAAAGTGTTGATAATATTTTGCCTCAAAGGGTCGAAATTTACTTTTTCTACAGTTTTATATGTTTTTATATACATCGAGATTATTTTAATGTAATTTTTAATTTAAAACGAGCTGTTTATTTACAAAAATAAAGGAAATCAAACATATTAGCTAGGTTGATACTAGTATTTAGATCTGGCTAAAGATCTCATCAGAACCCGAAGTTTTAGAAAAGCTAGAGCCCCCATAATAGGCAGAACTTTAACAAAAAACCTATTAATCATCAATTTTGCTCCACTCTTGTGTTCTTAGTAATCAAACACGTGGTTAGGGTCTTTTCCTAACAAGCATCATGACGTTTGAGGACCAAAAATGTTCTATTTATTGTATATAAAAAAATATTAGTTAGTACAGTTGTTTTTCTATGAAATAATACAATACAACTATTATGATAGTTATTAAAGAAGAGAACTAGAGAAAAATACCTTATTTTTGTAACAGTTGTTTAAAGCAGTTATTTTATTATTTTAATAAACAGTTACCAAAACAATTTTTCTGCATTAAGCAGTTAAGAAAAGTATTTTATTTGACTAAAACAGGAATCAACTCAGTTAATTTAAAATTTTTTGGTTTTAACTGAGCAACTGAAAAATATTATCGGTGTAGTTTGCGAATAATAATTACACTCAAAGAAGTTTATAGTTACTACATGACAGTTGTTTGTGTAGTAATCAGTAGTTGTTGATAGATATTTAAAACAACAATTGAAGAAATGTAGTTTTGCAACTTGTTTAATGCAGCAACACTCAGGAAACTCTTCCTATTAATTAATGTGTTTCTTTTTTTTGGAATGGGGATAGTAGAGAGGTAAAAGGTGGAGAAAGGTAAAGGGCTTCAAAAATGGTTGTTTTAGTATTTTAATAAACAACTACGAATACAGTAATTTTGCAGTAAACCGTTTATTTTTGTTAGTTATTCAAAAATAGAAGATTATGTGAAGTTTCAAATTCTCGTTTAGTTTATATTTGTGTTTATTAAGATGCTCATAGTTTGCAAATAATCTCCAATACAAAAAAAAACATCATAACTGGAGTACCGTTTGGAATTTTGATTTTTCATTTTAAGTAGGATGTAGGAAAAAAATAAATATGTATTTTTTTAAATATTCTAAAAAAACCGAAAAAATAACTATTAAAAAAGTTTTTACCAATTTGTTTCAAAGTGTTTATAGTAAAAATTTGTCAGTTATTTTTACGACATTATTAGTTTCATTTGTTTTTCAATAGTTAAAAAAAACTAAATTTTTAGGTATTGTAACGGTAATTACAGTTGTTTTAGCTATAATTTTCAGTAGATTCTACTCCACTGCATAAAAACGTATTCACTGTAGAATCGTTTGGAAAAAAGTTAATGACTTCTTCTTCAACTGGTAAAAATAATTTTAGATTATTATTTCATATTTAATTCTGTATGTATGTGCCAATAACGTAAGCACATACGCTACTCCCCATACACTCAAACTTCTAAACCAAATAATAATTTTGCCATGTATGGTTTTGTTGCTTAAAATAAAAAAAGGGAAACACACAGAAAATCTAAAATAATATGATGACATCATAGGAATCCATAGTATGGCCTGTTGTGTTGTGCATGCCTGTTAAATACACTTACTTATCTTCAAGTACAAATTTCTTGTTTTGCTCAATTTTATTTTCGTTTATTTTAGTTTTTTTTTTTTTTGTGTTTAGCCACCCCTAAATATGAAAAAGGGACACATTTTTCCACAATGAAATTAATTCTTTTAGACATTACTTCATTAAGAAGATTGAAAGCAGACGGACGACATACATTACAATACACTTTCAAATGCGTAATTAAAAAATACGTTACAAATGTATGTTAATATGTAAAGCATGGTGTCAGTTGTAGAATCGTGTGTAAAAAAGTGTTCACTTAATCCTTGTAATATTAAATTACAATAGACTTAACCAACTGAATGGCCTTTAAACGAAGCCGTTTAACAAAACTTGAGTGGCTAATGAAAATTTTATGTCATAATATAAAACAAAAGCTTTAAGATAAATTGACTAGAAAACATGAATGACAAAACCACGTATATGCTAAATAATTTTGCTAAATGTTTGTAGATAAATGACTTTTTTGCAAATCATATTTAAATTTTTTATTAAAAAAATTATTATTCGTTATACAAACATTTTTAAAACTTGAAACATTATTTGAATTTCTGAGTAGAATATGTGTTTTTTTTTTTTGCCAAATCTATAAGAGTTTATTACTCAGAGACTTCGTAAATTTCTATTCTTACACTGAGAGAATTCTCTGTGTGATATTAATCAGGCGAAGATCCAGGGGGAGGGAAAAATGGGTCCTCTACCAAAAGAAAAATGTTGAATACAAAAAATTAAAAAAAATAGAAAATTTATCAAAAATACTCCAACTTCCCTCCCCAAAATCTTTACCTGGATCCGCGCCTGTATTAATGCATAGAAACAATGAAGCTGCGTGGGAACTCGTCCATTGAAACTTTTCAATAAACTTATGCAAGTTTTCATAAAATTGTATAATTTTATTTATTAAAGGTTTCACTTACACAATAAAGAAATTTTATTATAAAAACAAGTTTCATAAAAAGTATGAAGCTATTCATTAATTTTAAGAAATGTTTCGTTCACTTTGTGAAGAAAAGTTTCATTAGATTATTGAAAATTTGCATTTCCACTAAAATTCGCTCCGTGTAGTTTGATAAATAAATTGAAGGCTCTCAGAACAAGTAAATATTTAGACAAAACTAAATTTAGTTTTTTTTATCGAAAAAAACCCAATAAGCCCTTAGGATTTAAAATTTCAAGTGCTTTAAATCTACGAGGGCGGATCAATTAGATTAGATCAGAAGGCACTATGCACCGCGACCAATGGAGGTCTTTTGTGCTGCCTAAGGTTACCTACAGATTCAAGCTACTTATAAAGCCAATTATCCTATTAGGCAAAATATTCGCGATGTCGGAAGGCGAAATGAAGCGATCACCTAGAAACCTAAGTATCCTATCACAAAGCCTGGGACATTCGCAGAGAACATGCTCCGAGGTCTCAGACACCATCTCGCAAAACCTACACAAATCCGTGTCCGATTGACCCTTCTTGTGCAGATGGTATCTGAGATTACAGTGTCCAGTTAAGTACGACGCCAGGGTCCTCAAACCCCCCCCCCCTTTCAAGCGACAAGAGTCGCCTCGACCCCCTACTGGAAAAAGAGATCAATCTTTTAGCCTGGCGCTGACCAGGAGGGTTTCCTAGTAACCAGAAAATTCAGACTCTCTCCATGCCCTGAGCCTTTCCCTAACATACCCCGCAGGTATTCCACAGAATGGTTCAGGACCAATAAAGGGCTTTCGGGCCCCGCGGTTGGCAAGACAATCTGCCCGGATCAATAAGTCCGTGACTTTTCGAACTTCCCTCGTAGTTATATGAAATGCAACACTGCTGCCATCAAGTACCACCTGTTAATAGACTTCTGTCAAATTTTGAGCAAGTTCCGTCATTTACTTTGCGTTTAACAGCTGTTCAAAATAGACAACATCGTGGATTTTTTTAAAAATGGAAAAAAGTGAATTTCGAGTGCTCATTAAACATTATTTTTTGAAAAAAAAAAACCGTCAACCAACCAAGGAAAAGCTTGATAAATACTGTGGGGACTCTGCACCATCGATTTCAATGGTAAAAAAGAGGTTTACTGACTTTCGTTGTGGTCGCACAAGTTCAACAGAATTTACTTTCCGCAAATCCGTCACCATTTATGCTTAACAGAGACAAAAAAATGTTATGTTGGTACTATTTTTACACATTGTATGGAGTTACAGTCCGTTTACGAAACGTATCCACTAGAGTAATGATGCCTTTATCCTCTATCAAGTATCCGAATTTCATTAAGAGCGGAGATAACCCATCGGTAGACTCTTCTTGTAAGAAAAGTTTCTCGTGTAATCGCTATTTGTAGGTTTTAATTGTAATTACAGTTGTTTTTCTGTGGGAAAGCACACAACAACTATTATGGCAGTTATTTTAAAAGCAACTACCAAAAGCTATTCGGAATAATTGTTTAAAGTAGTTATTTTTAATATTGTTACACTCAACGAATTATGTAGACAGAAGCGACCAAAAATTAAGAATTTAAAAAAAGATTAAAAGATCTAAATCGATATTGATATTAATTAAAGCAATTTAAAAAAAATTTCAATCCTCCCTCGTCTTACTATTTAATCACTTTTAAATTTTTGATTTTTAACCAAATCGATGGAAATCAAAACCGATCGGTTTTCATCACATGCAATTATGCCTTACTTTTTTTAAAAATGTTTTTTTTTAGGACGTTTTTACCGTCAATTGTCAATGAATATGAAATAAATTTTTATGAATTTTGCGTAATTTTTTTTTCTCTCTTCCTATATCGTTCTCAATTAATAATATAACAAGTTAAAATCTAACTGTTGCTCCACAATACCACTTGAATGTAGTAATTATTTAATAATTCATTCTAAACTTGCATACAAAAGTTCCTTTCCTTCACTCTTTTTACCGCCAATCACCAACGTATACATTTTTGTATTTCTGGTTTTCTTCCATGTTTTATATATATTTCTTTTTTTTTTTTTTTTGGTCTTTCAAAATTTCTTAAATATCTACACAAAAATAAATGTATTTCTGGATTGTTTGTGTCACTACTTACCTTGCGTTGAGCTTCAGCTGCAAAGCCAGACTTTGGTGCACGATTGACTGACATTTTTCTTTTTTTTTTTTTGGTTTTTAAAAACGAGTTTTAATAAGAAAAATTAATACAAAAATATTATTTAAAATACTTTAAAGCGGTTATAATACGGCTTATTTTTTGTCGTTTTATTTGTTGCTTCCTCAAAATCCAATTGTTGCGTATTATGCAAAAATTGTATAATTTGTTGGTTTTTTTTTTTGTATTATTTTGTATCACAGTTTTACGTTTATTTTTCTACCGTACGTCTTTGCGGTTGAACGTTTCAACTAGTTATGATTGTTACCAGTTTAGTGATTGAATATTAACCATTTAACTTGTCGCATTATTTGTTGTTCGGTATAATTTCACTTTTAGTAGAAGCTAGGGTTGCTAGTGTAGAATTGCGTTTTTGTGTGTGTTACGTTTAGGGTTGTTTAAAATAGTAGTATTTTTAATGATCATAACTGTCGGTAAATTTGAATACAAAACTGAATTGACAGTAGTTGCTACTTCAATGATAACAAGTTCCTATTTGATATTCACATTAAATTTTAACTTTAAAAACGACAAATTTTTTTTTGTTAAACTTTCCATTAAAAAAATAATTGCCGGTAAAATCTATTGAAAATTACAGTTAAAAGTAAAACCTGTATGATATCTGCTTTTTTGCAGCAAGTTTGCCACGGTTTTTCTATCAAAAATTTTACATTTTTTTGACATTCCATTTTTTTACATTTTATAGAAAAACCCTGATAAAGCAAGCTGCTGCAAAAAAGCAGGTGTCATACAGGCTTAAGGTACGTAAATGTCGATAAAAAGGCGACAAAAAAAAAATACAAATACATGTAGTAAATAGAACTAACAATGTCGTAAAAATAACTGACAATTTTTAAAACAGATATTTGGAAACAACTGTAAAAATTGGTAAAAACTACTTTAACGGTTATTTTTTCTTTCAATTACAACTAACAAATGTAGTAAAAACGACGAACAATGTCGTAAAAACAACTGACAATATTTTACTATAAAAATTGTAAAACAGCTGTAAAAATTGGTAAAATATACTGTTGTTAACAGTTATTTTTTCGGTATTTGAAAAATATTTTTGAATAAAAAAATATTTTTTTCGTTGTGAAAGGCGTGGTAGAGAAGAATGAGTGTATTTTCTAAAAATCATAACTACATTGTAAATTTTCAATTTTTCTGAATCAGACTGCGCAGTTTCTGGTATTGAACCTTCGTCAGTGAACCTGTGTTATGTTTTTATTTGTTCGATTGCGTCTATATGAAATTTTCTGTGCAATCACTGACCGTGGTATAGATAAACTGATTTCTAATGCCACATGCACTCGCACTACACGTTAGACAGAGCGCTTTAGCGCACTGAGCTATCGTCAGGTCGAGTTTTGTTGTTATTTCTTTCAATTACAAAAATATTTTTGTATTTTCTACATCCTACTGAAAATGCAGTCAAAATTTCAAATGGTACCCAGTTATGATGTTTTAATCATTGGAGATTAGGGGTGCCGAATGGGACTGATCCCGGGATTTTTCGGGATTTCGGAACTAATTTGAAATATGAAAAATAAACAAAACCTATTAACACATTATTGGCCAAGTGTTCCGTTTTTAACCCAGTATTTATAAACGTTTACATTTTTTAATTGATAAAGTTAATTAAGCGGTTTAAAAACAGTGGATAAAAAACATGTGGAAAGTTGTTGTTCAGAGTTGCAAAATAATTATTTGAAAAACATCAATATTTGACATTTCTTGATGGGAATTTGTTCAAAAATGATTTTAAAATATAGAAAGGCCTTATCTTATATATTTTTCATTATTATGTTGATGAGAAAATATAAAAATGTATTTATCTGTCAAAAATTTCTTTATCAACGGTGTATAATTTTTGAAAAACTGACCACAAAGTCTAAAATTTTACAAAATCTATTCCGTTTTCACTTAAAAAATAAAAATGGCTGGTTTTTATTAAAATACAAAAATACTCATAAAACTTGTGTCAGGGCTGCCATATGGCAATTATAAAAAAATAGTCAAAATACACGATATTTTTCCAAAAAAAAAAATTTTAAAATCGATTAATTAAAAAATCTAATTTAAATATACGGAGGTTGAAAGTTCATAACTAATAATAAATTTCAAATAACATAAAAAATAATCTCGATGTATATAAAAACAAACAACTAATAAAACTATAAAAAAAAATTGAATTTCATATTTTTGATTAATTCACAAATATATACAAAATTAAAATAATTAAATTATTTTTAAATAAAAAAGGAAATCTGTGTCAAAAATAAATTAAAAGCGAGGAAAAATATATTTTTTAATAATTATTGGTGCAGAATCGAATGGTGAATTCAAATTTCATAAAAATATATATGTAGCTCTTTTTGCTCGGTAGGAAAATTGACCCTAAATTAGCATGTGGCCGCCGAGCACATGTGGAAGGCGATGCAAAAACATTTTAAAAAGTGATTATATCCCAAAAGAGTAGGAGTTTTCTGACAAACTCTAATACACATAACCTTTGTTTTAACTGTCATTCTTAGTAGATTCTACTGACAACATTTTTTCAGTGTAGGAACCATTCATTTATGTCATATAGAAGATTTCAGTGATACAACAGGAGCCCAATATAGTATTTTTTTTTTAATCCAAGGGATTAGTAATATTGGAAATGGATTTTCCACATTTCATAAAAATTATATTTTCCAGGCAAGTTCATTAAGGGACATTTTAAAAATAATGAGCAAAAAACACCATTTTCAACTTTGGCTCTTGATTTTAGTAAAATTTGATAAAAATATCCTCCTGGTTATAATGGTGTTTACGTATTTTATCCTTTTCCAAAAAGGTTCGCTGCTCATAGTTGAGGGTTTTTAACAAATCTTTTTGAAATATACAATGTTTGAAGTATCATAACTTTCGAACGCGTCAACAGAAAATCAAATTTTTGGTGTAGTTTTCAAGATCAAATCCTCTTATTTAAATACTGTTGCACAAAAATTAGTTTCTTTCGAGAAAAGGATAATGATTTTAAAAAAATGTCCTTTATTCGCGAATATCTGAAAAACCCATAATTAATTTTTCAGAAATTTATTTTGCTATTAACTCAAAGTATCACTTACAAGCAGAATTGGCAATAATTTTATTCGGTTATCGGTATTGGATAATGGTATTTTGTGAATATTTCGTTGGGGTATTTAAAGGTTAATGATATTTTAAGTTCAATATATCGTTATGTTATTTTAAGGTTAACGTTATTTTAAGTTAAGTTATTTTAGGGCTAATGTTATTACGTTCTTTCGTTATGTTATTTCAGGGTTAACGTTATTTTACGTAATTTGTTAGTATACAGATAACAACAATATCTAGCACACCTTAATTAAAAAGTGTAAAATGTATTAAAAAATTGTAACGATAGTAAAAAAAAAACTAAAAATAGACAATCGCACATTTCAGAAGCTTTTTTAATTTTTGAAATAGCCAGTTTAGAAACTGTAGGTCATCAAAGTTCACTAGTTTTAAAGTTTTTTCAATTTTTTAAAAATGAATAAAGTGAATAAAATTGCAAGTTTTTAAAATTTTAAAGATCTAAAAACGGGAATGTCTATATTGCTCTATAGAAGAGTTCTTCTGTTCACAATATGAAGAAAGTCGGATTAAAAACCGATAACTTTGGAGCCCGCAGGAGTACCATTAAGGGATTTTGCAACGGTATACAAGAATAATTCCTTTTTTCTTTCTTTTCGATTTTGCTGAGGGGGAGAAATTTCCCTAAAAAAAATTAAAGACTTTGATTTAATTTTTTTAATTTTTCTTGTTAAAGAAAATTAAAAATGGTGTACAATTAAAAATGGTGCAGAATATTCTTATATTGAAGTATATTTTCTTTATAAAAAAAGCTTTTTTATATACGAGAATATAGGAAAAGTAATAATATATGACAATATATGAACACTCATATATGATCATATATGAACATTCATATATGTCCATATATGAGCATATATGTCCATATACCCTCAAATTTCGGATCCGAACATATATCGATTCATATATGAACTCATATAACGGAGAATCCTTCTTAGTTCTTATTGTCATCATAAATTTGATCTGGCTTTTCTTAGTTCATTGGCAAAACTCAAGAATGAAACGTTGGCTCAAATTATAATTAAAGGCATATTTTTGAAAGACAAGAAAGTAACTAAAAAAATATGAAAAAAAAAAATTGGTCTCATTGCTTTTGCCGCCCGTAGAGGGCGCCAAAGTTTGATAATATTAAGCAAAAATTACTGAACAACAAAATTGGGTTGTGTTGTTTCACAAAAATAATTCTCAAAAATACATTTTTTTAAATGCTGGTTCAAAGTATTATATTTTGATTAATTCAGGCGCGGTTTCATGGGGGGACGAGAAATTTTAGTGAAGATTTAGTGAAGATTTCTCAATTTTAACCTAAAAATGTGTTATGACCCTGTGGTTTGTATATTAAACAGTCTTTGGATAGGCGCCAAAATATATACCATGGGTATCAACTTTTTCTTTGCAGTACTAAAAATATTAAAAGTTTAAAAACAAAAAAGTTTCGATCAAACTTTAAAATTCATTTTTACCCCCTAAATAAGCGATTGGGCCGTTATGTTTCTTAAAAAATGCATGTAACTTTTGCCTCCTTGATCTACGAAATCTAGAGGATTCGCCCAACAAACAAGTATTTATAGTAATTAAATGTGCTAAAGTCCCAAAACTTATTTAACAAATTGTGAAAAACAATCTGATGTAGGCGTACGTAAAAAAACAAGTATCAAGTTTGCAGCAAATTTTACTTTTCGAATTGTGAATTGTGAAAAAGAATAAATAAGTATCATATGTATTACACACATTGTAAAATACATTCATATTTTTTTGTTCACCGTTCCTTTTTCAAGAAGAGAAAATATTTTATTTTTTTACATGTTAAAAACGCACCAAATTGTTTACGATTCATTTTTCATTCTATGATCGAGAAACAAGTAGATAAAACAATCATACCATACTCATGAGAATGAGAATGAGATACAAGGTTTATTTTTTTTTTTTTTTTTTAGTTTAACCCGAAACGCATGATATATATAAGATGATTAAAAACAGACGAACAGGAACATCAGCAACACATACACAACCATTGCCTTCGCAATGGAGGCTCAGCGAGATGAAGCCCCAATTCGCCATAAAAAGAACGAATTCCATCAGACCAACACGTGCACAAAAAAACCATTGCCTTTGCAATGGAGGAGTAAACGATGTCTCCAAAGGAATCCGAACGGTTTGCATATGTCTACACTCAACAGTCTAACGGCATGCTGAGACACGCTTTATAGTATTGCAAAAAAGAATAGAATTAACCGTTATTCTCCATTAATAATTAATGCGAGTGAAGAGATAACTTATCTCTTCGGCAACTAACGGCGTACTGTCAAGGTTTATTTACAAATGAAAACAAATGGAAAAGAAACATTTTTTGTTTTATCTTCCGTATGTGTGTACAAAATAAAACAGAAAACAAATCACATTGTACGTGGAGATGAAATGAAAAAGAACTGCAAATACGTACTCTGCATTTAACCCATTTTAAAAGATTTTGCCATAGCCTTAGATTATTTTTTTAAATTAAATACATAACATAAATCAGGACAACCATTTCAAATAAGATTTATTTAAAAAATATGGAATCCACTTCATGGCTCATAAAAAAAAAATTATGTTTGGCGTAACTAAACATTTTTATTTCCAGCTGATCATATTTTCTAATTTTTAATAAAACTTCCGAGATAAATGTGCTTGAGGTAATTTGAAACCACTTCAAAATCAGTGGATGCTGTTGGAAGTGGATTTAAAATCACTTATTTTGTAACGTATTTTTTTGCTGGGTATATTTTAAGGTTATCGGTATTTTAGAATTATTTCGTTAGGGTATTTTAGGGTTATTAGTATTTAAATGTATTTCGTTAGTCTCATTTTAAGGTATAAAAATAGTTCCTGGAAACGGTATTGAATCGTTATCGGTATTTTAGGGTTAGTGTTTGGCAAACATGCTTACAAGATATAAACATTTCATGTTGAGAATCAGAGAAGGTTCAAAATTAACGGTATTTTTCCGAAAGTATCTTTGATAATAATTATAAAACTTTTTATATTCACATAGCGCCTTACGACAAATTTCAATATTTTTTGCCACATGGGAAAATCGGTATGAATGCAATAAACAGAAGATCACATATAGTTAAACAGCGTAATCAGATTTTCGTTATCACATCCTATGTCCTTTCGAAAGGACAGTTAAAGTTAAACTTTTAAAAAAATTATTTAAATACTTTAACTCATTAAATGATGCCAATATGGATATTAGACGAAAGATCATAGTTTCTACTATTCCACAAAATTATTTGTCGTAATATTACATGAGCAAACATTTTAAAAATGTCCTTTTAAAAATTGCGTTCGTCGAAATAAATAAATGCGTTCGTCGAAATAAAAAATTGATGTAAGAGATTTCAACTATCGAGCATTATAATTTTAGCAATAACAAAAATTTGAATTAGCCCTCTTAAAACAAAAATCGAACATAAAAAATTAATATTATCACCTCTGTCCTATATTCCACATTCCCATGAAAGTGATATCAATACTACTATTTGGTGCTTTGACTTTCACATACCCATTTTTATTTTCGATTTACTTTCCTCTATTTACTTTCCTCTATACTCTGGAGCTTTAGGTTATGTGATGAAGAAGCTAAGATTGGCTTTTAATCGTGTCATGAGATATTTATACTCTTTTAGATTGCGTCATCACATTTCGTCTTATGTTTTAAAATTTTTGGGATGTTCGTTCGATAATTTTGTTCAAATTAGGTGTATTTTACATTTTTTTAAAATATATAAATTGCAAACCCCAAAATTTTTGTATAATATTTTTAAATTTGGTAGATCTACTAGGAATAGACAATTGGTTATTCCGAAACTTACACCACTTTTGGGGCGATCTTTTTTTGTTAGAGTTGCCCGTGAGTATTACAAATTACCACTTACTTTAAAATCGTTCGATTTTTCTATTAATACGTATAGGAAGAACATTTTTCTATTATTTTGGGTTTGGGGGTTTTTGTTTTTAACTAAGGCTTGTTCATGTTTTTTTTTCGTAACATTGGGGACTTAATATTTTTTGTTTATTTTTAATATTATTGTATTTTAATTATTATCTCTTTCTTATTATTTTATTTATGTATATCAAATTTTATTGTTTACTTTGTATAATTTAGTAGAAATTTGTAACCGATTATGGCCTTCAGGCTAGGTTATTGAAATGAATAAATAAATTAAAGTTTAAAGTAAAACGAAAGCCCTTTTTTCCTTACGAAATTTATAAAAAATCATAAGACTGCTTTATGAGTTTCAATTTAACATTTTGACAGAAAACATATGTTTTCGACAGTTTTTCGACATTGTTCGAATATTATTTCGAATTTTATAAATTTATGGGGATTAGAAAGCACCAAATTTAATTTTCATGTGTTTTTCAAATTCATTCGTATTCAAAAAGTAAGGAAACACATTACATGGGCGAATATATTAAAATTTTGTTTGTACATGGAAATTTGAAATCTTTACTAAATCCAAACTAATAAATGCTTGAAGTTTGAGTTTGTATTACAGTACAGTCATGCCTTTAACATGATTTGTTTCTTTCGATCAGCTTTTTAAAAGGGCATTTTTAACATTTTTGGTGCTGAAATATTACGACAAATTATTTTTTTGTGGAATAGCAGAGATTATGTATGATCTTTCATCTGATATCCATATTGGCATCATTTAATGGGTACAAGTATTTAAATAATTTGTTTAAAAGTTTAACTTGATATGTTTTTTTGAATGGGCATAGGATGTGGTGATAACGAAAATCTAAGTACGCAGTTTAACCCTCTAACTGGCAAACGATGTTTTGCAACGAAATTCATACCATGTGCTCCACTCGAAAAACAAATAACAAATTCTTTAACAAAATTGTTTATCGTTGCCTAATTAAGGCGATATGAGCCAAAATATTTTAGGGTGCATTTTGAGAACTAAAGCATATAAAAGAGAATTTTTGGACACAAAATATTTCTCTTACCAAGATAAAACCACGCTCGAAAAGCTATTTTTTTTTCTGCTCCTATTTAAGAAGATATCGCGTTTTCGCTTTTAGGGATAAAGCGAAATTAGGCGAAAAAGTATCTTAACTTCAATTTATATTGTTCAAACTTCAACGCTTTGCTATTAATACTTAATGTCTTCTTTCTGCAAAATTACATAAAAATCCGTAAGTAAAGTTGATGTCCTTTGAGGAATCCTGATTAAATCCTGTGAGTCCTTGAACCAAAGTAAGGACTTATTAAAGATAAAGCTTCAATTTTACTTATATTTTATTATAAAGAGTTTTAAGTCAACTTAAATTGGGTTTCTAGATTTTTGAAAACTATTTTTTTTTTTTAAATAATTAGTTTTTGAAATTTTAATTTTGAAGCTTTCTCGCTTCCGAACAGTGGACGGCACAAGAAAAATTTGTTCTCAAAATATTTAGCAAATTTAGTTTTCTATCGCAATATAAAACGCTCATTTGACGCATTTTTGGTAAATTTTATGAAGACTGCCCTGAGGCAGCCTTACCCGTTAGAGGGTTAACTAACGTGGTTAACACGCATATCGTTCTGTCCATGCGTGGCAAGAAATATTGAAATTTGTTGTGGGGTGATATATGAATGCATATACAACATTTTATATTAAATAACAAAGATAAAGGGTTTTTCAATAAGAGCGCTACAAGAGTTTTTTAAATAAAACAAAAACGGTTTTGGATATCAATGAAATTCTTTATTCCTGTGAAAGTACGTTCGATGCCATTATGTATGGAACTCGATTTCTTTTGCTGAACCCAATTTTCGACGGTTTTCAAGCATAAATCGGCCGATACTGCTGCAATTTCACTTTCGATATTATTACGAAGTTCATCAATCATCGCTGGCTTGTTGGCATAGACCATAGACTTGACCTAGCCCCACAGGAAATAGTCTAACGGCGTCAAATAGCACGACCGAGGCGGCCAATCGACTGGACCACTTTGTGAGATAATAGTTTCTCCAAACTTGGTTACCAATAAATTGATTGTGGCATTCGCTGTGTGGCTTGTGGCGCCGTCCTGTTGGAACCACATGTCCTCCAAGTCCATATCATCCAATTGGGGCCAAAAATATTCGGTTATCATTGCACGGTAGCGATTCCCATTCACAGTGGACACAGAGAGACACATTTGGGCTTTCTTCAACTGAAGCCTTAGCGGCAGCAATGTTCTCGACACAACGGGCACTTATTTGTCTCACTGGCACGGGAACATTGTTGATCTGCTAGGACGATTATGACGACCATAAATTGGACGTAGCGCTCTTAACGTTGAGGCCACTGACTCCGAATTTCGGTAGTAATTTTTAATAATTTCGACTCGTTGTTGGCTCGTATATCTTTCCATCATGAAATGGCAAACCTTACTGAAGAAAAATCTCAAAAGAGCGGCAAAAAATATGGCGTCGTTTGCTGTCCCTGTCGCACTGTGTTGCGGCTAGTGGAAAAGTAACTTTTTTCCGATTATTTTTTTCAGTGTTTTTAATGATGCAATTTTGTCACAGACATTCCAAGTAAACAAAAAACACATAAAGCTTATTTTTATGTTGGCCCGTTGATTTTTAATTGATTTTAGAAGTCAAATATACAAAATTTTCACGAAAAGAGGGGATTTCAGGGCTGTATTCAAAATGATCTCATTTGATTTTGGTGACAGATATTTTGATTTGGAAAAAAAATCTGGCTTCGGACAAGTATCTTCTGTAAAAAAAAGGAATGTTGTTTGAGACATTTTCATATGCACCTTTTTTAGAGCGAAACCCGACTAAAGGTCCATTTTTCCTTTAAATTTGGGTTAGGTAAGCAATATCTAAAAAGTCCCAGAGAGTCCCAGTTCCAAACCACTACAGAAATGTTACATAATTTGTTTTCAACGAACTGTGAAAAAATCAGCTGCCCATACCAGCCCTCCTGGGAGTTATAGCGATTTTAGTATATCACTCTCAGTATTTATTCCATAGAAATAGAACGGAAATTCTCGGAATCATTTATTTTTTTATTCTACATCTATTCTAGCACTCCACAGAAATGAGCATAACTCTCTTAAAACTGAAGCTATTGACTTCAAACCGGTATCAAATTAAAGCTTTTATTGCCACCTTTTAAATAAGAAATGAAATAGATTTTGGTTTTATATAAAATTTCAGAGTTTTTCAACAAATATCGAAAAATCATGAAAATTTGACGTTTATAATTCTTGTTCGGACCACCCTATAGTTTATTTAAAAAACTAATCATAGGGTATTTATCAGAAATAAAAGAACAATTAAAATAAATTTTTTTGTAAATTTTTCGAAAATTTTTTTTTTTTTTTTATTTTGTTGAAAATTTGACCCAACAATTTTTTTCGGTGTACATTTTTTTTCACTCATTCTGTTTGGGATTTCATTCTGACCAATCTGTAGAAGTTTCTCATCGATACAATTAAAATTACAGTTTAGGCAATATGATTTCCAAAAACTTCCGGTTTCGCAACACTGTGTGTCGGTCTACTTTTGTAGCGTTCCTGTTGAAAAACCCTTTACTTTCGAAAAATTTCCGTTTATTTTTAACCCCTTCTGATTCTGATTTCCAACTTTAAATTTTTATACATTGTAAGTATTATTTTGATTTAGTTGGAAAATAAATTTCAGAAAAATAAATTCTTGGCTTTTTAAGATATTTGCGAATTAAGGAAATTTTTAAAACTTCGTTATCCTTTTCGTAAACAAAATATTTATTTTTGACTATTTAAACACTATTTAAAGAAGAGTATTTGATCTTTAATTTTACACCAAAATTTCAATTTTCTATTGACGCGTTTAAAAGTTATGATTATTCAAACATTGTATATTTCTTACAACTTTAAAAAAAAAAACCCCAACTTTGAGCAACGACTAAACGCGAACTATAAACAAGTTTTGAAAAAAGAAAAGATAAGTAAACTCCACAATAACTGTAGTACAAAGAGTATAAATACCAAGCTCAATGAAATTTAAAAGACCTTTATCTGAGAGTTGTGCAGAAAGTTTTTAAAACCTACCTTAAGTAAAAGTTGCGTTTTTTTTTAAATGTTTGTTTAAATAATTTTTGATTTTTATTGAATTATTTTAACAAAATTAAAACAGTTTTTTTTTTGTTTTGTTTAATCAAAGCATTTGTTTTTTTTTTCTATAATATTATAGGTAAATACAAAAAAATAAACGTTTATCAAATAATCATATACGAAAAAAAAAAATAATAAAATAATATTATTTATAATTAGAATTAACTACACAGAGAAAAAATACAATTAATATTTTCATTATTTTTGTTTTTTAGATGCTTGACTCTTTCTAATTAATTTGTAAATTACAATCAGACCTTTTTTTTTATCATGCTCACGCGTATTACATTTTTAAATTAGGCGAATTTATAGTTTTGATACGGTTTTTTTTATGATTTATTTTCTTAATATAAATTATTTAAATCTATAATGCTACCATTTTTTTTATTATAATATTGATAAATAAAAAAAATATTTAAATACAAAATATATCAATTAATTGTTGCACAATTTCAAATGAAACGATAATAAAACTTTCAAAAAATTTACAAGAAATAAAACACAATAGTAGAAGTACAAGAAGGAAATCAATAAAAAAAGGCAGAATATTATAAATCAAGAGAAAATAGATTGAAACAAATTTGTTATACAAAAAGTTATTACCAAAAAAAGGCAAAAGTTATTTTATTAAAAAAAATTTATAACATTTTACACAAATAATTTGCATTACAAAAAAAAAAAAGGAAAATATGAAACAAAATGAGAAATACATTATCAAAATAAATGGACTATTAAAAAATAAAACAGTGACAAAAAAATGTACTTAAAATTTATTTCTAAAATTGAAACATTTATTCATAGAACAGTGATTTTTAATGATTTTTTAATTAAAAATATTTAATTTATTTGTTTAGATTGAATTCGATTTTGGTTTCGTAATTGCGTTAAGATTTTCAAAATACTTATTTAAATTTCATTAATTTTTCAAAAATATATAATGATTGCTGAAAATATTGCTCTTTTTTGTTTTAGTACTAAAAGTATAAGTATTTTTTTTAATAATTACTAAAAATTTAACCGTTTTTCGTACCCAAAAAATAGTTTACTTTCTCTGCAAGACCAACAAAAATAGTACCCTTAAAAACTATACTGTGAAAACTCGTATTTTCTTAGAATGGTACTAAAAAGCCGGAATTTTTTAAAAGATCACTAAAAATAACAATTTTCCTTAAGAAAAAGTGCTAAAAATTAATATCTTAAAATACATACAAACTTTACTTAGAACGAGTACTAAATTTATTACGTTTTTCAAACCCTTTAGTTGTAAAAGTACTAATAGAAGTTAACTTTTAAGAAAAAGTTCTAAAAATGAATAGCACTAAAAATTTGGAATATTTTCTAGTAAGTACTAAAATTTATACTAAAATGTTTTTATTTCTGTGAAAGGCCAACAAAAATAGTACGCCTGAAAACTATACTAAAAAGATCACTAAAATTAGCACATTTATTTAAGAAAAAGTGCTAAAAAATAATGTCTTTAAATACGTATAATAAGCTTTACTTAACACGAGTACTAAAAATAGTATTTTTTCAAACTGTTTTATTAAAAAAGTACTAAAAGAAGTTAACCGCTCTTTAATTACTTGTCAAGTAGTTAATATACAAGTACTCATAATTTCTCTTTTCTTGGAAAGACTTCTATAAATAGCACCGATGTGAGGTTTTTTGTAATAAGAGGGCTTATTTATTTAAAATATTCATGTTGTATACTACATACAAATGCCATACAGACAAAAAACTTGCAAAATTGTGTCTGCTTTCAAAGCGTACCTAAAATTGAAGTCTTCTTTGAATGATATAATTTTTTTTTTTAAATTTAGCACTAAATATAATACTTGTTTTTTGAAAAGAGTACTAAAATAGAAAAAATTTCTTTACAATAGTACTAAAATTTTCGTTTTTTTCTTTGCAAGCTTTCTAAAAGTTTCAATCTTGGCACCCAGTCCAAAAAACACACAAAATAGTGTAATTTTTTTGAAAGCGTACCTAAAATTGAAGTCTTGTTTTAATTATATACTTTTTTTAATTCGTGCTAAAAATAATATTTTTTCTTTAAATGAGTACTAAAAATAGAAAACTTTCTTTATAATAGTACAAAAAATGCCGCTTTTTCTTTGCAAGCTTTCTAAAAATGTTAAGCTTTTTTTTGAGAGAGTACTAAAAGTATCAGTCTTGTTTAAAAAGAGTACTAAAAATAGCAAACTTTTTTAAATAGGTGCTAAAAAGATTAAATTTTGTTTGAAAAGTACTAAATATGTGAATATTTTTTTCAAAGGATCTTTTAAAACCGAAAATACCAAAAATTTGCTTCGCAAAAGTTATGGAACTAGTACCAAAAGCAACAAACATAATTTCTTTAAAAGTTTGTTGCTAAGGAGTTAAAACATTGCATCTCTTTTTAAAATAGATTTTTAAAGGTTTTCTAAAAAGAGTGCTAAACATTTGTCCAAAAGTTAATCATAAATAACTCTAACTTTTGAAAACGCATGTTTTTTTTTTTAAAGAGTACTAAGATTGACATCCGGTTTCTAAAACGTTCTAAAATAGAAATTTTTAAATTGCCTCGCCTTTCTTTTCAAAAGTACTAAAATATATTTTTCTAAAAGAAAAAGAAAGCAGAAAATTCGTCCGTAGGTTAACTATAAAGAACTCTTACTTTGGAAAAAAAATTCCCAGACAACACATTTCTGAGATGTCAGAAATTATGACACTTAAATATGATAATTTTCCAAACCCTCAAATTACTGAGTCATAATTGACTCTTATTTGTGAGCCTAATTGAATGTTTTTTTTTTAACACTAACATATGACTTAAAATTGAGTCATAAATGACTCATAAATAGCACAAAAAATTGAGATATGTTCAATAATGCTCATATTTATGAGACATAAAAGAGCACTCAGAATGAGGCTTCATCGGCAAAGAAAAACACCCTCATATAGCTATGATTTCAGAAGATTTGAAGGCTCTTTTATGAGTCTTTTTTTTTTACTCCAATTGCACTGGGTAAGATAAACATCTTTTTTGAAATAGCCGCCAAAAAAAAAAAACATTTGATCTGAAGCGCACTGAAATTGGATTTTGTTTTTTGAAGATCCCTAACAAAATATATACATATATGTTTAAAGAAGGAGTAACTAACGTATTTTATGATATTTTAATTAAAACCCAAAATTTCAAATCTTAACATGATTTATAAAACCAAATTCGAAAACAACCAAAAAAAAAAAAAAAAAACAAATCACGAAATTCAAATTAATTTTTAAATTTTTGTTAAATAGTATAATTTGTGCTTAATGTGTTACATTTTATATAATTTAAAATAATTTCATTTTCAAATATTCTGCCTTACATTTTTTTTTTGCTTGTGTTCCCTGCTTTTTTTTATGGTCTTGTATCGTGTTTCTGCTGGTTTGTTCTTTCTATTTTTGTTATATAATTTAAATTATATAGTATTTTATGTTTTAATAAATATTGCTAAGCATTTCTTTTTTTTTGTTTATTTTTAATATTGTTTTTGTAAATAGAATTATTCTGTTTTTTTTCTCAAAAAAAAAAAATTTGCTCTAATTACTAGGCACACTGTTAAAAAAAAAAAAAAATAGTGTTGAAAAATATAGTTTGAAAATTAGGGAACAAAATACCTTTTTGAAAAAACACAATTACTAGCAAAAGCATTTTATATTAAAGGTATTTTTTCCCATAGCAATGCTGGCCTTTTAAAGAAAAATGTTTGATTCTTTATAAGAAGCTTTCGTAAATAATTTTAATTTGTTTTTTTTTTTTTTTTTTTTTTTGTTTAATATAATAATAATAATTATCTACACACTAAGCTAACTTTGTTTTATAAGGTTCTGTTTGATGTTTAAACATGTCCTTATGATTTTTTAGAAGCTTTTCTTTTCTTTTTGTTTAAATAAATATTTCTTAGTAACCATAATTTGTCGCGTATTGTTTTAAATTTATAGAAAGTAAATAGTTTTTTTTTTTATATGTTTTGTTTTTATCTTAGGAGTAAGAGCAGGAAAATTTGTTTAAAACACTCCATTTCGTCAGCATTATCAGCAGCATATCAAACTTTTTTTTCTTTTTGTTTCATACAGCATTTGGTAGTAGTTATAAACCCAATTTTCTTTATCTCAATTAAATATATAACCTACGTCAGTTAATCTCTGTTTTAGCTCTTTTTTTTTAAACTCACAGCAATGAAATATCTAAAATGAATAAAAAAAAAATCAATGTAATTTAATTCGCAAGTATGTTTTAAATTGGGTGACCATTTGTTACTGAATGTACTGAATCATGTACTGATTTTATACAATTTTTACTGATTGTACTGATTTTTAACATTTTCGGAATATTTAATTTTTTTGTTCATAACAAATGTTGAGATCCATGTAAAATAAAGTTAAGAAAATTTTTATGGATAAAGATTTATTTCTCAAAGTGTATATCAAATTTCTTGTATTTTATGATAAAGTTTTAGAATTTTTATGAAACTATTTAAATAAAACTTTATCATTGGGCGAATAAACTTTTTAATAAATACGTTTTAAATTTTATGAAAAACTGCATTAATCTAATGAAAAGTTCAATAATTCATTAATATCATGCATTTAATTCTCGCAGTGTATAATCATTTTCTTTTTGTTAGCTATACAAATTTTTATTTTTTAACCGATTTCTATGAAATTTAGTACACTTCATCCTATTACCTCAAGGAAGGTCGCCATATACTTTTTTTGTACCGACCACTCAAATATTTTTATATAAAGACATGAATTTGATATTTACTAATGAAATTTTTGTTTTCCAACGAATTTCGCTCAAACTTTGTTGCACACGTTCTTTATACCTCAGCCGTATTTGTTTTTATTGGTCATGCCTACTTTTATGCCCACTTTTTTTTAATTTGTGATTTCATTATTTTTCTTTAGACAAAACATTTTTTTTTTACTATAACTTGCTCAAAACTGGCACACGTTCCTCAAACGCCACAATTCAACGCCCACATTTTCATAATTTTTCACTTTAGATGAAACATTTTTTTTCACTGGAACTTGCTCAAAACTGGCACAAATGATACGCATACCCCAGGCAAGATCGCCTCACACTTTTCATTGACCACGCCTACTTTTACGCCCAATTTTTTGTTGCAAATTTTATGTTTATATCTCTAAATTTGTTTTGTTTCTTAACTGATTTCTCTCGAATTTATTTCAGATGATTCTCATATCAAAGGCATATATTTTTATCGTCCGCGCCCACTTTTACATTTTTAAATTTTTCAAGATATTTCTCAAAATTGTTGTATACAATATCATGTCCATTTTTCCTAAAACATGTGCAATTTACATAGTCCACATTAGGAAAGAAAACTGCAATTTAGCTGCATTACATTCGAGGCCATACTTGGGTGTATAGACAAGCTGACAATTATAAGACACAAATAATAATACAATTTAAATAGAAAATCACTGACGACGCCTGTCCATAAAATGCAGAAACTAGTCAGATTTAAAAATTAATAGTGTTTATAATTTTTAGAGGAAAACGTTTATTCTTCTTTTTAACCTCAACATTTCCAAATAAGTTGATAATTTATAGTGGGTAGCAGCGCTGCCAACTTTGACGATTTGTCTGCATTTTGACGATTTTTGAAGTGAAATATGACAAAATGACGATTTTACAAAATTGTGTGTATTTGAATTTTTAATTTTTTTTCTAATAATTTACTAAAATATAATTTTCAAGCTTCTTTTCATTTAAAACATCTTAAGAAATGTGATAAAATGATCTCAAATCAAGCAAAAATTATTCATTTACCAATTTAAAAATCAACTATATATAATTTTCAAAATTTATTTAAATTTTATTTAAAACATAACGAATACCAAAGGGATTTTTTATATATTTTAGCAAGGAAAATCCAAAAGTGTTAATTTGTTTATAATTAATGTAATTTTAGCTTTAAAATCGCTGATATAAAATTGATTTTCAAGTTTTTTATCGAATGAAATTTTTTTTTGTAAAACCAAATATCGAAAAACAAATATAAAAATTTATATTTATGGCGTTTTCTTTTCTGACAAAAAAATGTTGCATTTTTATAAGTGACATTTAAATAATGTTGTCATAACCCTCTTAATATGTTGCCATATTCATAGTCACAATAAAACATGAGTTTATACAAAAAATGCTGCCCTGCTTTAGAACAGCTGATTTGTGTATAAAAGAAAACAAGTTGAAAAATAAAAAAGCGGCAAATTGCTTATTGGCATTCAAATTGTTTTGTAATTAATTATTTTTTTTTTATTTAAAATGGATTCAGGAATTGATGCAAGTACAATATTTCGCTCCTGCAGAACACACATTTCCTCTTCATCTGATGATGAGGAAGAATCCATTAGTACCCCAACAACATTGTTTACGCATATCACTACAGCAGCTTTTTCCATTTTTAGCAATTTAAATGTATATTTTTTAAAATTATTATAATTTATAAAACAAAATTTGTTAATTTTCGTCTTTAAATATTTTTTTTTTCAAAACAAAACTATAAAATCAGCTGTTTTATAGTGCAACATTTTCACCCCATCATTTTATAAAGGGTGAAAATGGCAACATTTTTGTATGTTAATAGGGCGACATATTTTTAAAAGAACATGATTCCTTTTTAAAGTGCTGTCAATTTTTTAGAAAAGAACACAAAAAGTGCAATTTTTTAGAAAGGGCAAATAAAATGTTACATTTTTTGCCAGAAAAGAAAACGCCATTAGTCATGGAATTTTGGAATTTTTAAAATAGTTAAGCGATTTTAAAATTCTATTCCTCGTAATGAGTATTGGGAGATGTGTTCCTAAGAAGGGCATTAAAATGGTTTAATAATTACAAATAATGTGAATAAAACTAATTTTGCAGTAAACTTTCCAATTTTTTATTGAAATATGAGGTGTTTTGAGAATGACGATTTTTTACGATTTCTCATTCTCAAAATGAAGATTTTGACGATTTATTAACAAATTGGGTTGGCAGCACTGGTGTCTAGTTTCGAAGTTCCCTAAACAAATTTTTATTTTTCACCAGATTCCGCTCAAATTTTAAAAAGATCTCCCTCCAAAAGAGCGTTTTATATTTTCATATGCTTTAAGAATTTTCACAATTTTATAAAAACGGGTCACACTGCAATGTATGAGGTGGCGGCGGTTGAAGTAGCGTTGACTGCTGGGCGTGGGTAATAATTAAGATAAGGAATCGAAGAAAAATCGCTATATTTTTTAAGGCTTTAAGGGATGCAACAAAAATTTGTTTTTAATATGTGTTGTCTTTAAAGTATTTGAGTCCCGGGCAAGACCGGGTACAAACACCTAGTAAAATTCATAAAAATTTGACGAGTCTTGAGAGTTTTCATAATTTCTTTTTACTTTTGTAGGCTAAATTTCCGTTAATTTGAGTTTCTATATATGAAAAGTTAATTTGCTGAGTTTTTTAGTATTCATCACAAAATTTGTATTCTTTTTTTTTAAAAAAATTTTGTACTAATTTCATGACAGAAAAAAATGGTCACCAAAGTTTTTAACAGATTTATATTTTACCTTTAGTTTCATGACTATCAGCAGTGACTAGTGTAGTAGTTGTTGTTAATAAGCTATTATTGTTATTGAAATTAACATTATTATCTTGTGAATCAAGACTTAAATCAATTAATTGATTTGTTGTTGGTACCACAGTTTGTAAAAGATCGATATCACTGAAAAGAAATTAAAAGGGATTTTGTTATGTGTATTATTGGTTGATAAAAGTTAAAAAAAAAAAACAGTATTTTTTCATAAAAAAAATTAACTTATTTTATAACGGTTCTTTTTATACCCTGCATTACACAGTGCATAGAGTAGGACAGATTTGGCAAAACTATGACACGCGTGTCAGTAGTGGCACTCGACATTTTCTTGAATATTTTCAAATATCTTAAAAAAAAATCTGTTAACAAAATTATCAGACGCTTAAGTATTTACTTTTTAAATTTTCGGTATTATTATTTTTTTTTTCAATATTTTTAAGATTTTTATTGTTAGAACAATAAGAATGAAATTTTTTTACCGTTCAAATAAATTACATGTAAACAAGTCATAATTAGTTTATAAATATTTTACCTATAGTTAAGGGTTAATACAAGGTGGCGCAAAAATAACCTTCCGATGTGTTTTGGCTGTAATTTAAAAAAAAATGAAAAACTTTGATTCTTCTTGTGGATTATTTTTATTTGGTATTTAATTTTTTTTACATCAAGTCGAGAATATAATGTCATGTAAATGGCCGCCGCCACAGTTGATTGTCATTTGAGCCCTTTTTATGGATAGGTCCTCACATTCTTGACGGATATTGTCTTTAAGAGCTGCAAGAGTCTGAGGCTTGTTGACATAAACCCGCGACTTCAAAAAGCCCCACAAAAAGAAGTCTGGAGCGGTCAAATCAGGCGATCTTGCTGGCTAGTGCAAATCGCCAAAACGGGAGATTAGGCGCCCGGGAAATTCATCCTTCAGCATATCGGTTGTGGCACGTGCAGTGTGTGCCGTTGCACCGTCCTGTTCAAACCACATGTTTTCCAATCCCAATTCATCAAGTTGCGGCAAAAAGAACTCGTTGATTATTGCTCTGTAGCGCTCACTATTCACAGTAACCGTTTGGCCCGCGACGTCTTCGAAGAAAAAAGGTCCGATGACTCCTCCAGCGAAAACAGCACACCATACAGTGACTTTGAGCGGGTGTAATGGCTCTTCGTGGGTTACACGCAGATTTTCAGTGCCCCAGAAGCGTAAATTTTGCTTATTTACGTACCCGCTAAGATGGAAATGGGCCTCATCACTCATGATTATTTTTGATGAAAAATCATCTTCCTCTTCTAGTCACCAATATTCCGCGTTCTGGAGCAGTGTAGCGTAACATTGTTTATTAACGTGTATTTCGCATGTGTTTACTACACAAATGTCAAAAAAGAACTGACATTAGGGGCCAATCGCAAAATTTATAGCATTTTCTGATAGAAGGATTACTTTTGCGCCACCTTGTAGTAAATTGTAATATAATATGATATAATTTTTATATGAAATTGAGATTTAAATAGCTATTTGATATTAATTGAGGATATTAAAATATGTGCTTTACAGTAAAGAAAAAGTTTAAAATATTTAAAATCTTATTTTTACAGAATTTCTGTAAAAACTCGAATCAAAGTTTCTCAAGATTTTCGGAACATAAATTGTATCGTTTTTATAATTTTTTTATAAATGTGTAATAACAAATTTAAAAAATTTACATCTTGTGTAATGAAGTCCATAAATTTAAGGGAATTTGAGATTTATAAAAGCTTAAATGTTTAAATATCAAAAAGCCTCAAAATCAAGGAAATAAATGCCAAAAAAAATTTAACAAAAAATTTTAAATTGTTGAAAAAAAACACTTAAAAAACAACAAAGTTCAAAAATATAGTTTTTAAAGCCAGAAAATCTTAATAACAATTTCAACAGGCGCTCGAAAATTAAGAATACAAAAAAATAAAATTTTTTATTATAAGAAAAAATTTCCGAATGTTAAAAGATTTCACTAGAAAAGCGCTTTCTATGTAATTAAGGTGGCACGCGAGATTAAAAACATGTCTGTTTTTGGCACGCAACAAAAAAGTCTTGCCACCCCTACAGTAGGATATCCCTTAAAAAAACTATTTGTCTTTTTTGATTCATTGTACCCCCAGTTTATATCAAATGGAAGAAATCGTTTTTTTTTATTGGTTTTTGGTAAACGTTAACCTGTGCCTAGTTTAGTCCGAAAACTGCCCATTTTTGAAAAATTTTATATTTTATTTTTTCATATATTCCTTTAATATACTAAAAATTATTCAGAATTCAAATTTGATAAAAATGCAAAAGCGTCTTTTTTAATTAAGTTTAAAGATTTTTTAAAATGCCTAATAAATAAATAAAATAAATTGATTATTTTTTCAAAAGTTGAACAAAATTTGATAGAAATATCAAAGTTTGTATAATTTTCGGGAAAATACAACCTTAGACTATAATTATATTTACTTTTATTTAAAAAATCTTTAACCCTTAGTAGCTTAAGTACAAAAAATACCCATGAAACATATTTTTAATTCTGACTAAAAGATTACAAAAATTTCAACTTTATAGAAATAAACTTTTCATTTAATTTGACCCACTTAGGGTTAATGTTTTCACTTTGGACAAAAAAAGACCCACTAGGAAATTTAAAGAATAATTTCTTTCAGATTAAATTTGGATATGTGATAAAGTTTACTAAACTAACAAACAAACGCAATTCTTTATCGTACCAATTTTACTTTTAAGGGTTAAAAATGTGTGGTCCAAAATGGCCCCAGGAAAAACAAATAAACACATACCCCTTTAAATTTGTGTTGGTAAATCGTTAGCAAAGGTGGAAAAGGCTTAATTCTTTACTTAAATTTTCCAAAATGAATGAAATTTTATCCAAATTTCATTCCGAAAAAGCATTCCTAAGGAATGAATTCTATGCTTAATTCTCTAAAGCTTTAAATAATATGAATGAATTCTATTTTGAATGAATTCTTTCTTGAATGATTCAAAATTGTCTTAATTCATTTAGTAAAAGAGTTAATGAAGAAAGATTTTCTTTTATTCAGTTAGTCAATTGATTAACGAAATTTGTCATCATTTAACTGAAATACTTGCATAATAAAAAAGAAAATTACGTATAATTAGCCTATAACAAAAAATAACTCGTTTTATACTTTGTTATTGCTTTTGTGTGTCAAACTTTTTTGCATTAAATGAACTATACTAAAATTTCTTCATTCAATTAGTAAAATGTTGAATGAACATATAATTGAATTCATTCTAGTTAGGAATTCATTCAATACCAATTAAAGCTTTTGAGTAAAGCTTGTGAATGCATTCTTAGAGAATGAAACATAAGCAGTTTTTAATTCTGAATAAAATTTTTTGTGAATTAAGCTCGAATCGAATTAAGTCTTTCGAAGCTCTGACCGTTAGATGGATCTTAGGTTAGGTTAGGTCGAAAAGAGGATTCGGTGAAGGGAAATACTTCCCTAATCCGACTCAAGTCCCTGGGGACTTACACTTAAGCCAGAATGTCGGCTTGTTGTGCGCTCTAAACAATCGGTTCTATGTCACCTTTCTACCCCAGGAACTCCGTCGCACTGACGAAACTCCTCAACTTCTTCCATCCTATGCCCCTAAGATCCCCAATGTGGATATTGGGTCACTGGATAGTATTTCGACCCGGATCCCGGCAAATGCCGGGAATTCACAGAGATAGTGTTCCAAGGTCTCCTCGTCCTCCCCACAGGCCCTGCACACTTCCGAGTCCGCCCTACCAATACGGTGGAGATGGGCCCTAAGTGTCGAGTGTCCCGAGAGGATTTCCATCAAAAGACTCAGTTCCTTCCTACTGAGATACAGAATTTCCTCGTCTTGTCCTTGTCCGGGTTGCCCCAGAGAATATTTGTACATGGATCTTTAAAAAACTTTAATTTTATAACCATTTTTGTAGTTTCTTTAGAAAAATGGAGCCCATTTTGACAACAACTTTTTAACCCTTAAAATAAGATTGGTACGATACAAAATTGCGTTTGTTCGTTAGTTTAGTACCCCTTTTCATGTATACAAATTTAACCAAAATCTGAAATTATATAAAATAATTATTTGTATCAAGTGAGATTTGTTTTTCATCAATTTAAAAGCTTTACACACTTGTAGTCATAATATAAATTAAGTTGTATGTGTCTTTTTTGTCCCCAGGCCACTAACGGTTAAAGATAATTTAAATAAAAGTAAAGATAATTAAATTAATGTAATATTTATGTAATATTTTTAAGAAAATTGTGCAAACTTTAATAAAAAATTTAAAAAATATTAAATTTTCATTAAATGAAAAAGGGTCGCTCCACGCACAAACCCGAATTATAATTATTTTCTTTAATTACAACAATAATATAATATAACAATAATAATAGCAATCGACATATACAAATTAGGAATTAAAAAAAAAACTTTAACATGAATACTATACAAAAATGATATCCGATAAAGTCAGAATTCCATATCTAAATAATTTTAAGTATATTACATTAATTGAAAAATTTTTTTTTTTTTAAATTTCGAATTTTGTAAATTTGAAAACGTAAATTTAGCGATATTTTTTGGAAAACTCGTCATAAAATTCGGGAGTTCAGTTTTACCAATTAAAATACTTTTTCTTTTTAGTCTGAAAAAAAACGACTTGCTCTGAGTATTAAAAAAAGAATAATAAAATATTTTTAGTCTGGATACATACAAATTGCTTAAAATACATCAATTTGAAACTGCATATAGTAGTTTTTTGAATCACTGGGAAAAATAAGTAAAAAAATTTTTGAAGTGGATCTTCAGTTCCTCACCAGCGATTGAAGTTGCCGGTTTTAGTGCATGTGGACCAAAAAATAGTTTCGATTTTTTTTTTCGAAAACATATAAAGTATAGAAATTGTACTTGCTCAAAATAAAAAAATCCTCTGGTGGAAGAAAATTAATCAACAGAAAATTAAAAAAAAAATAAAAAATTTCCAGTAATAAGCTAAAATTTAATTCGACTCTTTTTTTTTGGGTCAAAATACACTACAACCGGTAACTTCAATCGATAGTAGGAAACTGAAGATCCACTTAAATGTTTTTTTTATTAAAGAGCTCATTAATACGCATGGTATTCCCATTTTTTTTTTAATTCGCGACACCCTAGTGTACAGTGGGGTTATAACTTTTTGTTGCTAAAAAATTACCTTATGAACAATATTGTACTGATAGTAAATATCGTTTTTTTTTTTTTAAACAATTCGGAACAAAAACCTTCCGCGCCGAAGCCAATTTCTAAAATCTTTTTTTATTCAAATACTTATTTTTAATATTCAGTTTAATAATTTAGTTTTTTTTTATATACAGTTGAACCTCGATTATCCGGGTTGCTCGGGACCGGACTCAGCACGGGTAATCGAAAACACGGTTAATAGAAGTTATTTATTTTTCCCGAATTTTAACTCTTTGTATGTAGGTGAAAAGAAAAAACAAGCAAATAAATATGTGTGCTACACGGATAATAGAGGTGAAGCAAGGAAAAAAATAATAGCACGGATAACAGAGGTAAACACGGTTAATAGAGGTATAAATCAAACCACCAGCATGCCGGTTAACAGATGTACCCGGTTAATAGAGGCCCGGATAATCGAGGTTCAACTGTACTATAAAATAATAGTATGTGTAAAAAAAAAATTGTAAAAGTAACAAAAAAACTATGTATTTGAATTAAAATGTTACATTTGGAAAAAATTTAAAATTTTGGTAGTTTGATATAATTATTATTAAAAATAATTGTGCAATGACCTTTAATTGTGCAATGAAAATGAAAATTATTCAATTTCGAGGCCATCCTCTATATCTATTTATTAGGATATTGTCCTAACAAATAATCTATAGTTTTTTTGTTTTCAAATTTATTAATTGATCACTTTCAGGAATGTGTTGAGAGATCTATTTCGGGAATTTTCTAGGTTCCCATCATCAGAACACGTTTTGAAAGAAGTGACAATAACATGCAAAACATCAAACATTCATATAAACTAGTTTTCTCACTAAATGAGAACTAATATATGAGCTCGAAGTTAAAGATTATCACCATTGATCAAAAATAAATTGAAAACTTGTTCGATTATCGCTGTTTTAATTTCACGTTTGTTTTACTTACTTTTTATTATTAATACTTTCAATGTGATGACCATTGCCATTAGCTACCGATGTTGGTGTTACTGTTGTATTGCTATCATTATTTTGCAATTCAGTAAATATTTTACCATTTGTTTCTTCAACAACAATTTGCGATTGTAATTGTTGTTGTTGCTGTAAGTTTTGTTGTATATTTTTAACATTTTCATCGATAATCATATTGGAAAAACTATTAATGAGAGAAATTTCTTTATCGATAACTGACTGTTCATACATTGCTTGAGTGTTTTGAGGTTCAGGAATAATTATAGGTTGTGCTTGCTGTTGCTCTGTTATTTGTTGTTGTTGTTGAGGAGGTTGTTGTGATGCTGCTGATGCTGGTGTTGGTGGTGTAGTAGCTTCAGTACTAGAAGAACCAGATGTAGATACACTATCAATGCTGTTATTGATAACAGTAGTTGAAATCGAATTTGTATCATTTGTGATTTCTGTGGTGCTGCTGTCGGTGATGCCGGTGATGTTATTAGAATTTGGTGTAGCTTCTTGAGATTGAGCTTCAGCTGTAGCTGCTACTGTAGGTGTAAGTGGGGTTGCATCTTCAGGTTTAGGAGAGTTATTATTTTCCTACGAAATAAAAATTTTAAAAAAATTTTTAAATTTGTTGCGACATGTAAAATGTAAGTTTTGTTGTAGTTGTTGTTACCTTTGTAGGAGTGGAATTTGGTGTGGTATTGGCACCACCTCTACGGGTACGTGACATAATAGCTTCTACACGTTTTCGTCTTTCTTCGCGTTCTTTTTCTTCGCGTTTGAGGCGTTCCGCCACTTCGATTCTTTGCTTTTCAGCTTCTTCTTTTGCCTTTTTCTCGGCCTCTTCTCGTTCTATACGTTGTATTTCTTCTTCCTCGCGTTTACGTTTTTCTTCCTCTTCGCGTTGGTTTGCTTCCTAAAAAGATAGGAAACACATAAAAATTTATCAAATTATTTTAGGACAAACCTAAAATCGAACCAAAACAAAGTATTTTTTGGTTTTCTTGATTTTCTTACCTCAATAGCTTGACGCAAACGTTCTTCTTCGGCTTTGCGTTGGTCCGCAGCCATACGCATAGCTTCTTCTTCAAACTGTCTTTGACGTTCAGCCTCCTCTTCTTGTCTCTTCAATTCAGCCAATCGTTCAGCTTCTACACGTTGTCTTTCCAATTCAGCCTGTCTTTCGGCTTCTTCACGTGCTAAACGACGTCTTTCGGCTAAAGCAGCCTTAGCTTCTTCTTCTGTTGTAATTTTTCCCTTAGCAATCATAGATGCTGTCATTGCATCATTATTATCTGCGACTGCTGGGGCCAACTCACGCACCATAGAACCTTCTTTGCTACCACTACGTGATTTAGGCTTTGGAGGAGCACTTGCGGCAACTGTATCCGTTTCTGTTGCAATTACTTCCTTCTCAGTACCTTCATCAGTTTTTTCATCTTCTTGTGTAGCAGTAGCGGGTGCTGCAACTGCTTCAATATTGGATACAGGGTCATCCAGAATTTGTTTAATTTCTTCACCACCATTCTGTTGTGTTGCTTCCTCGGTTTTAACTTGATTGAGAGCTTCTTTTTCTTCTTTACTCTTTGTAGGTTCTTTGGCTGATGTTGTTGATAATGTTCTGTCAGCAACTGGTGGTGTTATGGCTGATTTTGTCATTATATCCTTTGATTTTTCTTTGCTCAATTTATGGAGACGATCTGAACTGGCTGTTTTTGATAGAGGCTTTGGTGTTGTGGCCTTTGGAGTAAGAGGTTCCTAGTTTTTATGAAAAAAAAAAACAAAAATAATAGTAATTGAATTTGAAAGGAATTAATTCAAAATTTGATTTGCGATTCTGAATTCCAATTTGATCTACTCAATAATGCATTATCTCATTTCCGTAATAATGAGATATCTGCTTGGAAGAATTTACTTCGATTGGAATTTCGATTGTTATTTTAAAAGTTTTTTATCAACATAAATCTGCCGTCACCAAAAACCTTTAAATCGCCTTCTGAAAATAATAAACTTTGAATATTGGAGTCTCAACTTTGGAACTATTTCAACATACCTAACATTACCGAAATACTTATTACGATTTGATTAATTTCTGATCTGTTGAATGGAATTTAAAGTTTTTTATAAAGCTTTTTATTTTTTTTAAATTAATATACGCCACATTTTTCAGTGAATCTGATAGTTGTAAGAGTAATAGCTAAAATTTGAATTTTTACGATCCTTGCAAGGTTTGTAAACTAAACTTGAACGTGCACAGTCTTGAAAACACTTAAATTTTGTAAATTTAAGAAAATATATTGTTTTAACGGTATAAGCAAAATAACCGAATAACAATGTGAACGAGACTAATGGGAAATGAAAACCAGGGTTCAGAAAAATACACACACTGAATAAAAAACTTGTACATAAATGTAAACAAACACAACTAAAAGCAACAAACACATATTTTTATTTTCATATCAATTATGTGTGTATCTAAATTTTGCGTATTTTATTACACAGCACGAGTGTTTATTGTTTTAATATTTCCTTGAGTACACGAACATGTATAGTTCACGTATTGTTTGATCGTAACATACCATACCAACCACACATGTGTAGCTATACTTTGAGTTCGTGTACTTGTAGGTGTACAGCTAAAAAAAAGTACATGAACAATAGACATGTAGAGTTCACGTATTGTTTGATCGGAACATACTTCAACCATACATGTGTAGCTATACTTTGAGTTCGTAAACTTGTAGGTGTACAGCTAAAAAAAAACATACATCAACGATAGACATGTAGAGTTCACGTATTGTTTGATCGGAACATACATGAACGATAGACATGTTAGATTGTAGCTATATTTTAAGTTCGTAAACTTATTACAGAAAATTTGTCTATTTTAAGCCCTGATGTTGAAATTAGTTGACAAATTTGTAAAGGTTACTAAATTTTAGTAAAGTTTTTGTAGAATGAAAATTAAAAATCGATTTGCTAAAATCAGCAAAACATTTTGCTAAATATTAGTAAAATGCCACAATAAACTTTTTTTATTCAAATTTAACCGTAATTTTTAATTTTTTTAAAAGTTTTAATAAATAAAGTTGAAATATAGTAGTATATTGGATGTTCGTTGTATTTTTGTTAATATTCTTAATTACAAAAATATCTGATTTAAAAATTCAAAAAAAAGAAAATAGTTAGTAATATTTTTGCTAATTTTAGCAAATCGGTTTTTAAAAATTAGTAAATTATTTTGCAACGAAAATTAGTAAAATAAACTATAATTTGTAAAATGGGGATAGAATAAAATTTGTGCTAGGTACTAACTTCATACTAAAAATTAGTAGAAAAACTGTAAATTAGGATTAACAAGGGGAAGCATTAAAGTCCGATGTGCCAAATTTGGTATTAAAAAGATTAAATTCGGCTGTGCCGAATTTTTGGATACCCTCCATCTCGTATCATCAGATTAAGTATGCACCTTATATGTTTTAAATAAAAAAGTTCTGAAAGTGAATGTCCTTTAAATTTAATGGGGTTTTAAATAATTGTAATTACAGTTTAAGAGTTTCCTTGCAAATTTATTAAAGGTAGAGAATGAGAATAAGTAAAAATTGTGTGCGGATAAAAGTTATGAATTTTCATTGTTGAATTCGGGGATTTTGTTTCTGGATATTTTTTTTAAACTGATAACGATTAAAGTGTCTGGCAACTCTGGTTAATGCAGTCAAATAAATAAAGAATTATAACTCAACTATTTTGTTCACACTTTTTCTTATTAATGATTCAAACTATCAACAAACAATTTGACTGAAAATTAGCAACACCTCTTCTGTATTGGCGGAGTATTTTGAGTTAACACAGACAGATGGACAGACGGACATGGCTATATCGACTTCTCTATTCATGCTGATCAAGAATATATATAGTTTATGGGGTCCCAGATAATTTTTAAAAGAATTACAAACATTTGACAAAGTGATATAAAAACCGTTTACAATTTTTTATACTAACTTTTTTTGTGGGAGTGTAGAACACTTAAATAAAGGTTGATATTTGATTTTATTTCGAATGTAACTCAACCAAATAAATTTATTTTAAAACAATCCATTACAATAAAATTTTCTTTTTGAAAATACTTTTGAGATCAGTTGTGTAAAATAATAAAAAAAATAACAAAAACAAAAAATTAAATTACAGAATTCATTAAAAACAATAAAAAAAATTATATAGAAATTAAATTAAAATAAATTAAAGGTTTTGATCGTCATCTGATTTTGAAGACCTGCATTTTTTTATTCGAAATTAAAAAAAACTAACTGTTTTATTCTACATTTTGTTTTCTTGAAAAATGGAAGAACTTCAAAAATAGATATAGATAATAGAAAAAGTTTAAATTTTTAGCATTACACGAACTTAAAATATAGCTACAATCTAACATGTCTATCGTTCATGTATGTTCCGATCAAACAATACGTGAACTCTACATGTCTATCGTTGATGTATGTTTTTTTTTTTAGCTGTACACCTACAAGTTCACGAACTCAAAGTATAGCTACACATGTATGGTTGAAGTATGTTCCGATCAAACAATACGTGAACTCTACATGTCTACCGTTCATGTACTTTTTTTTAGCTGTACACCTACAAGTACACGAACTCAAAGTATAGCTACAGAAGTATGTTCCGATCAAACAATACGTGAACTATACATGTTCGTGTACACAAGCAAATATTAAAACAATAAACACTCGTGTCTGTGTAATAAAATGCGCAAAATTTAGATACACACATAATTGATATGAAAATATGTGTGGGTTTCTTTTAAACAGTACATTGTGTGTATGATGTGTGTATTTTCTGAACTCTGATGAAAACAGACTATCAGTAGAGCAAACATGTAAGGATAGCAAACATGTAAGGGACCTGTCAGTAGTTGAAGAACATTTTTTATTTAATAAATAAACATTGCACGGTTTTTTGTTAAACAAAAAACAAATGATCTTGAACTTGAATAATCTTGCTCACATCATAATTTATAATAAAAGATCGATCATTTTTTAAAATTTAATGTTTGATGTTTGGCATGGGATTGTTACCTCTTTCAAAACGTGTTCTGATGATGGGAACCTATAAAATTCCCGAAATAGATCTATCAACACATTCCTGAAAGGGTCAAATAATAAATTTGAAAACAAAAAACTCTATAGATTATTTGTTAGGACAATATCCAAATAAAGAAATATAGAGTATGGGATCGAACTTAAATAGTTTTCATTGCACAATTAAAGGTCGAAAAAACATAATTTTTATTTTTAATAAAAATTATATCAAAGTTGTTAAAGTATTACTTTAACTTTTTAACGGGTCGCAATAAATTAAAAAAAAAAATGTTTCAATAATTTAAATTGTCCAAACGAACTCTACTAACAAGGGCAATCGTATCATGTTTGTCCTGTGCATCGTATTGAAAAATGGATGAGATATTTATCCTTTTCAGAACAATTGACGAATTCTGGCATCGATTTGTTAGAGCATAAATTTGCATCTTTACGAATTTGATTTTCCTGTTTTAACACTGTACCGAATTAGGTATAATAAATCTTTAATCTCATCTTTTTGAAACATATTAAATCAATTTCACGAAAATTACTCCAACTGTACTGTAAAAGAAGCTTTATAATACGAATTTTTAATATTAGGTATACAAGTTAATAATGTCGATTAGGACAACATATGGTTTGTGTCAATAATAACAAATATGGTATTTTGGAGGGTAAACATCTGTCATTATAATTCAGGTATTCGATAGACGCCAAAGTGTAAACACACATTTTTTTCAATCGCTATAATAATATCGAATTTTGTGCATAAAAAAGATGTTTTGCGGGGAAGTCTGATAACCTTCTTTCATTTGAAGAAAACGGCTGCTGAAAGTTATCGATTGTTGGTAGAAGCTTACGTTCAAAAGACTTGTGAACCATGGTTTGCGCTATTCAAAAGTGGCGATTTCGACACAGAAGACAAGGAGAGGCCTGGTCAGCCGAAAAAGTTTAAAGATGAGGAAATGGAAGCATTACTCCACGAAGATTGTTGTCAAACGCAAGAAGAACTTGCATTATCATTGGGAGTCACACAACAAGCCATTTCCCTACGTTTAAAAGCATTGGGATTCATTCAAAAGCAAGGAAATTGGGTCCCATATGAATTGAAGCCGAGAGACGTTGAAAGGCGGAAATGCTACTTGAACAAGTCAAGCAAAAAGAAACAATTTTTGCATCGTATTGTTACTGGTGATGAAAAGTGGATACATTACGTTAACCCCAAGCAAAAAAAGTCATATGTAAAGTTCGGCCAACCAGCCAAATCAACGCCGAAGCCGAATATCCATGGCGCCAAGGTAATGCTCTGTATTTGGTGGGATCAGAAGGGTGTTTTGTATTATGAGCTGTTTAAATCGGGTCAGACGATCACAGGGGACCTGTACCGAACACAATTGATTCGTTTGAAGAGAGCAATCAACGAAAAACGATCAGAATATTCGATCAGACAAGAGGCCATAACACAAACACGACCGGTCAAAAACTATTTGGAAAACAGTGGATGGGAAGTTTTGGCTCACCCGCCTTATAGCGCAGACCTTGCCCTTTCTGACTACCATTTGTTTCGATCGATGCAGAACGCCCCTACTGGACTACGCTTCTCTTCAGAACAGGGTATTAGAAATTTGCTTGATTCATTCTTTACCTCAAAACCGGAATCCATATGCTACCAGAAAGATGGGAAAAAGTAGTGGCTAACGATGGACAATACTTTGAATAATGTATCAATTCATTTTTTTATTATAAAATAAATGCATTTTTCAAGCGAAAAAATCGACATTATTATCTTGTATACCCAATTTTTTAGAATTTTAAAGAGCATATTTTCTGTTTTTATGTAATTTTTTATGGTCATAATAAATAAATAGATTTTTAGAGCATATTTCTGATTGCCCTGCTATTAACTATCTAGAATTGATCGACAATTTTATCTTGTTCTAGAAGAAAAACTCTGGAGTCTTGACACAAGTTTTTTTTTAAGCCCTTTGAAAATTTCCATATTATTTTCAACTACACGATCAATGACAAATTTGTATAAATAAAAATAAAATTCTGGGTGCACAATCCTGAAATTCTTTTTCGCAAACCCACTCTCTGGTTGTCACATAAAATGTATCCAATTTTTTTTCCAATAACACGCAAATTAGCCTAAGGCAGTAAATGATGGAATGGATTTACTACTCGCACACGATTTAAATAAGGCAAACTTACCCTTTTCATAGGTGTCTTCTTTTCGGCACTAAACAAACGCGAGGACGATGATGTGACAATTAATGATGTTGACATCAAATTCGTTGATCGTTTAGGTGTGGTTTGTGCTGACATAGAAGGTGATAATGAAGATGTCTTCATGGGCGGTTTATTTTCCTTTTTAAGTTTATTTATTTCTAAAACAAGAGCAAGTTTATATAAAACACAAACTTCTATAAAATATGAGTTGCAATAATACCTTCTAAGGAAACACCGGTACCGGCAATACTAGCTGGTCGAGGTTTACGCGCAGCTGGTACTGGTCTTCTATTAATAAAACCTGATGTTGACATTGTAGTGGATGTGGACATTGCACTACCGGGCCTTGACGTGTTTATATGACCACCGGGAGTAACGGTACCAGAACGTGAACCTAAACGCGATGAGGATAAAAACAAATTGTTTGATTTATAGCTTAAACGTAATACCACTAAACCAAATTAATAATGTATTAAATGAATGATTTAATGAAAAATTAATGGATTATTTAAAACAAAAATATATAAATTTATATGTATTAAATACCCTTTTACCAATATTAAAAATAAATCAACAACCAATCACCAGGACTTCATATGTTCATATTACAAATGGAAGATTTAACACTAATTAGTGATTAACAAAGATACAAAAAACACACTCAGATATTAAAATACATTTTGGGTTAAAGACACAATGTTTTATAATTAGATAAATTTCTATACAAGTAATTTTTTTTACATATAAAACATCTATAGACTTGAAACAGTACACTAAGGAGGAAAATTTTTAATTTTTTTTTTTTGATATTCTGTATACCATACACCAGTTTAAGAAAAAAAATCGACAGAATTTTGCAATAAAATATTAAAGCATCTTACAAAAAAAAAAACATGTTGTGTGCAGTTATTAAATAGTTTCAATACAAAAAAAAAACAAATGTGAAAAATACGTTTGAGAATTCTGAAAACACCTTAAGCAAAAAATGGATTAACAAATGAGACCAGTACTGGAAAAGAGAGAGAAAATTAAGAAAACAACTATGGGTGAAAACAATACTTTTACAGCCAGGATAAAAACTAAAAACAATGTAAAGTATTTGAAATGTAATTTATGTAAAAAAAATTTTTGATTCTCTATATGTTATGTACTAAAATTATGCAAAAACTTTTGAGTTAACCCAAAATTATTTCTATTACTAAATAATTCTGTTGATAGCTTAAAACGTAAGTGAATAATAACTGGTGGATAACAGTTGGCTGATCAAATATGTCAGCACTGACATACACCCCTGTCGTGAATATTTTTTCCCTCGAATTGTTTTCCCTTTTCACTCACTTCCAATCGTGAATAAAAGTTCCCTCAAAATTTGTTCCCTTTGTCTAATCATTCGCTCGTGAATAGCATAATAAGATTTCATGGGAAATTCTCGATACCAATTTTCACTTGAGGGGGAACGAAAATTACATGGAAACAAACATTTTCTTTTTTATTCACGATAGGGGTGATAATGTTAGGTGGAATAAACTTGCAAACGTTGTGCGGGAAGGAAATAAAGTTAGTCTTAAAAGAGCTTTTCCAGAAACAAAAAACTAAATTTTTTATAAAAAAAAAACAATACACTGTATCAAACAATTGTCCGTACCCCATACAAATAAAAATATATTTGAATATATTTCGAAAATGATTCGATTCGAATGAAGTAATTTTTTTTTAAAGTCCAACAAGTAATTATAAAAATTGCCAATTAATAGTAAAATAAAAAAGTTTCACTTTTATTTTTAACAAAAAACTTAAAAATAGTTCAAAATATTAACTCAAAAAATTGTCCGTACCCTATAAAAATATTTACATATGTTTTTATGATATGCATATTATGATGATGTATGATGTCCTTAATATTTAGTGTGGTATCCTTTAGCAGCAATTAAGTCTCTTAAGCGATTTTTCATCGATAAAGCCAGTTTTTCTGTGGTTTCTGCACCAATATTCCGTCATTCTTGAACGATGACATCTTTCAGCATTTGCTTATTAGTTATTTTATACTGGCGAATTTTTTTTTCTAAAATACCCCATAGATGTTCTATGGGATCTAAATCTGGTCTTTGGGAAGGATCAGGCACCACTCCCTTAACGTTGTAGAGCAGCCATTCTCGTACAACCATGGCAGTGTGCTTTGGGTCGTTATCGTGCAAGAAACGATAAGCGTCTTGTATGCCCTAAATTTTCTTTTAAAATATTCAAATAACTAAATTTGTCCATCGTGGTTTCCACAAACACGAGATTTCTCACACCTCCAGCTGCCATTGCACTGGAGGTGTGAGAAATCTCGTGTGAGAAATCCTCGTCTTTTTTTATTTCACTATTAATTGGCAATTTTTATAATTACTTGTACGTATTTTTAAAATATATTCAAATATATATTTTTATTTGTATGGGGTACGGACAATTGTTTGAGACAGTGTATATTAAAAAGTATAAAAATATAACGACCGTGAAAACTTCTGATTAAAAACTTTTTTTAACAATGCATAATCATTTTTATAAACTTAATGCTCTACCAGTGCTCAGTGGTAAAATACGGAAATAACTTCTTTGTTTATTAATTGAAATAATTGAAATATGGTACAAAAATAAAGGATGTACTTTCTTATCTGTCACCTTAATTTGGGTGCAATAAATACAGGGGTTGGGCCAGTTAGTATGGACATGATATATGGACATAAATTGTATTGAAGATGCACTTAAATGATTTACAACTTCTCTGATAGTTTGGCAAACTATTTATAAATATTTCCTAATGTCTGATATCAAAAATTATTAGATTCGGTCCATGCATTCAAAAGTTATGTGTAAAAGTATGAACTCTTTTTAGATTTTCATACAGTTTATGTAAAACTTTTATTATTTGGACCTAGCTTGGTATAAATTGTAGATGATTAAATAATGTGTCGTTTTATTGTGAAATTCACGCGTTAAGTCCCAAAAATAAGCTAAAATTTGTTTAGGGTTGCCAGATTTTTTATAGAGTTGTCACATTTTTTTTTGTGGCAAACCCTGAACAAAAGTAAGTTTAATTTTTGAGCTAATCGCAAGATTTTCACCTTGGAAAGTATTAATATGATAATTTTAATACGATACTCTTAAATAAATAAATAATTTTCAGATTATATATTAAAATCAAACAATTTTTCACATTTGCACATATATTGTCTTAGTACATGGACCGATTTTGAAAAAATTGTATTTTAAATATCTACTAATGCAAAGAAATGTTTTGCCCAAAATTCGAAATGTACACATGTGAACAATGATATAGGTGTGCTAAAATGTAAAATTAAAAATAATAGATAAATCTTTGGAAAATTTAACAATATTAATTTTAGATTATAGTACAACAACACCTCTTTATTTTATGCAACAATCCAAATTTTGTTGTTGTTTTTCAGAAAAACTACAATAAAAAAATCATTTCAAATCATATATTCGAGTGGACATTAAAATAGGGTTAAGTAAGCAAATTGTATGAAATATTAAGTAATTCTTGGAGCGTTTGCTGGAACTATGGTTATGGACATTGTTATTAACCTTCAAACCGGCCTAAGCTTTTTTGCAATGAAATTTATTCGTCTTGTTCGGCACAAAAAATAAACAATATGTTCTTCTATCAAACTTTTTTTCGTTGTCTATTTTAGGCGGTATGGGCCAAAATAGGTTAATATGTTAAGGCATAAATTACAGTCCAAAAATTAAAATTTTTGTGCTTTTGGTAAAGAAGATACGGAGATTTTCGTTTTAAGGAAAACGCGAAATTGTGCGAAAAATCACCTTAACTGCAACATATATTGATTAAACTTAAAGGCTTTGCTATTAATACTAAATATAATATTTCTGCAAAATTTCATAATAATCCGTCCATACGTTTTCAAGTTAAGACGATGTTCTTCACAGGTACCCTTTTTTATCCTGTTTGTCCTCATACCAAAATTAGAGCTTTTTTTTAATGTTTAAGCTTCAATCTTACTTTGTTTAGTATCAACGGTTTCGTGCCAACATAAATATGTTTTCAAGACTTTTGAAAATTGTGTTCGTTTCAAAATATTTATTTTTTAAATTTTAACTTTAAAAATTACTTCACAAATTATTTTGTAAGTTTGGTTTTCTATTCAAATAGCTTAAATTTTTATTATAAATCACTCATTTGGAGCACATATGGCCAATTTAAAATATCTCGCCTGGAGGCGGGCTTGCCGGTTAGAGGGTTAAATCCTTTTAAATCTGACTTACTTGATGGTTACACGATCAAGTTTTGTCTATCAAGTTTTAATACACTCACACTTTTTTACCAATAAACTCACGCTTTTTAAAATTGAAACGAACTTGCTTCAGATTTCTCTTTCAAGTGGAGTGTATCAATTTACGTTCAAGAAAACAGCTGATTACAATTCTTTTGAAATTGTTTTTGTTTTTCCTTTCACAAATATTGAAATTGCTTTCAACTTGCGTGCAGCCTATGACACAGCTGTCAATTTTTACATTTTTTGACAAACAGTATATCGCACTTGATCAACAAGAGGGTATGAACTCAAAATTTTAAAATTTTCAGTAGAGTCAAAAAACTGTTTATGGCCACATTTTAACAGAATTTAAAAATTCAAACATATCATAATAAGCATTTTCCATTGGAAAATATATATACATTGTTTTTGTTTTAAATTTTACCACTCATTGCAAAAAAAAATCAATTTTTTGAGTTAATACCATTTTTTTGAAATTTTATCGATTTTATTTTATAGAATAAAACAAATTTTATCAACAAAACAGTATCAACTCAAAATACAACCAAATATACATAAATAAAAGTTTGATTATTTTTAACATAAATAAAGGCTCAAATCAAAATAATAGCTTTTTTATGAAAATATACGATTCATTTCTATTTGAACTTTTGTATTAACTCGAAATAATACCTTTTTGTTGAAATAAAGGTAATCACTACAGTATCATGAAAATGGTCTCAAAACAGGTTTTCGAGATGAAAGAGTAATCGGAATACGTTGAAATTTTTACAATAGATATATTGATGTTGTTAGTTGATTTCTTGAAAAAAAGTGATATTTTAAAAATTTTGAGTTAATACCCTCTTGTTGATCAAGTGCGATATGTAAAAGACTATCAAGAAAATCTTGATCGTGTGCCTGCAGGGTTACTCTCAAGAGCACCCCAAGTTTAATTTCGTTTATTGGCATGTTCCAATCGATATCGCAATTTTTAGTTGATTGCACTTGAAAGTAGACATGTTTACCGAAATGACATCAACAGTTTTATCATATAACTTTAAATTTAAAATTGTCAGAAGTCAGAAAAAAAAACATTTATATATTGCCAATTGTACTAAATTATTTAAATAGTATGCAAATTATAAAAATGCAAATATAAGATTATTGTGCATTAAAATTTTTAAATGTCTCACTTATGAGATAATAAAAAGAACAAACATGAAATATTTGATCGTTTTTACTTTAAATGCATTTGCATTGTATTGACTCACTGCATCTAGTAGTTTTTTCTTATTGATGCCATTATTTCGGTAAACATATCTAATTTGAATCAACTAAAAATCGCAACATCAATTGGAACACATCAATAAACGAAATTAAACTTGTTATGCTCTTAGAAATGTCTAAATATTTTATAGTTTTTTGAGAGTAAGTTAGCTCTTGAAGGATTTTTAATAGCAGTCAGTTATTTTTTTAATTGTCTTAGAGCCTGTTTTTGGGAGGACGATTAAACTTAGTTTTACTGCTTTTTAATTAAACTTTAATAAGATATAAACTGATTTTAAACCTCCAATTCTGTTTTTTAGTGATGGTATAAAAAATCTCAAATTAAATAAAATTACCATTTTTTACACCGAAAAGAGTAATACAATTTTTAAAATAAATATGGTAGCACTTGCGAATGTCAAAAATGAAAAACAAACAAAACAACGCCCGTATGCTGGCCGGTTAAACTACAATTAAAATAAAATAAAACAAAAACAGCATTTTAAGTTTAAACTTCGTTAAAACTATAAACTAGGTTGACTACATTCCAAAAACTAGCTCTTAGAATCGAATAACAATAATAATATCAATAAAATAAACTTGGCACAAAAAGATGTTGAAAATTACTTTTAATAGGGAATTCATAGCGAGTTTACATATCCCAGACATTTTTTACTTTTGGTTCCAAACTTGGTTTAATATTGACACACAAATAAATCTAAATATTAAATACAATGTTCATAATCATATTTCCAGCAAAACCTTCTAGGATTACTAAATATTTCATACAATTTGCTTACTCATCACACCTACTTTAATGTCCACTCGAATATAGGAAATTCCTTTATATTAGGAATTAAAATAATTTTTTATTGTGGTTTTTCTAAATAACAAAAACAACAATCTTTGGATTGTTGCATAAAATGAAGAGTTGTTGTATTATAATTTAAAAATAATATTGGTAATTTTTTCCATAGATTTCTGTAATTTTTTTTTATTTTAAATTTGTTACATTTAAGCACACCTATTTTATTCTCCACGTGTATTTAGTACATTTCATGTGTATTTTTTGGTACTTTTGTGATGCCTTTACCAATAATTCATTTACAATACACGAAGTCACAAAAAATGTATAGCACTCACTAACGACATGAAGTATTATCAAATAATGTAAAGTCTCAAAAATTTTGTGGAGCTTATTAAAATTTTGTAATTTTACTTTTTTTTTGTTATTTCTTAAAAAGACAATTTCTAGGATTAAATAAATCATGGAAAAACATAGTCGAAATACTTAAAATCGCCATGCACTGATTAAAAAGAAAACTAATGTTGATATAGAAATAATTTTATAAAAAACTTAAATCAAAAGGATTGCCATATCCTACTTTGTTTTCATAGTTCGAAAATGACATTTTTTAATTGTGAAAATCGATATAAGAAAAGGCTCAACTTTAATGTATCATAAAATTGTATATATCCCACTTACAATAACAAAGGTGGCTGCTTCTTTTTATTTGGAACATATATTTTCGTTTGGCATCAAAATTTCAAAAAAAAATTTAACTTTTTTTTTTTTGTTTTGGCCACATTTTATCCTTGTGCAGTAATTAAACTTTTGAGCCTTTGTCAATTTTTGACTAGAAAGCACTCGGAAAAATATTTGACAATGATTTTTTTTTGTAGATCACTGAAATTATTGTAAAACAATAATAAAGACCTGAGGTCTACAAACAATTTCCAAATTAGTCGACTTTTACGATTTTGTTACAAAATAAAAATTGCCGTACGTACTTATTGAATCATTCCCCCGACGAAACCCGGGTTGAAATTACTGGTGGTAATTAAAACAAAACACTAGGAGAAGGTGGTCTTACAAAATAATCACTGGTAAAGCATAAACCACAAATTTTGACCATTAAATTTAAGTTATAGTTTAATTAAAGTCATTTTTTTTATAAATTTATTTTATAATGCATTGTGAAAGTTATAGTAGTATACAAACAATATTTCGCCCAATGAACTTGGTTTTTGAAAAAATAAAATGACAGGAAAAACACTCTGCCAACTTTTGAAAAAGGTGCTTCCAACACCTGTTTGGCAAAAATTCCTACGGATTTTTGAAAAAAAAGCACTAGAGGATAGTGGTCTTACAAAAGTAAGCACTGGTAAAGTACATTGCATTGTAATATCGCAGGGAACGAGATGGCTGACGAATTAGCCAGGGAAGGTCATTTTCTTTCAAAAAAAGTTTCAGATTTTCTTTGCAACGCTACAACAAATTTGATAAATGATATCAAAATACATGATCCTTATTGATTATTTTAAACTTGTAGTAAGTAAAATAAGGATTTTCACATTAAATTTTGGAATAACAAATATATTAATACTATTTAAGATTGGTAAGCATAAAGTCGTGACGGAAATTTATAAGGAACTTGAGGGGGAAAGAAAAACTAACTCTAGTCAATGTCGCCAGCCTTTGCAAACAACGAAAAATTACAAAAATTTAAAATACAATTAAAATTCAGTAGCAATAAAGTTAATGATGCCAATAAAACCTCAAAAGGATCTGCATTATTTATATTTAGCAACAGAAATTTCAAAATTTAATAAAAATTTGTTATTTTTTTTTTTTTCAAAGTATATTGAAGTACGCCCAATTAAATTTCAGAGAATCAATTAAAATTGAAGACCTAAATTACATTCAAATACTTACAATTTGTATAATGTTAGCGCAATTAATGAATTTCCATTGGATGTAAAATAATGTCAACGAAAATAATTATAAATTTGTAATGGTGAAAAAATGGAGTTGGAAGTAAAAAAAAAAAAAAAAAAAAAAAAAAGATTAAACAAAACTGATTGATTTCTGAAGAGGAATTGTGGTAGTAAGATTTTGGTAGCAATAGAGATTTGAAGTGGTTTTTTGTAGTGGTAGTAGTAGTTTGCAAACACGCACACACACCTGGGTTTAAAAGTAAACTAGGAGAGTTCATGAGTAACAATGAGTCTGTATCGAAACGGTAGAGGTTAGTATTAGAGATCTGGCCTCGTTTAAACGTGTTGGATGCAGATGAAGCTAGTGATGATTGTAGATATTTTTTGGTGGCGGCAGTTTGTAAGCCTAAATTCGAGCGTGGTGTAGTATTTGACCAGGCATTATTATAATAATAATGATTGCCCAATTGTGTCATACTCTTACAGGCATTTCTACTGCCGCTACCCAATGGTAAAAAGCTGGTGGAAATGCCCCCACCTAAATTATATTTGGGACGAGGAGCCCCTTCACCGGCTAAATGTATCATACTGCGTGACATCTTGCTATTCGATCCAGAGTTGGATTTCTTTCCATTGGAACGACGACCACCTCCAAGAGATTCCGTTTCATCCATCATATCCATTTGTTCGCGACGTTGTCGTTCCATAATAGCTCGTATATGTTCGCCATTACGGCGAATTGGTTGAGCCAACTGATCCAAACGATTCATGGAATATGCACGTCCTGGTAATGGTGGTGGATATGGTAACAGCAGCAAAATTTGTTAAAAGCGGCATTATAAGTAAAAAGGGTGATTTAAAAAATTAAATAAAATTAATGAATAAAACCAATGTTTTTGTATTCGAAAAAATGATAAAATGTTTAAAAAAAAATATTGTTTCCTTTTTCGTAACTCAACACATAATAATCTTAATCCTTCCTAAACCTCGTTTTTTTTTTTATATAAAAAAAAAAAAAAAAAAAAAAACGGTAAATAAAAGTTCACAGTTAACGACACGATTTGAAACGTTTCACAAAAACAAAATTAACACTACTATCAAAACGATTTCAAATACTATTTTCACAAAAAGTAAATAAAGATTTTTTTCTAAAAAAAAAAAAAAAAAAAAAAAAAAAAAAAAAAAAAAAAAAAAATTATATAGCGTAAAAAGCGTTTTTAAATTTCGGTTTCTTAACAGAATATCAAGTGTAGAAAAACTCAAATACTAAAGAGTAGAGATTTTCAAAAGGTAATATAAAAATAAGAGGAACAAACACATCATAGTATCAATTAAAAAAAAAAAAAAACAGTTCCATTTTCATAAAAAATAGTAGGGGATAAAAATGAGTAGAAAAAAGTTCATATAATGATAGTGATGGAAGTATATGTTGGTTTTGGTAGTTGGTTTTCTTAACTGTGTCTTACCTGGTGTTCTAGAAGGCGTTTGACTTAGCGATGATCGGGAACCGTAGTGGTGACCATCCCTAGGACTTGGTATTGTTGGCATAAGATCAGTTTTTCTTCTGGCCACACTTCGAAACACGATATGTGATGTATCAACATGATCTTCTGTAAGATTTTTGTAATTTTTGTGTACAAAAAAGGGGGGGGAATTGGTTTTATAAAATTGTCTTCTTTAATTTTTGAAAGGTATTTTGTAAAAAAATCTATTATAAGGTAATACGAATTAACATAAATGACAATATAAAAGACATGCTGCTAAAAGCTTAAAAAATAGTTTGGAATAAAACTAATTCTGGGGCAAAAGCAAATTTTTTAATGTATTAGATATTTTTTTGATACACAGGCATTTATAAATGATAAATTTGATATAAAATTATATTTTTAAAAGAGCGTACTCCAAAGTTTTATGTTAATAGCTTTTTTTATTTTGTGGGAAAGCCTTCTTTTCGGCATAAAAAAAGTTATTTAGCGGGAGTTAAGGCAAACTACGAAACACTGAACTTAAAAATAATTTTTTTTTTTTTAAAGGGATCGCAGAAATACATTTGATTAGTTGAAGTATAATACAGTATTCAGCCCACATTATTAGTTAAAAAGTTGTCAAGTAAAAAATAATTGATTTTTACAGTTATATTAGTTTTTTGTTTTTATATACATCGAGATTATTTTTATGTTATTTTCAATTTATAACGAGCTTTCAACCTCCGTATATTTACAAAAATAAAGCAAATCAAACATATTAGCTAGGTTGATACTAGTATTTCGATCTGGTTAAAGATCTCATCAGAACCCGAAGTTTTAGAAAAGCTAGAGCCTATATAATAGGCAGAACTTTAACAAAAAACCTATTAATAATCAATTTTGCTCCATTCTTGTCTTCTTAGTAATCAACCACGTGGTTAGGTCTTTTCCTAACAAGCATCATGACGTTACTAAATTTTGAAGACCAAAAATGTTCTATTTATATAAAAAATTTTTAGTGTGTACTCTGGCTCAAGTAATATTTTTTTACAGTTATATTAGTTTTTTGTTTTTATATACATCGAGATTATTTTTATGTTATTTTAATTTATAACGAGCTTTCAACCTCCGTATATTTATAATTGATTTGAGACTTTTGTTTTGTACAAAAATTTATTTTTTAATTTTAAATACGAATCTGACATCAGGTTTTAAAAACGGCAGATTCGATACGACTTTTTTTTTTTAAACCAGATTCGTTTTCAATAATTTAACCGGGAGTTTTTCTGAGTCACTGAATACGAGTATAACATCTGGTTTTTCAAACTCAAAATGGAGAATTCGATATGACGTTTGATTTTTTTTTAAATCATCGATATTGTCAAGAAATAATTATTTATTATTATAGAGGGTTAATATATACGAACCTAACATTAAATTTGCAAAATTCAAATCAAATCATACATATATTGTTGACCAACTGTTTCTGATCAAAAAGAGGGACTCGGCAGACGAAGAAGCAGAATTTCGGTACAAAAAGCGCAATATTGTTTGTTGGATTTTATAAAATTTGCAATTTTTTTAGTTAAAATCGCTTGAAAAAAGGTTTTAAGAAACGTGTGATATACACTGCGTGTCATAACTATAGCCGCAATACATTCTTCGTTATATTTAAAGTTTAAGAAACAATTTAATGAAATTTGTTGGGGTTTATTAAAGTGTTAAGTTTATGCAAATTGGAGCCATCCACTTTGAAAATTAACGAAACACGGCATATAAATGTATTTCTTAGAGTTTCACAACTATAACCGCACTGTGATTTGAATTATTATAACGAATTAAAATCGAAGTTTCGAAATCAGATCTAAAGCTTATTTTTTTTAAATTAACTTCCTTATTAATTTTTTAACAAAACGCCATTCGGCAAATATCTTAATCAACTAAAAAAAACCCAAATTTGAATCCTTTTAGAAAATGACGAAATTTGGGTGAAAGTTGTGCGAAAAATAATCGATCGAACAAATTTATACGCAATTTTAAAATAAAAGTGAATACGGGAAAAAGAAACCCGAGGGCACATAAGCAAAGCTATCTAAGCGAGATTAACAGCTCATTAGCACAGCATGGAATTTCATGAAAAGTTTTTCGAAGATTGCTGATGGGTGTTGCATAAAACTTTTTAAATCTATAAATAGTAAAGCATAGCGCTACAAAAACTTACGGCTGTACCAAAGTTATTACCTTGTCCCAAACCAGCTTGTGTTAAGTTTTCAAAGAAAAATTTGCAAGCAAACTTGGAAAAGTTAAATTTTCAAATAAACAATATTCGACTTATTTCTACTTTTCATATTTTTTTCTTTTTTGGGTGTATTTTTCATCTAAACTTTTTATTTGCATAAGAATAAATTAAGAAAAATTAAAAATTGTAGTAGTAGAAAAATCTCGAAAATTACTTATTTGCTAAATTTTCTTTTTCCAGTTTGCAATTTTTTTCTTTGTAAACTAAAGACGAACTTATTTGTGATGGAAAATTAATATTGGTTCAGTCATAAGCTTTTGTCGTGTTGTGCTTTCAGATATTTTCAAAGCTCGACTAATTGTAGATTTCGAAAATTTTACCCGAAACCTATCAGTAATCTTTGAAAGGATTTTCATGAAACTGCAAGCTGTGCTAATAATAAGGGCTAAATCACCCTTAGATAGCTTTGATTTTGTGGCCTTGGGGGTTTTTCCCCGTATCCACTTTGATTTATTACAAAATTGTGGATTAATTTGTTCGGTCGCTTGTTTTTCGCACAACTTTCACACAGATTCCGCCATTTTCTAAAAGGGCTCAAATTTGGCATTTTTTAAGTTCATTAAGATGTTTGCCACATGGCGTTTTATTTAAAAATTAATAAGGAAGTTAATTTAACAAAATAAGCTTTAGATCTGATCTGGAAACTTCGATTTGAACTCGTTATAATGATTCAAATCGCTGTGCGGCTATAGTTATGGAACACTAGGAAATACATTTACAGTGAGGAGCTTTTCTGATTACATGTAAGTACTTTTTGTATCTAAAGATTCAGGCCGAAAAATATTTGATACTAGAACTAAACCATACTTTTCTAAAGGTATAAGGTATGCTGAATCCAAATTTGGTCTCAGAATCACACTCCGAATCCAGGGGTTCGAGCTGTATTAACTGAAAAAGTATAGATTTTGATAAAAATGCTCCGATATTTTACCTTTTGGAAAATTTATTTTTCATAATACTTGTAACGGCACCTCAATATGCTACGCTTTTTTCGATTTTTGAATTTTTTAAATAAATGTAAAAAAATACAAAACGGCAAAACGTTGGCTAAGTATTTTTTATGGTGATGCAAGCGTTGGCAGATCGTGCGCTTTTCAAAAATTAAAATTTTGGACCAACCTTGAAATGAAAACGTTAATCTTCCACAAAAATTTTATTTGAAATATGTATTAATTAAAAAAATAATAACACAAATTTATTTATTTTCTGAAGGTCTAGATTTGCCAATGTACAAATTCCAACCAAATTTTTTTTCGTTTAAAATTTATAAAATATCGACATAGTTTTTATTTTCAAGATATTTTCGACTTTAATTTTTTTCATAAACAGTAGTAAATTAAATGAAATGAAAGCACTTTTTTAAAACGTTGTTAGAGCACTTTAAACCAATATTTTGCCAGCAGTATTTTTATACCCTCCACATACTATATATATATATATCAGTTTGTCATTCCGTTTGTAACGGATCGAAATAATATATGTCTAAGACACCATAAATTATATATATTATTGATCCTTATTCAATTTTAAGACGATTAAGCGATTTCATAGTAGCGTCATAGTATAACGTCATATTTTTCAAACAGGCGCAAAGAGGTAAATAATATGTAAAATTCACCTCAAATTTTTTTTCACCTCAAAAATAGTTTTTTACCTCAAAAACGTTTTTTCACCACACAAATTATTTTTTACATTCGCAAAAGTTTTTCACCTCAAAATTTTGTTTCCACCTCTAATATTTTTTTTTAATTTTTTTTGTTTCATTTGTAAGGGCTCATTGTCGAGGGTATAAAAAACAAATTTGGTAAAACCAAATTTAATGCACGTACTTGTTTCAAATGCAGTTGTAAATTTTTGGGAAACATGTACTGGCAAAGCCTTTTTAGCAGGTGTTGGTAAAGCACTGTAACCCAATGTATTGCCAATAGTATTTTTTTATATACAGTCGTCAATTTTGTAAAAGAAGTATTGGCAAAGCACTTTCTATAAACGCTGGCAGAGCACATTCAAACGATGTTTTCCCAGCGACATTTTTCCATATACTGTCGTAAATTTTGTAAACAAGTACTGGCAGACCTTTTTAAAAACGTTGGTAAATCACTTTTCGCCGATGTTTTGCCAGTGGTTATTTTTCATAAACAGATGTACATTTTGTAAAAGAAGTACTGGCCAAGTCCTTTTTAAAAAAGTTGGCAAATCACTTTTAACTGATGTTTTGCCAGTAGTTGTTTTTTCATAAACAATTGTAAATTTTGTAAAGCAGGTATAGGCAAAGCACTTTTTGCAAACGTTGGCGATGCGATCCAAATAAGTGCTTTCCCAATGCTTTTTCTTTGGTATTTATGTTAACCAATGTTCTGCCAGTGCTTTGGTTTTTGTACCATCGGCAATTTCTACATGGGTTATTTCCTTACAAAAATATCGTCTATTGAAATTCAGGTTGTAACACCAATTTAAAAGTCCCGCAGAGTAAAATTTTATTAGCAAGTTCAAATAGGGTTAATACCAAACAAAAAAATTATCTAAAAAATTCAAAAATCGAAAAAGGGTAAAAGGGTAAAAGTAGCGTATACAGGTCCGGAAGTGAAAAATCAGAGCATTTTTATCAAAACCGAGCCTTTTTCTGTTAATATAGCTCGAATGCCTGATGTCGAAATTTGATTCTGAGACCAGATTTGGATTCAGCGTACCTTTACCTTTAGGTGCAAAAAGGGCTTACATGCACTTAGAAGAGCTCTCCACTGCATATGCCGCTCTCGTCAATTTTAAAAGTGGATGGCTCCAAATTGCATAAACTAAAGTACCTTTATAACACCTTAACTGCTAATACGACGAAAAATTAAGTGAGGCTATAGTTATGATACGCAGTGTTTAAAATAGTTTGAAAAGAGGCTTTAAGAAAATTTCAAACTACAAATAAAAAAAAAATTATATAAAAATGCCTTTTCGAACAATAAAACTCAAGTATTACTTCGAAAAGTGTAGAGCTATTGTTATTTTAAAATTTTCTCATCTTAATAAATAACAAATTTTCTTTTTTTCTTCGAAAATTACGTATTGAAAACGAATTTCTGATTTAAATTTGATATTTTTTTATTTTTTAATGATAAATATGTATTAAACTGTTCCGAAAAGTTTTCTTATGCTTAATCCTTTAAAAATAAAAGGATTTCGTTAGAAAAATTTTAAAAATAACACCATTTTTCACGATTTTTTACAAAAAAATTTTAGTTTTAAAAAAAAAATCAGGAATAAATTTTGCATTTTCTTTGTATGGTAAAAAAATCGGGTTTGTCACAAGAAATGTCCTTACATTACATTTTCTGCTTCGATTGAGATCTAATCAAAAAATGTTTATTTCTATATCACTGGTTCTGATAAATTTATTTCATTTAAAAAATTACAAAATTCCTAAAAGTATAATGAAAAAAAGCGGGATTTTTGGTTTAAAAAGCGGGTGAAAAAATTCAGGGCGGGATCAGTCTTAAAAAGCGGGATTATCCCGCCAAAATCGGGATGGTTGGTCAGGTTGTGTCTCTCATATTATATCTTCGTTGAGGTGTAAAAAAAAATAAAGAATTGACAAAGCACAACACAAATGCTTTGATAACGTTTTAAAAGCATGCTTTTCCAGCACTTTTTTTGCAAAAATGTCCACGGTTTTTTCAAAAAAGAAAAGGAAAAGACGTTGATCTTGGAAAAATAAACACTGACATAGCATAAAACTCAAATGATTTACCAACGTTTAAAAAAGGTGCTTTTCTAGCACTTGTTTACGGGTTTTTTTTTAAGCACTGCCAATGCACTACGATTTTCTAATGCCTAAAAATGGTCTTTCCTAGCTCTTAATTTGCCAAACATTCTTTCGTTTCTTCCGTTTTTATATATATTATTAAGTCGAATTGATTGTTACTTTATAAAAGAAAAAATACCAGATTTCTTGTTTTTTGAGTGTTTTCTCAACACTTTGAGAATATTCCAATCTTTTGGGAAACCAGAAGTTCTGAGACCTTTCCCAACGCTTTGCATTTGGACATTGGAAAAGCACTAAAATGTTGTTTATTTGGGTGTTGGCAAGGCACTAGATTTTTAGTTTTCCCGACGCTTTGTAAAGCATTGGCACCAGCATGGAACAGTGTTATCATTTGTGAGTTGGGAAATTACTGTTAGCAAGTACTCATACCACCCATTTCTGTGCTTTGCCAGTGATGGCTCCCCCTTTGTGTTTTTCTACCTGGGCACATTTCTTGTCGATTATGACACAGTTATGGTGGATTTTACTGAAATCGGAGATGGTCAATCTGAATGGTGATTGAGTTGACATGTTTTCACTCACGTCCCTAATAATTGTTTGTCCATTAAAACATATCCAAATTTTATTTAAAACAACGGGTTTACCACTGCGTAAGTTCCTTGTTAGTCTATGAATATTTGATAAATTTGACAAGTTCCTCTTTTTAGATCTAAAGTCATCAGCTTTATAATGGTTTGACCCAAATGCCTTCGTTATAGAGAAAAACGATATCGTAAGTTTGCATTTTTCAATTTTTGTTTGCAAAATTTACACGAAGATCAAATTCGGTACTGGATATCTAAGAAATGATACGAGATATCGAGAAACGGGTTTCTTAATCAGAATCCAGAGTCAAACCAATAATAAACATTTATTATTTATCAAATATGTTTTATATACATAAATCTTTCACTGGCAAACAAGGATCATTTAAAATAAATTTAATTAGACTTACAGCTTAGTGTCTTCTTCCTTTCCGCTTTACTCCCTGTGGAGCATACGCTGAGAGAATTATCTGCATGATTTTAATGAATTTTTGAATAAAATCAATGAAATGCAACTTTTCATAAAATTGTATGAAAAATATAATTTTATTAATTAAAAGTTTCACAAACTCAATGAAGAAGTTTCATTAAAAAGCTGGTTTCATAAAAACTATGAAGTTTTTTTTTTATTAATTTTAGGAAAATTTTCGTTTATTTTACGAAGAAAAGTTTCATTGATTCACTAAAAAAAATTTCACTGTTTTTCATCCATCAAAATTATCTCTGAGTAGAGCTTCCTAAACTTTAGTTTAGTTTAAAAGTTATAATTTCTCTAAATTAACTATTTTTTTTAAGTTTCCACTGATATTGTAATAAAATAATGAGACCTAACGTTTTAGAGGTTTACATTCGATTCAGACACTTACGCAGGGGCAACCAAGGTTCTTTTGGTACTGGACATTGATGGTCTCAGGACCCTTATGGGGTTCCTGACCGGTCATTGTTCTGTCAGGGCTTTTACAAGCAGATGTGACAGGGACATACTGGACTTTTGCAGGTTGTGCGAGGACATTGAGGAACTGGAGACAGTTGAGCATTAGGGTGTCCCATTCAAAAAAAATTTTGAGGATCATTCTTAATTTGAATACTCATAAGGCTAAGAATTTTTGAGAATTTTTTCAGATTTTTCGGAGGTGGTTTAGAGGTCGCGCAAATCGATGTTTTACCAAAAATCGAGCTTTTTGGGCTTTTTTTGAATTTTGCTTGAAAATTGGTAAAAAATCGGTATTTCTTCAGCTTCTGAGTCAATATTCTTAAAGTAAATTTTCCGATCTTTAATTTTATGTGCATAAATAATAAGTTTCGGCAATGATTTTGCACATTTTGACAATTTAATAACGGTTTTTCGTAAATTTTCAACAAATATGGAAAATAATGCTTTATAACTTTTAAAATTCGTATAAAGACTAAAAAAACGAATGATGCAGTTTAATAGATTATTAAGTTTTAAATTAATTAGCTAAAAAAAAATGAATTTTCTCTCACCGTTCTCGAGTTATACCCTTTTAAAGCTTTGTACACATTGTATGAAATGTATAATACTATAAGGTGTGAACTAGGTTTGCATTGGTTTAAACTTTAAATAATTGTATTTAGAAAATGTTTTTACAAATAAAATAATAGTTACTTACCACTCATACATTACAATTATATTAAAAACAAAGAAAAATAGATTTGTTATAAATCATTTATTAGTGTTCTTGCGATGCTGCTCTACCCCCTGCAGTAAACTCTGAAAGTCTGTTTCAGAAGTTGTGATATTGATATAACTATTAGCCAAGGCCACACCACGTTCTGCGACATCATTTACAACTTGCAATTGTTGAACTTTGTGTTTTGCTTCCTGAAAGGATTTGTTGTTTTCCCATTTTTCTGGATCCGTTTGTAGAAAATCAGTAAATGTTGCAGGCTTCAAAAAAAGTTAGGCTGGCTTTTGTAATAAAACACTGATGTGTTTATTTTCAATCATGTCTTCTGTTAAATTTCCTTTCACTAATTCGTTGTTATTACTTGGTTCATGTAGGTTTCTAAGCATTAAACGCAAAGTTTTGGTATCTATACGTTCATCAAAAAACGATAAGGCAGCCAACTTCTCGGAAAGGTACCACTGATGACCCAGAAAGGCTTTCAGAGTCTCGCATGCAACATTTTCATTAAAGCGTTTGTAATCATACAATTGTTTCAAAAGTCTAAGACCATTGAGAGGAGCGTATCGGCGACACTGGCATAGGTACCAATTTTTAATATATACTCTTAAAATAAATGAGGTAAACTCCAGCAAGGCATCAATTTTTGAATTTTGAATGAAAGGTTGTAGCTGGTTTCGAAAAATACATATTTTTAGAGAGCATATAATTTTCATCATCCAGCGAGCTCGGCTAATGGCTCCAGGATATTTTATTGTTGGATGGGGCTCAGGTCTATCACCCAAAAAAATAAGGCTCAGTTGCAGCATTTCATTATAATCTTCCCTTGGTTGCATATTCTCCAGCTGCTAATTACCGGAAGAGGGCTCTAGCATAAAAGCTTTTATCTCAAGCCATAAAATTTATCTCAATCTCAATCAAGCGTCTTCCACTTATTAGTTTACAAAAATTTTAATTGTATTGTGACTTGTTATCTCTAAACCTATAGACTATCTGCCAAAAATAGGGTTCCCCCAAGTCCAATAAATCATGAAATTTAGTTCGAGCCATATCAGTGCCACCTAGTGATAACGGCTTTTTGGCTACTTTTTTTGCTGTCCACAACTTGACAACACTTAAAACTAAGCTTTGACATACAATAAATAAATTTTCAAATCTCATAATCTAAAGTTTATAACAAATCGGATGCCCAAATCTTATAGTACTAAAAATTTCACACAATGGGTGCAAAGCTTTAAAAGGGTATAACTCGAGAACGGTAAAAGAAAATTATATTATTTTTTCCGCTAATTTATTTAAAACTTCATAATCTTTTAAACTGCATCATTAGTTTTTTTAGTCTTCATACAAATTTTAAAAGTTATAAAGCATTCTTTTTCATATTTGTTGAAAATTTACAAAAACTGTTATATAATGTATTAAAATGTGCAAAATCCCTGACGAAACTTATTACTTATGCACATAAAATTAAAGATCGGAAAATTTTCTTTAAGAATATTTACTCAGAAGCCGAAAAATTACCGATTTTTTAGCAATTTTCAAGAATAATTCAATAAAAGCCCAAAAAGCTCGATTTTTGGTACAAAATCGGTTTGCGCGACCTCTAAACCACTTCCGAAAAATCTGATAAAATTCTCAAAAATACTTTACCTTATGAGTATCCAAATTAGGAAAGATCTTCCGAGAAAATCCAAATTTTTATTTTTTTTGGGACAACCTATTGAGCATATAATATGCCACTGTCCTAGGTTGCTGGGTCACAGACAGAAACGGCTAGGAGATAGATTTCACGACGAACTTGGGTGTGTCGCTGGATGCAATCCAGTAGATTTGCTGAGATTTGTCAGGAAAATATGACGGCTGTTTCTAGTAAGGGTACGATAGGAGCTGGTTCTGGGGAGTATATATCCTTTCTATCTTTCTTTATATCTATCTTTCAATTTATCTATCTGTCTATTTCTATTCTTTCTTACTTTTTCACTGAAGGGATTCACAATGGACCGTATTGGTCTCCGAGTGGAGATGTGCCCTTGGGCACATAACCCTTCCTAACCTGACCTAACCTAGACACTTATTTCGCAATCACTAAGAGTCTAGTTAGATCTAAAATAAAGAATGTCGATATAATATTATACGCCAACGTTGTTTTTTAATGTTATGTAGATTAATGAGTTTAGATTTGATGCAAATTATTAAAAAAAAAAAAAATAAACATTTTGTCATGCAATTTAAAGAGAAAAAAAAAAATAATTAAAATATAAATGCAAAAAAAAAATAGAAAATGGATTTTTTCATTAAAGAAACATTAAAATTAAAATATAAAAAAACGATATACGAAACAGCATTCAACGTTAGTAAAATTTAAACATTCAAATCGAAAATTTTTAAATTAAACAAAACGAAAAATTGAGATGCAATAAAACATAAAAAAGTGTTATACTGCAACCTCACCCTTAGTAGAAGAAGTATAAAAATTATGATTTGAATATTGTTTATAATGATGATTATGATGATGGTGTTGATTATTATTCTCTGTGTTGAAAGTGTTCTTGTTGTTGGTGTTGTTGTTGTTGATATTTCTATTAGCAGTGGTAGTATTACAAGTGGTGGTAGGTGGCCCATCTATATTTATTTCACTACCAACAACAGAAAGTGAATATCTTTTTGGTGGCTCATCATTTGTATAGCCCCAATTAAAGACTTCATACATAGAAGAGGACTTACGACGATGATCTTTTATTATTTAGAGTTGTTGTTGTGGTGGTTGGTGGTGGAGAAGTGGATAAACACAAAGTAAAAATAGGTGACAATAATATAGAAGATTAGAACTTAAAGAATAGAGGAGTTTAATATTAAAAAAAAGAGAAAAAAATCTTTGAATTTTAGAGTTTTTCAATATTTCTTTTGGTTTATTGAGAATTTTTATTGTACAGTGAACGAAATTTTATTGGTCGCAGCAATATTTTTGAATTTTTACCAATGAAAGGGAAAATAATGACTATTCGATTAATTTAATTTTTACATTTTATTATTTTTATTTTAAATTTTTAACTAATATAGGGATGTTTAAAAAAAATGAGCACGAAAAACGACATTTTCAAATTTACCTCTTCTGATTTTAGTAAAACTTGGTATAAACATTATTATAGCATATATGGAGTTTTCGTATTTTTTCCAAATTTCGTTGTAGTTCGCGTTTAATAGCTGCTTATTATAGCAAATATGGAGTTTTCGTATTTTTTCTTTTTCCAAATTTCGTTTTAGTTCGCGTTTAATAGCTGCTTATTATAGCAAATATGGAGTTTCCGTATTTTTTCTTTTTCCAAATTTCGTTGTAGTTCGCGTTTAATAGCTGCTTATTATAGCAAATATGGAGTTTTCGTATTTTTTCTTTTTCCAAATTTCGTTGTAGTTCGCGTTTAATAGCTGCTTATTATAGCAAATATGGAGTTTTCGTATTTTTTTCTTTTTCCAAATTTTGTTATAGTTCGCGTTTAATAGCTGCTCAAACTTTGGGGTCTTTGACAAATGTGTAAGAAATATACAATGTTTGAATTATCATAACTTTTGAATGCTCTTTTTTAAACAGTGTTGCACAGAAATAAGTTTTTTTTTCGCGAAAAGGATAACGAAATTTAAAAAATGCCCTTAATTCGCATCAGAGAACGGTTTGAGTGCCTTATTTCATGCTTTTGAATGCAATCACAAAAATGAGTACATTGTTGTCAACTCACATCATTTCAATAAAGCAACAATCGACAGAATTGAGAAAAGTGAGTGTAACGAACGAAACCATGCATTGCATTGCTTGTCTAGTGTTAACCTCACTTAACACTCACGAAAACAACGAATACACAACGACTGGTATGAATGGTCTCCATGTTTAATGAATAAAACGTTAACAAATTTTTTTGTGAAACATATTAAGAAAATTAAAAAATGTTATACAAATTTTATGTTTAATAAAATTAAACAAAAATTTATACATATTACATGTTTAATAAAACTAAAAAATAAATTATACAAATTTCATGTTTAATAACACAATTAAAAATTAAATTAAAAAGTTCATAAAAACCACAATAAACGAAACCATTAATTAATTCGTTATTTTCATTTTGAATTTGAGAAAGAATTGTCCATATTTTACTTTTAGTGTTTTTCTTAATTGTATGAAAAACACCGGTGTTTATTTTTTGTAAAATATCTTCACTTTGCATGTTGTATTGCTACAGGTAAACGAATACTACGCAAATGATGTGATTGATTTCATGTTATTCATGTGTCATCATTTCATTGCTTGACATGTAACGGCATTATAAAAATGAATGTTAAAAAGGCAATGCAAAAGCAATGAATGTATGAATGGACAACAAAAACGAATGGTCTAATTCTGTTCTCTGATTCGCATATATCTCAATAACCCCATAATTAATGTTTATGAAATTTATTTTGCAATTAACTCTAAAGAATCACTTACAACATATAAATAAATCACTTACAACATACATATATATAAAGTTGGGAATCAGAGGGGTTTAAAAACAAATATATTTTTTCCGAAAGTATCTTTGATATTAAATACAAAATTTTGTATATTCACATAGTACACTGAAAGAATTATCCTTCATGATATTAATGAAACAATTTCATAGAATTTTTTTTCTTAGATTCAATGAAGAAATAATTATAAATACCAAAGTTATGTAAAAGTATCCAAATTTAATATTTTATTTATTTTTGAATAGAAACATTGAAGTTGAAACTTTTCACTAAAACAATGTAATTTTCACAAAATTTTATGAAATATATAACATTAAAACTTTCATTCAACAAAATGAAGAAGTTTCATCAAAAAACAATGAGTGAATTCTCATGATATTAATGTATTTTTGCGTAGAAAAAATTAATTAGCACTAGAACTCTACCATTGAAACTTTTCATTAAACTAATGCAAGTTTTCTTACATTTTTGTTAAAAATTCTTAAAACTTTCATTCACTCAATGAAGAAGTTTCATCAGAAAACTAGTTTCACAAAAATTATGAAACTTTTTATTAATATTAATAAATTTGTTACTTAATTTAAGAAAAAAAGTCTCATTACTCAAGTAAAAAGAGTTGTATATTATTTTATATTATATAATACAACTAATAGCACAATATATACGAGATATATTGTGCTGTATGGCACAATAAATAAGTTTTAAGAAACACAGTTTTGTATTTTGATAAAATTCGTGGGTCATTTTGGATTTCAGAATTGTAAATCAAATAATTTTGAGTATATCAAATGAATAAATGAAATAAAAAAGAATTTTTTTCGAATCTTGCAACTTTGGGAATTTTTAATAACAAGATTAAAAAAAAATTAATATGATGCAACAAAGAAATGTATCAAATTTGATACATGTAATTGAAATACAATTTGATCCTAAAAATGCTGGATCGTATTGCGTATAAATAGATTATATTACATTGAGTTTGATATTATTAAATACGATTCAATTCAGTGAAAATAAATGTGTTTAATTTAATACATGAGGGCTAAATATTATGGCCTGATTACACAGGAGGACAAAATGTTACTTTTTAAAAATAAATAAAGATCAGACCCTCAATTATATATATTTCGAACATGTTGATTTCAATGGTGTACTTAATTTGTTGATCAATGGCGCAGATTTCGAGAAAAATGTCTTTAAAGTTGGGCGGTTTCGCATTTGCTTTTTTGCATTTAAAACTTTTTTAAAGCAATCAATCTGGTCTTGTTATTGATGGAATTAAATAACAAGACCTGAGTTCATATTTATGGCTCATATTTAATGCACAAAACTTTATATGTAAATTACTGCTTCAAGTATTATGTAGGTTTTTACCTCTTTTTACAGTTTTAGCGAATATGAACGCTTAATGAACAATTGACCTGAATAACTGTTAATTCTTTAAAAAAAGAGGCAATTAATGGGAAATATTTAGACAAAAAAAAAATCTATTTGCATATAGCGTCTGTTATTATATATTCGCGATTTTTAAAAAATTTTGTATGGCAGCATAGCTTTTCAAGTTGACCACAGAGTCATACTTTTGGTACTATATGTGAGCACATCTAAAAAATGTTGTTGCAAAAATTGAATCCAAAAAGTTTCCATTTGTAAAAGTTATCGCAATATAATAATTTTTTTTCATTTACATTAAATTTAAAAATTAATGCTAAAATAATAAAAAACTAAAATACATTGTTTTGTTTAATCTAATATATTAATATAATTCTGCCTATCCAATTATATATTGCCCGTCTAATAACGTATGGAATAACATATTGTAAAATACAATTAAATATGCCGTGTTTCTTCAATTTGGAACAATTTGTAATAATACTTGGGGGTGTAATGAACGAAAATCGACAAATAGTTATTTCAAGGGACATACTAATGCTCATACACGGAACCATGCATGTTTCATTTCATTTCATTTTCATTTATTAATTCAAAAACCAAGCCCATAGGGCCACACATATTACCATTTATTATCGCTCACTGTACATTTATTACTTTACCTTTTCGGCATTCAAAAAACTCAAATAAAAAAAGAACAAATAACTCTTAAAACTTAAGATTTTGTTTTAAACTCCTCAAAGTACAAAACAGGGTGAATGACTAGAAAGTGGGTAAAAAATAATAGAAAATTATAAAAGGGAAAATAATGTTGGAAAAACTTGCAACTTAAATTAATTATTATGACTTAAAACTACACTGCGTTGCATAACTATAATTACAAATGACGTTTGCTATTTTTTCTGATATTACAAACTTTTTACTAAAACTTTTAACTGTTTTAAAGAGAGTGTAAGTGATAACTGATCTCTTATTGTGTAAAATTAAGGAGACTTCTTAATTGATTTAAGAGAAAAATTGTGTAATAAAATTTTGTTAGTGTTTCATAACTATAATTACATATAATGTATATAGAAATTATTAAAGAATTATTTATATTTTTTATGCAATTGTAATTAATTTCCGATTAAATGAGTGGTTCATATCTAAGTGATTTTTAAAAAGACCAAATTTCAGCTATCTAAAAAGTTGCTTAAATTTTCTGGAAATTTGCTAGAAAAATAAACCGTTCAGATGTGGTTGTCTGAAATTTTGCATATAATCCGAGTGCTTATGGTAAAACTAAAACAGGCGGCCCGAAAAAAATCTTTCTGATCTGAAAAGCTTTCTGACCGGCGTAAAAATATCAACGGTGCCAGCAACTCAATGAAGACTCTTAATCTGATAATCGAGAATGTGAAAGGTAAATGTGTTCAAATCAACCATAAGTAGGCTCTTAAAGAATTCCCAGGGAATTACGCGCCAAACGCTGATGTCAGTGCCATGGTTATTACCCCGCCACAAAACTGCTCGACTTGAATTCGCTAAAAGCAATTTACAAACCAACTGGGGAAAGGTAAGTCAATAAACGATGTTGTTGGTAGGACTGCTTAAACATAAATTGCTTTTAAAGGTGATTTTTTTTTTGATAAGAAAAAGTTCAATCTTGATAGTCCAGATGTCTTTGACAGCTATTGGAGAGACCTACGTAAGTAACCACGAAATTTCTCAATAAGAAATTTGGCAGGCGGCTCCTTAATGGTTTGGGGTGATTTTTGTTTAGGCGGTATGGTTGATTTGGCATTTCCAAGCACCAGAATGAATTCTTCTGTGTACATTACAGTATTGGAAGAGAAATTGGTGCTATTGTGGGTGTTGTGGTGTAATGGTTAGCGCGTTAGACTGTTACACAGATGGTCCCGGGTTCGATTCCCGGTGACGACAACATCAATTTAGAAAAATAATATGTATGAGCTTTCTATCACTTATATGTATCGCTGCGCTCACCTTCGGTGTTCCCATAGCACTTAACCCCAACGAAGTAAAATAATAAAACAGGGCTATGAAACAAAAAGCTTCAATAAATTCGCCAACTCTACATCAGGTGGCGAGCAACAACTGTTCTAAGATTTATCATCTCGCGCAAGTGTTGCGATGTTTGAAGCCCTTCATCTTTCACCACCTTTCATCTCTCCACTAACCCCTTTCCAAAGAAAGCAACACATAAATAAATAGGAAGAATTTCCTGAGTGTTGCTTCTCTTTAAAAAAAAAAAAAAAAAAAAAACTACATTGAGAATATTTGAGGAGTATTAACACGTCGAGTTTAAGCAGAAAACCGTCAATATGAAAGCGTTTTTCATCTAAAAAAAAGCAGTTATTGATGCATGGAGATCTATAACGGAAGAACTTTGAATAAATCTAGTGATCGAATTTTCGAGTTGATTCTAAAAAAAGGAGGCATTATTAAAACTGCTGCTTTAAAATATTTTTCTTAAATTTTTGTAAATTTTGATTTATTAAGTTAAGTGTATTTATAAGTTATGAAACACTAATTGATTTTGTTATTTCTTTTTTAATAGTAAAATAAAAAATAAATTAATTGTTTTCTTCTTTGTTAAATATTATTAATTTTCCATTTGTTAAACTCTTCTACTTTTTTTTTTTGAACTTACGAAATTTAGTGAAATTAATGTGTAATAATAATTTTGCAACGCAGTGTATGCGTATATTTGAAAACGTGCTATTTCATATTTTTCTTTTCTTATTATATATAAACAACAATTCAATTGGTGGAAAATATAGTAATAACTTTCGAATTAAAACTTCTAAAACACATACTAATTAAATATAAATTTTGGTAACATATTTTGTTTTATATTTTTGGGATTGTAAAACATTTTAACTGTAAATTAAGACAATTATTAACTAGAGTAATAAACACACATAGGTATAAGAAGTAATTTAATACAACACTGTGTACTTCATTTACTTTATGACACAGCAAATAATATTACTAAAAAAAAAAGGGGGGCACATTTGCCAACGTACGTACATATATATATATAATCTATGTAGGTTGTTGTTGTTGTTGTTAACAAATTAATTAACAAAAAATAAAAACTAGTTTTGAGTTATGAATTATAAACATGTAATTAAACTTACCATCGTGTCTGTCCGTGCCACTGGCTGATGTTGCACGCTTTTTAGAACCACAATCGTTAAGTTCACGTTCTGAACTTCGACGTGAAAGTGAAGTACCGGCAACATTTGATATTGAAGTGGAACTGGAATAAAAAAAAATACAAAGTAATGCCAAAATTATAAAAGTCTAGAATGTGTATAAAATAGTTTTGTTAATGTTGCTTAGAATATAAAAAAAAATCCTAAAGGAATAAGCTTTTGAAAGCTTTGAAAAAACTGTATTCGATGCGATAAGCCAAGAAGTTAAACTGAGATAAGAGAAGAGAAGCGCAAAATGTTAAAAGATGAGATTAAAATGTCGTTAGCTTATTATTGGTTCGATCCACTGACATTTTTGCAAAATATTGAGCAAGGAATTGTTTATAAAAGGTGGAAGACTTTGTCGAATGCTTGGGCAACATCCAGTTTAATGGCATCGCAGCATTCTCTGTCTTCAAAATTTCTTTTTATTTTATTAGTTATGCAATTTACCTGATCGATCGTGCTATGTTTCTTTCGGAATCCAAATTGAAAGGACCATGTCCACTGGTTCGTGGAGCATATTTGATCTGGCAAGTTTTTAAAGAACTTGAAAAAATTCCTTATTTACAGAACGAACTTAAAAGCCCGAAACTGCGTTACCGGTAGTTTTACATATCGAAATATATTTTAAAGAAAAATTGAATAATTTTTCACAAAAAAAAAATATTTTTTTTTATAAATTTGTTTAACCTCTTCAATTTCAAGTTTTAGATTTCTTTCTACCTTAAAGGCTTTGTATAGGTCATTAAAGTTTTTCTTTTTTACACACCAAATATACAAATATTTTATCAAAAATCCAAAAGGTACAATCCCCTTAAACATTTTCAAAATGCAGGTCTTACGTGCTGAATTTAATGTTCCTAGTTTCAGTGGTTTAGGCCGGGTGACTAAGTGGGATACTTTTTCTCTTTTTTATTAGAGATTTTAAAAACTGTCTTATAAATCGACCAGAAACTTCAGCAAGCAGGCAAGGGCCACGGAACTTACAAATCAGCGGTTTGGATAGACCAGCAGTTCCCACTACGTTTTACGTTACGGACCCCTTGAGATACTTCTACTAGTTCACGGACCCCCAAAAAAAAATTTTTTTTTTCATATACTAAAAAAATACAATGTAACGAAACAAAAAAAATGTTAATGACATTTTTTAACCGAGGGTTGTTACATTGAAAGTTGTTACATTGAAATTATTACCAAAATGTAAGAACGTTCAAATTAGTTCTTAATAACCAAGGATTCATCTAAACCGAGTTCCTCTGAAATGAGTTTTACTGTACGAGACTTCTAGAAAGAATCATCAAACATTAAATAACACTATGGAACAAAAAATGAGGGTCATCGTCTTGGGGGTGAATGATTCTTATACCGAACGCTTCTGTTAGATTAGTATAGTAAAACCCCTAAAGCGTTTGGTTCTTGTGGGTGTATAGTCAAACTTTATGGCCGTTTAAAGTTTTCATTTTTTTTTTGTCAACATTGTATCGAATAGGACTCAAAAAATAGTGTAATAGTTCTTTTGAACTAAATTCTGAATTCGGATGTCCCCAACAGAATTTTAAGAGGAATTTTTTCATAGAACATTTTAACTATATCTGCAATTTTCCTTAGCCATTTAAGTCCCTTTTCCAATAAATACCAAAAAAAAGTATCCTAAAATGTTCTGCAGCAAATTTTACTAGGAAGTGTCAAAGACGAAAACATCATCCGGTCATGGTAAATCACTAGAAAGGTGAATTTTAATTTATAGCGTGCTGTCGACGTTAGGTTAATTTTTCTAAAATTATGTTTTTAAACCTAATGTAATATTTTTATGGATTTTTTTATTTAATATTTCAACCCCTTATCTCGTATTTTTCATAGTAATTTTTTTGTTTCAATTGGCAAAAGTTGAAACTAAGGAATTTCAAGGATTATAACACAGTGCAGCATTTTTAAGGTCATCGTTTGGTTCCTCCTTCATACCCGTTTTTTTTGAAGTGTATATCGAAACTAAAAAAAATCCGCAAAGGACTTGGCCAGATTACATCGAAATTTTTTTTTTTTGGACACCCTAAGTTTTTGCACCCAAATATGATTTTTTTAAAAAAGGAAAATTTTTATGGAATCCATATATCATAAACCGTTCGGAATTTTGTTTTTATGTCTTTGGCAAAGTTGTAGATCCAAACCAAAGCAAAAAAATTCTCATATGGACCGACCCAAAAAAATTGCATCCACTGCATCAAAATTGCAAAAAATTGGGAAAAAATGCTATTTTTTATGATTTTTTCATGATTTTGTCCTGAAATGGCTTAAATACTGGGATTTAAGAAATCTTTCTTCAGCTAAATTAAATCTAACAACAATATAAACAACTCTCTAGTACATGTCATCTTAATACGAACATTCCCAGGTAGAAAAATACAATCTTTAAAACGTTTTAAAAGCATTTTTCATGATGGTACAAGCGTTTTCAGAACATACCAAATTACAAATTTAAAGCGTTTTGAGAATGTGCAAAATGATAACCCAAATTTACGGTCTGAGGATGGTATTTTATAACGTTCTCAAAACATTGCAAAACAAAATTTTTGAAATGCTTTTTCAATCGTTAAATAAGTATTTGCAGAACATTTTGGCTTACAGTTATTAAGCGTTATGAAAACGACCCAAATGATAACCGCTTTGAGGGTTGTAATTTTGAACATTGTCAAAACGCTCGAAAGACAAATTTTAAAGATCTTTATGAATTGTTCATAAATACCAATTTACAGTTTTAACGTTCTCTAAGCGTTAAAAAAGCTACAATTAAAGTACTTTGTCATTGTTTTCAACACAAATATCAGAATAATAATTTTAAACAATTTTATATATTTACATTTTGAAAAATTATATTTTAATTGAATTTAATTAAAATATATTTTAAAGTAACAAAATATAAATTAATAAGCTTGAAACATAAAAGTATTACTTCAGAGTTTTAAATTAAGGGAAATGTGATTTAGTATAAAAAATATAAACATAAAACATAATTTTGACGAAACGATATTGTGACAACCACAAAAGAAAAAATAGATTTAAATTTGATATATAAAAACATATCAATAAAATCAATGAAATTAAAAATCGAATATTCAAATATGAAAATAAAAAGCCCCTCTATTGGAAAATAGATATATTTCATTATATAAAAAAATTGCATAAGAAACCGAGTTCGCATATAGATAGACCCCCTTATGACAGTGTTGTTTTTTAATCAGTAAAATATTTTGTAAAAAAAAAAGTATTTCTAAAGTACTATTGGCAAATGTTAGAAAAACGCTTTAACGCAATGGTTTTACATTGGTTTCATTTTATAAACCGTTGTTAATTTTGTACTATAAGAACTTCTAAAGTACTTTTTACAAACGTTGGAAAAACGCTTTGAACCAATGTTTTTACAGTGTTTTTATTTCACAAATATTTGTAAGTTTTGTATAAAAAGTATTCCTAAAATACTTTGTCCGAACGTTCGAATAGCAATCCAAAATAATGTTTTTTAAATGCTTTTTTTTCGTATTATTTGCAATTATCGCTTTGGAAACGCTTTTATTTTAGTACCATCAAAAACAAACGTTTTGAAAACTCTTCGTTTTTTGTACCATCCCAAATTTCTACCTGGGAAAATATATATTATACCACAAAAAAAAATCAAGTTCCTAACTTCAGCGGTTTGTGTGAACCGCCAAGGAGGAGATTTTTTCCCCCTTTTAACCCCAATTTTAATCGCGTTCCTGGCCAAAAATCCATAAAGTATTATATCAGTCAATCAGGTCATTAGAAGGAACACATATTTCAAAGTTCAGCTTTCTAGCCTAAAGGGTGTGGACAGGAAGAGAAGGGATATACTTTTTAACGTAAGAATTTCAACTTACTATCTCCAGCGGTTTGGGCTGGACGAATTTGCGTCAGTGAGTAACGTTATTATTTTATGTACAGTAAAACTCGTTTGTGATGAATCCTCGGCTATTACGAACTAATTTGAAAGTCCCGATGTTTTGGTAACAATTTTAATGTAAAAAAAAAAACGTCTGTTAATACGAACTCGCTTAACCCGAAACACCCTAGCATTTTTTTTTCTGTATAATTTTGAAAAGATATTTTAGTAATGACCTAGTATGAAAAAACTGCAATCCTCCAGGACATTCAGAATGACCTTTTACCATATGGTAACTAAGGGCGGGCTAGGGGACTGGTTTTTGTACATATAGGAAAATGTATTTTTTTTTTTTTTTTGCAAGAAAACATACTATTATCAAATTAATATTTTTTGCTAAATTAATGTAAATCATGCTTAAAAATGAAAAACTAAATGAATTTTTTACATGTTAAATCGGATTTTTTTTTTGATTTCGTATATTGAAAAAAAGGTGATTTAGAAAACGTCCAAAAAGTACACAAATGTACCAAAACAGAAAATATTGTAAACAATAATTGGACAAATCGGGCGTCAAATTGAAACTTGTGATTTCATATCGAAATACGAAACACATAAAATGGCAAATGTTTTTTTATTTATTTTTTTTTTTTTTTCATTGATGATAATTTTTCCATTTTCTAACAGTTTACAACAATAAAAATATCATTTGCAGTTAAAATTTATAGAAAACCCCTAAAATACTTATGTATCCTAAACCAGTTTCCTAGCCCACCCATAGTTACCATATGGTAACATCAAAATTAGTCGTTATAAAAATGTAGAACAACAAATGTATTTCAATAAAACAAACCAGTTATTTTGAAATATTGGAGTTGTATTTTTCAAATAAATAACACTTTGTTTCAATATTTTGAATAAATATATTCATTTTTAATACATTTTCTTTTAAAAGTCACTCTTTTTTGCATTTTCAAAAATTGACTAAGTTTGCGGCTATGTAACTTTTATAATCAATGAACTACTGTCTTAAAAATTATTCTGGTGGAAACTTGCAAGTCTATTTTATATAATCCCTGTTCATTTATAACGGTATTTTTACTACATTAAGCACAGGCACCCCCAAACGTACATGCATGTTTTTTGTTACCATATGGTAACTACAGGGTGTTAATACGGTTAAGACCAACTGTTTCTAACAGTACCACAATCAAAATTTCATATTTTAGTACAGTTTTTATATAATGTCATATAAACAGTCGCAAATAATACTTAATAAGCATTTTATAAAATTTATTTTTAGAAAAATAGTAAAAAAAAAATTTTTTAATTTTTATTAATTTTCCTGGTCCCTTGGAGGTCGTCTTGGCCGGGGTTTACAGTATAAAGATTTCATTGAATAATTATTAGTGTCCGACCGAACGTTCGGCTTCGGCTTCGGAGTTCGGCCAAAAAGTGATGTTCGGCCAAGTTCGGTGTTCGGCCAAATTTTGGACGAACTTGGCCGAATACCGTATATTTGAAGAAGAACAGTTCATTTTTGATTTATTTCACGTAAAAAACAAAATTTTCAAATTTATTTCACGTAATAAACGAAATTTTCAATTAAATTCGTCATATACTTTAGTTAAAATAATAAAGTTCAGGTATTTCCATATTTTTGTTGAAAACTTCAATAAAATAATTGAACTGACTTTATAATATTTTTGAAAAAATATTCTAAATTTGCTTTTTTACAAATTTATTGATGTTTGAATATTTTTTAATATACTTTAATGATGATTTTTGTAGTCAAAGTCAACAAAAATTTAAATTTTATTCAAACTAAAAAAAATTAAAAAGTTCGGCTTCGGCTACGGCTTCGGCCGAATATTAAAAAATTGGCCGAAGTTCGGCTACGGCTTCGGCTTCGGCCAAAAAAAGTGACTTCGGTCGGACACTAATAATTATACTAAAGTGTGATACTTAACTCTGATCATTTTCCCCGTAGAACGACTTTGTGTATACAGAGAAAAGCAGGTTTTTAAACTACAACAAAATCAACCGACCTGGCATTTCGAAACATGTTGACCAGCCCATTTGTTACTCGTCGTTCTCTGTAAATGCCAGAAAGGGTGAAAAAATAATCAGAAAGATCATTCTGAAATCGCCAAAAGGGTATTAAAAAGTCAGGAATTTTTCATTGAAAAATATATAATTTTTATAGAGGATCAGGCTCTATTGATTACAAGAAAAATACTTTTTCTTGTCCTGCTATCAATGTTTTTTAATATCATTCGCTAAATATTCCATGTTTCCTAATATATAGAAAATTCAATCCCAGTTAAAAATTCATTTATATTTTAGTATATCCACTTATACAATTTAATACAATTACGCATGTACCATATACAGATTTATATTGTAGCATATATTATTTGATATGGCTTATATGGTTTATCAGCATATAACCATTAGAGCGACTTACCAAAACAAGTGTTTGATGTACCCTCCTAAAAATGAACGTTGGACTTTTTTAAGATGACACTTAAAATATTTCGGCTCCAGCTTCGACCTCTCGTGAGCTGCACCATTTTGAAAATGGGTCTATTTTTGCATGTTTTGTTAATTTGAGAATCTGTTCCTTACCAACATATACAATATGGGTATCATAAGAAAGGTTTTTTTAAGGCGCGTCCAACTGTATATACAATATGTCCAAGGACGATAATCCATGTCCTTTTTTTTAAGGATAGTCTGTAAAAAAAAAACGATTTTTGAATGTTTTGTTCCGGGTTGTTTGTAATAAAAATGCCAAATTGACATATTATGATCTTTAGTCGATTTAATTAAATACGGGTCTCAGCTTTTTTTGAAATTCGGGCTAGTTCGCGTTTTGACAAAAATGCAATGTGGTGGTAACTCTTCGTTTTAAATAGGGCAATATGGGTATCAATTTTTTTCTTTTGCCAAGTACATCTTCTTTGTATGTAAATAATTTAGATTTTTGCAAATTAGATGCATTTTACACGGTGCTCTGGAATATATAAGAAAAAAAAAAAATGATTCACGACTTTTTGGCGGCATATTCTTTTTTTAATTTGCGAAAAAAAAATGCCGCCAAAAAGTCGTGGATCATTTTTTTTTTCTTTCTTTAGTCCTATTTTCACCCACACATGATCTAGAAACTAAATCCGCTATCATATTAGAGTTACCACAAAATTGCATTTATATATATTCCAGAGCACCGTGTAAAATGCATCTAATTTGCAAAAATCTAAATTATTTACATACAAAGAAGATGTACTTGGCAAAAGAAAAAATTTGATACCCATATTGCCCTATTTAAAACGAAGAGTTACCACCCCATTGCATTTTTGTCAAAACGCGAACTAGCACGAATTTCAAAAAAAAACTGAGACCCGTATTTAATTAAATCCACTAAAGATTAAAATATGTTAATTTGGCATTTTTATTACAAACAACCCCGAACAAAATATTCAAAAATCGTTTTTTTTTTACAGAATATCCTTAAAAAAAGGACATGGATGATCGTCCTTGGACAAATTGTATATACAGTTGGACGCGCCTTAAAAAAACCTTTCTTATACCCATATTGTATATGTTGGTAAGGAAACAGATTCTTAAATTAACAAAACATGCAAAAATGGACCCTTTTTCAAAATGGTCCAGCTCACGAGAGGTCAAAGCTAGAGCCGAAATATTTTAGATGTCATCATACAAAATACCAATGTTCATTTTGAGGGGGGTACATCTTGCTCGAATTTCGCTTCCATACAACTTGAGTCGCTCTAATAACCATATGTGGCCATATCAAATTATGTCAATTTCTATAAGACTGGATTAATGAGATAAAATTAGATGAGACCAAAACTCCGATACAATCGAATCAAATTATATATATTGTTAACTAATTTTATATTATTTTATTTGATACAATTATACAGAACCAATTTCAGCATCTAATTATATTTGATTCAACAAATTATTTTTAACCGGGATGCCACAATCACTACTTCCTTAATTCTCCTTACTTGAGGGTTACACGATCAAGTTTTGCCTATCAAGTTTTAATACACTCACACTTTTTTACCAATACACTCACACTTTCTAAAATTGAAACGAACTTGCTTCAGATTTCTCTTTCAAGTGGAGTATATCAATTTACGGTCAAGAAAACAGCTGATTACAATTCTTTTGAAATTATTGAAATTGCTTTCAACTTGCGTGCAGCCTACGTCACATCTGTCAATTTTTACATATTTTGACAAACAGTATATGTAAAAGACTATCAAGAAAATCTTGATCGTGTGCCTGCAGTGTTATACAAGCTTAACTATAAACCCAGTTCAATGTTTGACATAACCATAAAGTTAACTAATCGTTAAAAAAAAACTATAAAAAATAAAACTTACCGTCTTTGACCCCAAAACTGACTGGGTGATACCATGCCAAAATCGGAGGATTCCAATAAACGTGGTGTTGAGGAACCAAAAGCATAACCAATTGAATTTCTTTCACGTTTCTTAACTTCTATCCGTGAGTCCCTTTCCTGTAAAGCCAATATAAATAAATATAACATAGTTAATTAATATAAAAATCTGCAATTTTAAAACAAACAACTACATATCATATTAAAACCAAAGAAAAAACTTACTAGATTCTTTCTCAATATATATTCACGTCTTTCTTTTTCAGCTTCCATTATGGCTTTTTTACGTTCTTCAACTTGTGTACGTTTTTCGGAATCTCTCTGTCTTATTTCATCGATTCTACGTCGACGTTCCTCTTCTTTTTGTTCGCGATATCTTTGTGCAGCTTCTGCTTGAGCCTTTAGCTCCTCGATTTTTCTTTGTCTTTCTTCATTTTGACGTTCCCTAGCAACTTTCAATTTATCGTCACGCTCTTTGGCTGCTGCTTGTTTGGAGTTTTTTTTAGTTTTAGTTTAAAATAATGGTGGTTGGTCATCATTATCATCATCAATGAAAGGTATTTGAAAATAATAAAAATACAATAAATAAACGCGTTTAGAAAATTGTTAAAACACCAGAGCAAAGAAATAAACAATAATAGCAGTAGTACATGAAGAAGGCGAAAACCGCATGTTAAAAAAAATAAACACAGCCAACCAAAACATTTCCAACAATCGTGTCATGTACAAATTTTTACCATATGAATATTATGTAGAGGGAGAGTAAGAGTTACCAAAAAAAAAAGTAAGTAAAACGTAACAAATTTCACGTTAAAGTATGAAAATTAACATTTTGTTTTGGCTTAAACGACAACCACATACCGTGTGTGTGTGTGTATCAGAGAGGTTGTATCTGATATAAAATAAAATTGAAATTAGAAATATATATTTTGTTAGTCACTAAATATTGATTAATGCTTCAAGTACAATTTCATTAAAATAAGTAAGAAATAATGACAGGCCTAAGACTTATCATTGTTCAAACTAATCATGTATTGAATAACAAGGGAAGTATCCTAAGGCGGACCACTCAACCGCCAATAAAACGTGGGTATGTGATAAAGGGGACAAAAGAAAAGAAAACTACTCGCATACTTGCTCAGTCAAATTTGTATTTTTTAAAAATGGGTTTGAAGTTTGTTTGAAACTTTTTTGTTTAAGAAATTTTCAGTTTTCCCACTAGAAAGATCTTCAAAATAAAGGGTGTTTTTTTAAGTTGGCAACACTTTTTTAACTGGCAGCCATTTTGTCAGCTGTCAAGTGATTTATGTTTAGTTGAGTTTGGCACGGATGTTAAAGTTGGTACAATTGTACTTTTTTTGGTACATTTTGAACTTCTAAAGTACCGTGGTACTACCACGACTCATTTGGTACAATTTAAAAATTTTTAATTTTTCCCCTTTTTGAATTTTTAGTATAGCAAACAAATTGTTATTGTGTCCTTTTTCATTGCATTTATTCGTTTTATGTAATGAGCGCTTAAAATATATGCGACCATATCCGCCAGATTTGACGATTTATCATCATAAAATTGGCATTTTTTTTTAATATCGATTAACTATTTACGATTTTTTACAAAATTTATCTGGCAGCTCTGTATGCGACTGGTATTGTGGTGTATAGTGCTCTTACATATATTGACACTTTTTGCAGCCAACTTCACATTTATTTTGAATTTATTAAAATTCTGAAGAAATGAAAATTAAATTATTGTTAGAGGAATGAAAGAAAATGCCAAACAATCTTATATATTTTTAATTTATTACGAGCTTTCAACCTCCATATATTTACAAAAATAAAGCAAATTAAAAATAAACTGTAATAAATCTTATATGAAATTTTGCGAAGTTTTGACAACCAAAGTCAACTTTAATAATGTGGTTCCATAAATTTACTTCTGAAAATGTTATTTCAGGTAAAACAAATAGTATTGTACCGCTTCTAGTAAAAATGTTCCCGAATGAAATTGCAAATTTTGATTCAATAAATAATCAATTTAGAGCTTTAGATGATGTTGAGCAACTGAAGTCGTTAAAAAATTAAAACATTTGTAGTTTTTGGTCGGTAGTAGCTAATTTTCGTTGCTGGAATTTTATCCATTCCACACTCGACTGCAAATGTGGAAAGAGTTTTTTCTTTTCAAAATATAATAAAAACTAAGGACAGAAACAGACTACATTAGCCAACATTATCAAGTTTAATACAGACAAAGGATTGGTTAAGATCGACAAATTCATGCTGCTATGATGTAGAAATTCCAAATAATTTATTAACTAAACAAATAATTCCATGATTTGATCTGATTTGTACCTTATTTTATTCATACATATAATGTATATTATTGGTAAGTTTTGTTTTTTTTTCTGTACAAGTTACTTTTTATGTACTTTTTTTGTTTTTTTAATAAATTAAAAAAAATATTACCGTGAAGGTCCAAAAAGTACATTTTTTTTGGAGGTTGGTACAAAATTGAAAACCCCATTTAACATCCCTGGGGTTTGGCATTTCAACATGAATATACTGACGCCTGAACAACGCTTCCAAATTGTGCAAATTTATTTTTAAAATCATGGTTCTGTTAGAAATACGTATCGCAAACTGCGTTTATTTTACGGTCAACATAATCCTCCATCAGAGTAATAATTCGATTAACTATGGAACGTTTTCGCACCACATTTACTCTTAATGATAATATGCAACCACAGAGACGTCGTACAGTGCGTACAGAAGAAGTCATTGCTGCTGTAGAGCGTAGCGTAGAAGAAGACCCCAATCAGTCTATCCGTTAACAGTGACCGCTATAGAGCCATGATTACTGACTTTGCCGTTCATCAATTGAACAACCATGATGTACAGGAGCTGTTGTTTCAACAAGACGGCGCAACATGTCATACAGCTCGTGCCACAATTGATTTATTGAAGGAAACGTTAGGTAACCACATAGTTTCAGGTTTCGGATCCGTGACGCCGCTGAACTATTTTCTGTGGAGATATGTGAAATCGCTAGACTGCGCCGATAAGCCCAAAACGATTGACCACTTGGAGGTATATAACTCCCATATATGGGCAGGTGCTTCAGTCTATTTTGGGGCTTCTGGATCGTGTGAGACGGAGAGCGTTGATGCTTATCAACGACACACTGTGTCGCGATTTCATACAACGGGTGGCCAAAAATAGAAGCAGCTAGAGTAGGGAGGTGAAATTTGGCATGAATGTTTTTCTTAGGAAAAGAAGTATTTATGCGAAATTTGGAGAAAGTCTAACAAGTGACACGCCCACCTCCCATACAACCTAAATTTAAAAATTGTTAAAACTTGGAAATTAGTAATCAGATAAGAGCGACAGTTTGCATGTGAATATATTTATTAATATTTTAACATATTTTCAAAAAAATCGGACAAGCGCCACGCCCACCTCCCATACAGCCTAAATTTAAAAATTGTTAAAACTTGGAAATTAGTAATCAGATAAGAGCTACAGTTTGCATGTGAATATATTTATTAATATTTTAACATATTTCCAATTTTCAAAAAAATCGGACAAGTGCCACGCCCACCTTCCATGCAACCCAAATAAAAAAATTATTATAATTTGTAAATAAGTGATCAGATAAGAGCAAAATTTTACAAAAGTAAATTTAGTACGTAAGTCCTTGCCGCTCAATAAAAACAAATTTAGAAACATAAATTTTATTTATTTAACATAACATATTTAACATACATACATAAAATATATATAAGTATTACAGGCAATCAAAGTATATTAACAATTATCACTGTAATCACTTTCAGATTCTACCAATGATTCATTCGCTGTTTTTATGTCGTTAAATCTTTTCTTTTCAACTAAATACCCTTTCAGATCATTTAAATCACTTTTTCTTAAAAGTATTTTCTGACTATGCATCGAAATTGATGTCTCTGACTGCAAAATAAGATAATTTATGAGGTCTATCATGGAGGCAATCCTACTTATTTTTCTCGTATGTCTTAATCTTGCATTTCTTATAATTTTGTGACTTGATTCTATTGCTTCTTCTGATAACATTCCAATGGGAATGGTAGAATATTTAATAAAATCTATACCATGAACTAAAATTTTGTGCACAGTTGAAGGCATATAGTACCAAGAATATAATTCGAAGTATAAAAGTGCAGTATCTTTTAAAAGCTTTTCAAAACTTGATATATTTATATAATGACCACTTGAAAGTGTTCTTAAAATAATGGATACATTTTTTATTAACCTTACATCTACATTAGTAATCTGAGCTGAAAGTTCCACATTAGAAGCGCCTTGCAGTATTGCCATCATTCGTTGTGCCATACCCCGTCTTAACCTTATCAACTATAAGACCCATTTCAGACTTAAATTTGGCTTGAATATTTCTCTTTTGCTCAGCAACCTGATCTTTATTTTCTTTTCCTACCACTTTCCATTTCTTTATATGCTGTTTGTAAGAAATATGCAAAATGCATTCAAAACATTTGATCTATGCATGTAATGTCGACAATCCATACTGATAGCACTGCTCATTCACAGGCCTTTCGAAAACCGATAAGCTGTTCATTTCAGATGGCTTAGCTCGACATAAAGCACAAGTTGAACTACTACTGTTTCCACTTAATACATTTAAAACTGCACCATCTATCATCGTCAACTGCATTTTATAATGAACGTTAAGATTTTTGTTTTTTGAAATGTATTTATATGTATCTAGACCTTTAATTTCTGAATATATGCTATCCCTTACTGATTGTATTACATTTGGATTCTCCTTTGTAAAAATAATTTTAAGTGGTCTACATAACCTCCAAGATGAGTGTTTATCATTTTCCCAAACTACTTGATCATCTGCCCAATCCAACAAGCGTAAAGGAACGAAAGAAGTAACAAACATAAATTCATCACTAGCTTCCTCATTTTCAAATTTTTGTTTGTATACACTATGACCACTACTGCCCTCAAATCCCCACTTGCATTCCAAAACTATATCATTTTCGGTATCAATATCATGAACATCTAAAATGCTTCTTACAGTTTTGTCTAAAATTTTTTGTAAGGGAACCTCTGCAGAAGTTTCTGTTACTTGAATGTCATCAGGCAAAATCTTTTTTTTAGCATCTGCAATCATATAGTATGACGGAAAGCAATCTTCGTGAAGAGCATTTACTACTTTTCTCATCATATTGTACTGCCTCATAGATAAATCCATATCAATGTATAATGCTAGAGCACTTTCAACAGAAATTTTCTTATTAGTATTTGAACCTGTTACCCGATCCTCAGAATAATTTAAACATATTCTGGTAACTAATCCGAATGGCGAATACGATATAGAATTTCGTAGAGTAAGAAGGGGTATATTAATCATCATTACATCCTTATGTAGAAATCTCTTCACAAGAAACTGCCACTTTTTCAACGCCACGATATTGTAGTAGTGCCTGTCGTCTTACAAAAACAGGCCGTTAATTAAGCTTCCCGGCAAAAAATTGTTCATATATGAAACCATATATTGGCGCGTATACAGTTACGGACAATAAAATAGTGCCACTTTTTGGTAACACAATTAAACGTTAAAAGACAACAAATTTGATGAGGAAATTTGCAATATTATTTTTAGATTGCAATACGACAACTCTTTATTTTATGAATGCTAGGTACCAAAGTTGTTACTTTAAAGATTCACCATTACGATATTTAAAATAAAAAATGCATGGATTATTTAATATTTCGTATAATTAGCATACTGACCCTATTTTTTCGTGTTTTAAAAAATTAAATTAATTCTATAGTTTGCTATTATTTTCTTGAATTGCAACAACAAAGTTCGGATTGTTTCATAAATTAACGAGTTGTTGGTGAACTATCTAATGGAAATATAGACATTTTGAATAAAATTTAAAACAAACAAAATTACATAAAAAATCCAGCGAAACAAAAACGAACGAAACACTTTTCTAGTCTGATTTTAAAGATAAAATTAAAAATGGAGCTTTCACCTCCGTATATTTACAAAAATAAAGAAAATCAAACATATTAGCTAGGTTAATACTAGTATTTCGATCTGTCTAAAGATCTCATCAGAGCCCGAAGTTTTAGAAAAGCTAGAGCCTATATAATAGGCAGAACTTTAACAAAAAACCTATTAATAATCAATTTTGCTCCATTCTTGTCTTCTTAGTAATCAAACGTGTTTATTTTGATTTTTTTTAGATTTATTTAAAAATGCTTTTTTTAAACCACAAACATAAAAACCTTTTTGGCTATGACAAGCCAATGTTAAAAAAATGTTTTCCACCTCAATTTGAACGCATTCGCTGTGAGTAAACAGGTGCTTTTATAGCTTTTTTTTGGTCAGGTATATTTTTGCTGGGTAGAATCATTCTTTGGCAGAATGAGTTTTGCTGGGTAAATGTGTGAAACAAGTAAAACCATTATATGGCATACGTTAAATGTACTACAATATACACCATATATGAACAATTTAAAAATAGCAGAAGGACAAATTCAAGCTAATTAACATCTGTCAATACAAACTCGCTTAAAATTTCATACATTCGTCCATTTTTGATACGAACTTCTAAAAAGTTTGCAATTTTCCTATAATTTTGGAAATATTTTAAAACTTAACATACAAAATATGTTCTTCAAATTTACCGCAAACAGTTCATTTAAGAAATCCAATAACAAAATTACATAATTTAAAGAACTAGTTTTTAAAAATTTTAATATTTTGATAATTCAAAAATGTCAAAAATAATTTTAATTTTACAATCTTTTGATGTTCACGGAAGTCAATACGCCTTTTTTGGTGCTTTGGTTTTCAAAAGTCCATTTTTTTCGCTTTACATTCTTGTAGAAAATAAAACGAAAGCATTTTTTCTTTACAAAAGTTTTTTATGCTTTACTTGCTTTCTGAATTAAAATTGATAATTTTGACAGAAAACTACCGCCCAATTGCAATTTGCTCTGCGCTCTCGAAGGTGATGGAGAGCATGATCAATTACCATCTTGTGAATTATCTAGAGTCGAACTCACTTATTAGTGCCCGTCAGTATGGTTTTCGTAGAAATCGCTCTACTGGTGACCTGTTGGCTCTTCTTTCGGAGCGTTGGAGTCGGTCAATCCACCGTTTTGGTGAGAGTAAGGTGGTTGCTCTGGACATTTCCAAAGCGTTCCACCGTGTGTGGCATGGTACGCTTATATCAAAGCTTATTGCTTTTGGTGTTGGTAACGACTTCGCTCGCTTTGTTTCGAGCTTTCTCAGAGATCGCACTATACGCGTTGTTATAGATGGGGTCTCATCCGACGAGTTTCAGCTAAATTCAGGGGTACCTTAGGGTTCCGTTCTTTCTCCTTCCCTATTTCTCATTTTTCTAAATGACCTTCTTGTTCAAACTTTCAACCCTATTTACTCTTTTGCAGATGACAGCAACATTTGTCATTCATTTTCCTTCGATCGTAGGCCAAGCCTTGAGGAGACTGGAGGCAAAAGGCAGAATATGAATGATACACTCAATTTTGATCTTTCTACAATCTCTGAGTGGGGTCGTGCGAATTTGGTAGAATTTAATGCGCACAAGACCCAATGTTGTATGTTAACCCATAGGTCCGTGGATTTAACGCTGTCACCTGTTCAATTGGGTGGTATTAATATTGAAGAATATTAATATTGATGTTCTGGGCATGAGGATTCAGTCTGATGTCCGTTGGAATAAGCACGTTTTCCAGATGTCAAAAGAAGCATTCAAGTGTCTCGGTTTCCTGCGACGATGTAAGAAGTACTTCACTTCTTCCGATTTACTTAATATTTATACCACCTATATCCGACCGAAAATGGAATACAACTCCCATATATGGGCAGGGGCTTCAAAGTCTATTTTGGAGCTTCTGGACCGTGTTCAAAGGAGGGCGTCGGCGCTCATCAATGACGAGAGGGTATAAAGCTCTATTGACTCATTGGAGCATCGTCGGAATGTGGGTTGTGTAACATTGTTCTATCGATATTACCATGGAAATTGTTCTGCTGAGATAAGTGAACTTATCCCCAGTGCCCGTATTTTCATTCGAAACACTCGCTTATCTAGCAGAGCTCATCCGTTTGTACTCGATTGTCCAGTGAACCGCACAACGCATTACAGGGAAAATTCGTTCATAAGCCGTACTAGCCGTATGTGGAATAAACTCCCCGCGGAGGTCTTCCCTGTCACTTATAATGTAGCGAAATTCAAATCAAATATTCACAAACACTACTCCCTCTTTCCTCCTCCCCATAACCTAATTTCCTGATATCAACACAATGCATTGCATTATAGGGGGCATCCCCTGAGTGTTGGTCTAACGAAAAAAAAAAAAAATATCTTTTCGAAAATATTTCGACATTTTCCGAATATTAGCTCGAAATTTTATACATTTATGGGTATTATAAAGCACCACATTTCAATTTCATGTGTTTTTCAAATTCATTCATCATTAAAAAGTTTGGAAACACTTTGATACTGAAATTTCTATTCAGATTATAACATGAACAGATAATTCAATCAAATAATTTGCTTCTAAATAAAGTTAGAAAATGAATTTAACATTTTCTTTCTGATAGAATTTTTTAAGGAATTGTTTCTGAGTTTTTCCGGTTTTCCAAAAAAATACATTAATTTATATATAAAACCATTTAATTTAATGGTTCATGGGTTAGTTATGACAATATTTTTATATTGCTTAGAAGCGTATTCTGAAGCTTTGGGGTATGTTATAAAGAAGCTGATACATATTGGCTTTTAATCGTGTCATGAGATATTTATACCCTCTTACTTAGACTGCGTCATCATATTTTGTCTTATATTTTGAAATTTTTGGGATGTTCATTCGATAATTATGTTCAAATTAGATGTATTTTGCATTTTTATAAAGTGTATAAATTGCAAACCCGGAAATTTTTGTTTAATATTCTTAATTTTGGTAGATCTGCTAAGAATAGACAATTGGTTATTCCGGAACTTACCCCGCTATTATCGCGATCTTTTCTTGTTAGAGTTGCCCGTGAATACAACGAATTGCCATATACTTTGAAGACATTCAATTTGTTTATGAATATGTACATATAAGAGTAAATTAATTAATTAATCTGTGATATTAAGTTAGGATGTGTTTTTATTGTTAAATTCGTGTTTTTTGTTGTATGTTACATGTTAAATGCAAAATTATTTATAAAAAAATTTTTGAATGTAATAATATCACAAAACTGTAAACAAAAAATTTAGTTTTTATTTACGTGAATATTTTAGGTCTTATTAGCTCAAAAAAATTAACAAAAGTAAATTCTTTCAATTATTTTCACAACATACTTGATTTTTTCTCTCTAATACCTGGAGATTTAATATAATCAACTGTTATCACTTTTATTTCTTTAATTTTTATTTATATTTAGGTTAATTTTTGTATTGTTTTATTTATATCAAATTATAATGTTTACATTATAAAATTTAGTAGACATTTGTAACCGAGCCTTTGGGCTAGGTAATTGAAATAAATAAATAAAATAATTATACAATGAAAATGAAAATTATTCAAGTTCGAGTCCATACTCTATATTTCTTTATTAGGATATTGTCCTAACAAATAATCTATAGAGTTTTTTGTTTTCAAATTTATTATTTGACCCTTTCACGAATGTGTTGATAGATCTATTCATATAAACTAGTTTACTCACTACATGAGAACTAATATATGAGCTTAAAGTAAAAGATTATAACAAGGATCAAAAAATAAATTGAAAACTTGTTTGTTATGTGCAAAATAATAAATTTGAAAACAAAAAACTCTATAGATTATTTGTTAGGACAATATCCTAATAAAAAAATATAGAGTATGGCCTCGAACTTGAATAATTTTCATTTTCAGAAATCAGTTTATCTATACCACGGTCAGTGATTGCGCAGAAAATTTCATATAGATGCAATCGAACAAATAAAAACATAACAAATATTACATTATTCAAAAAAAACAGGGTCACTGACGAAGGTTCAATACCAGAAACTGCGCAGTCTGATTCAGAAAATTGAAAATTTACAATGTAGTTATGATTTTTTGAAAATACACTCATTCTTCTCTATCACGCCTATCACAATTAAAATTAAATAAAATTGCATAGATTAGAGTATTAATTGCAATTGTCTGAAAAAGACGTTAAAATTCAAACTCAAACAAAAATCAAACTTTGCTCTCTGGCAATTCTTCCCTAACTACGTAAGCGCCATCTATCGAATATACAAAGAATATAACAGTGGACATTAGAGTGAGGTAAGTTTCTAAAAAATAGAACTGTTGTGTTGTTGGAGTTGTACTTCTGAGATTATGTATGCAAGAACAAAAACACCGTGTATTTAATAAAACTAGTTTTAATCACAACAAAACTCTACCTGACGATAGCTCAGTGTGCTAAAGCGCTCTGTCTAACGTGTAGTGCGAGTGCGTGTGGCATTAGAAATCAGTTTATCTATACCACGGTCAGTGATTGCGCAGAAAATTTCATATAGACGCAATCGAACAAATAAAAACATAACAAATATTACATTATTCAAAAAACACAGGGTCACTGACGAAGGTTCAATACCAGAAACTGCGCCATCTGATTCAGAAAATTGAAAATTTACAATGTAGTTATGATTTTTAGAAAATACACTCATTCTTCTCTACCACAATTAAAGGTCAAAAAAACATAATTTTTATTTTTAATAAAAATTATATCAAACTTTTAAAATAATTATATTAAAAAAAAAAAACATTGATTTTTTTAAATATTTTGGATCCTATGTGTTATATATGATTTTGTATTAGGCCACACAAAACTGTATCTCCCTACCACCTCTTTGAATTTTCTGTTCCATATCAAAAATTATATGGCAGATAAAAAAATATAAATAGTATAATGGTGATATGCATTGATATTTTCATATGTGGCACCATATCAACAATGTAAGAAACCAAAATAACATATATAACTTAATATGGTGACATATAAAAACATATACTGCATCATATAAAAATATTAAACAAAATATCTTCATATAAAAACTTTTTTAAACGGGGAGGGAACATAAACAATATGGTGGGAACGTAAACAATAGGCAGGCAACCTAAGTAAACAACTACAATCTAATGTATAAAGCACAAAAACTAAAGTCAAGGTCAATCACACCAGAAGCAGCAAAAAAATATATAAATAAAACTTAAATAGATACGTCATATATTTGATCATCATTTAAAATATAGCAAACACTATAGACGGTTCAACAATGAAAAGGAGTTGTTTACTTTCACATTGAAAAATAAATAAAATAAAAAAGCCGCCTAATGATAACATTCTTTAATAGTTCATATCGCTTTTCCTGTTAAAACTGAAAACAAGTCATGTCAATTGAACACTTTTCAGACTAGATTTGACGATTTTTGAACAAGTTTTAGAAGTCTGTTTGAAATACCGAAACCGATTAAACGGATATAGGAGAATAAAGCTGAAATTTCGCAGGTATATTTTTAACTGTCCTAAACTGACATTGACATTAAAAATTAATTTTAAAAAATGTCGAATTAGAATAGATAAAAGTGTAATATTTTGTGAAGTTTATGAACGTAAAATATACTTTAAATCAGGGGTGCCCAAGGCCTATGCGCTTGGTGCTCATTTGTTTTTGTAAAAACACTTAGCTATAGGCTGTGTGTTTTAATACTCATATAGAGCGCTCAGCACTAGCAATACGAAATACACAAACAACTTCGTCTTATTAGTTTTTTTTGTCGTTCTTCACTGTATACCAGGGATGGCAAATGAAGTTTTTAAATTGTACCAACCTGCATTAAAATTTGTACTTTTTTGAACATAATTGTACCAAAACACATTTTTTTAATATTTATTTTATTTACATTTATTAAAAACATAAAAAATACATACATTTCATTTGTACTATTAATATAACATAACAAAAAAAAAGTACATAAAATTTATGGAATTAATAATTTTTAAAATATGTTTTAAAAATAAAAAGGTCATTTTAAAATTGGGGTTGAAAATATTGATATGATAAACTGCAGTTTAAAGTTTTTAAAATCTGATTCAATATCATTTAACGTAAAATAATAGTGTTATGGTTCCCATTGTTCCAAAATTCGCTCTATTACTTCTTGACGCGATAACTATCTCGTACAAGAATACTTCAAAATTATATGGACATCAGTACCAAAGTACTGATGAACTCTTCACGTCGACTGGAGCTGTTACAAAAATGGTATTTGATTTCTCTCATAAATTTTTCAATTTCATATGATATAGCATATTTCGATGCATCCAAAGACACAAAATTTAAAATGTGGCAAAATCTAGCCATTAGTATATAAATTTTTAATAATGGCCTTAAATTTTGTTTGTACACCATTTACAGACCCCATCATGACCCCACAATTATTGGTGGTTATACCAACTATCTGTTTTATAGGAATGTCATTTCCATTTAACATTTTAATTGTAGCATCAAATACAATCCTCAATTTTGATTATTCCTAGAAAACGATCACGACATTTATTGTCAAAAATTCTTATTATTACAGCTAAATTTTTGGACACACTGCAGTCTGTGCCCTCATCTAACAAATTGTCCTTACAAAAGTTTTGAATGTTCTTAACATTTTTCTTTCTTTCTCTTGATATTGATTTTTATAAAATTTGAGAGTCGGAAATACCTTGTTTTATTAAGCTGTTTAGAAACTAAAACTAGGGAAATTTAATTTGTACTATATATGTCATTGGTGTACCATTGTACTTTTGAATTTCAAATTGTACCGAAAAAAGTACAATTGTACCAATTTTGCCATCCTTGCTGTATACACGCATGCGCAAAGCAACAACACTTTCGTATGCTTTGCTGGTAAACATTGAAATACACCTAATTCTGTTTTTACGCGATAGATACGTTCCTCGAAAACTCGCGTAAAAAAACATAGTGTATCCATATAAAACGAGGGGATAGGTTCCACATGTTAAATATCAGCTAAAATAAGACGAATAAAGTATGTATAATTCAAATTCCCATATTTTATTTTAACAAAAATTAACCAAAAATAATAGAAAAAACAGTTCATTCAAAAAAAACACATTATAAAAATCATAAAACTTAAAAACTAGAATAAAAACAAATTTGTAATCAGCATAAATTTCTGATAGTATTCGCAATCGTTTACGATAGACTTCAACATCACTTTCATCACTAGAATTAGACCGCGTTAAATCAAATAAAACCGCGTAAAAACAGAATACAATAATTTTTTGAAAACGCGTTAAATCAAATTCGCGTAAAAAAAGGTCGCGTAAAAACAGAATTTGGTGTATTTTTTTCTTTTTTCTTTGTATGTATTGGTTTTTACAACAAAAAATATTGAATAAAAATTAGTTTTTCTTTAAATGTATTGGTGTTTGCTCTTCCATAAGGAACTTTTGGGCACTCCTGCTTTAAATAGCTTGATGTCAGTCAGAATTAAATCTGGATTGAAGGGTTGCAGAGCTTATAATTAGTTTAAAAAACTAAACTTTTGATATTTTCTCAAAGTACATACTACTACGTTTATATGCAAATGGAGAAGGGACGCGAATAAGGGTATAAAGACCATAAAGTAAGTTGTTCAGAAGACGAGAAAAACTTAGGAAATGGAGAAAACTTGAAATTTTTAAATATTTTTTTCAGCATATCTACCGATCTGGAATACGTTTACCATTATGCAAAATTTTGTATAAAAAACTAAGTAGAAGTTACAAAATTTTAGACCAAAAAAGTAGCAAAATATGAAAAATATGAAAAATATAGAAAAAGCGTATACAGACCAATTTATTTTTGAAAGCATGTTTTAAAATTTATTTATCTGGTACGGTATTTATTATCAGATTTTTTTTTTTTTTTTTTTTTAAAGAGAAGCAACACACAGGAAATTTTTCCTCTTAATTAATGTGTTGCTTTCTTTGGAAATTGGATAGTGCAGAGATGAAAGGTGTGGAAAGAAGGGCTTCAAACATGGCAACACTGCAATTGCGCGAGATGATAAGTCTTAGAACAGTTGTTGCTTGCCACCTGATGTAGAGTTGGCAAATTTATTGAAGCTTTTTTTTTGTTTCATAGCCCTGATTCATTATTTTACTTCGGTGGAGTAAAGTGCTATGGGAACACCGAAGGTGGGAGTTGCGATACATATGAGGGATAGAAAACTCATACATATTTTTTTTTAAATTGATGTTGCCGTCACCGCGAATCGAACCCGGGATCATCTGCGTAACAGTCCAACGCGCTAACCATTACATCTCAGCGCCCAGATTCTGGTAGATTTTATTACTCAGTAATGTAATTTTAACAAATAAATGGAATGCGATGATATATGTACATATGTAATGCTTTAGGTGACACTAACCTCATAATTATCTTTTAACTTTAGGATGTTATTATTAAGTTCAAGATCATTTGTTTTGTCGTCATCCTCTAATTTAATGCAGAATTTATCTACTGACAGTTCCTTACATGTTTAATTTCGCGTTACCGAAAATCCCCAGAGGACCAATGTAGAAGGGTTAGAAGATTTACCCAAATTATAAAGATCAACGCCTTACACGTATAGTTTTATTTGCTTGATGAGAAGTAAAAAAAAGTTGTAAGAGTTGAACTAATTCAAATCAAAAATATGACATTTTTAACTAATAAAACATTGTTTGTCTAAATGCTAGAATCTCTAGTCATAATACACTGTGTTTAGTCATAATACTTAGTGTTTATTAAATAAACAACAACACTTTCTGACTATAGTATTAGGGCCATAAGTCAGTTTTGCCGTACAGAAACAAAAATATTTCCCTACTTTTTTTTAAATTAAATCGATTTGTTGAAAATTCTAAAAGCTGTCAATTTAAAATTAATTGAATCAATTAAATATTTGCTGAAATTCGCAACTTGCTTGAAATTTTGTATACTATCGCTCAAAACATATTGTTGTTGTTTTTTGTAATATTTATGTATGTAGTTGTTTTTTATAAATGTTTATGTATTAGTAATAAATATTTTAAATTCATTTCAATTAGATTTTATTTATTCTCATTAGGTTTATTACTTTATTAAGTTAAATAATTTTATTTCAGTGGTTTACATCTTAATTTTAATTTATTCCCAAACATTATAATAAAATTTATAATGTAATTTTTGACGTTAAATTTTGTTAAATAAAAATGTAACAATTTCTTTTAAACCAAAAAATAACAAAAATAAATTAAAAATTATGTAAACAAAAATACTCTGGTCTTTTAAAAAGCTAATTTGTGGAAAAAAATCCAATTTTTTTTTTTGCTATACTCCCTGCGTTTCAATAGAAAAAAAACTAATTTCTGTAAATTTGTTCATATAAATATAAATAAATCTGATAACAAAATGAGAATTACATGCCAGTTTAAATTCAATGTTATAAAATTCAAGCTATAGAAAACATTTGGTAACAAATAACAACCCTTTATTCAATTGCTTTTTGAGAAGGTATAAAATATTGATCACATTTTAATGAAATGAGTTATTATTTAATTAAAAAATAATTCAATTAAAGAGCTATCAATTTATAATTGAAAAAGCAATTTTTTGTACGCGGAATTACAGCAATTAAAGTTATTGAATCGGTGGAATTCGTGATTGAAATGAGTTTTTATTTTTTTGTGTGTAATCTGCAACTTTCAAATGTTTTACTTTTAAATTTTAAAAAATTAAAACCAAACGTTTATTTTTCGATGTGTGTTTGTTTATTTGATTGTTTGTACCTTATAGGAGACCAGACTTCTGGATCGATCTTCCTGAAATTTTCACAGCATTTAACTGGGACTATGGCATGATTAATAGGCTACTTTTTTCGACCACGCCCACTTTTACGATCACTTTTTTTTGAATTTTGTAATTGCTTCCATATAGTTTTTAACACATTTAGTTCAAATTGTATACACATTATATACTCCAGCCAAGGTAGATATACGTTTCACGCCCCATTTTGTTTAAAAGTTTTAATATTTTTGTATTCCTTTCAACGGATTTTTTTTTTTTTCAAATAATGTATATGGCAATTCATTTCACTAATTAAGAACGGTTCTGATTGGCTGTCTTAAGAATAAATACTATTTCACCAAACGGAAGCTATGTTTGCAGCCATTAAAGTTTAACTTTGATCGAGTCTATTTGACTTATTAAACTGTTATTTTTAGAAAAGTTATAAGCCTTAAATAAAATTTTAGGTGGGACAACGTCTGCCGGGTCAGCTAATTCTAATAAAATTTGAAGGCAAAACAACATTTACCGGATCAACTAGTTATTATAAATTATGATGTGAGCAAGATTTTTCAATTAAATAATAACTCATTTCATTAAAATGTGATCAATATGTTATACCTTCTCAAAAAGCAATTGAATAAAGGGTTGTTATTTGTTACCAAATGTTTTCTATAGCTTGAATTTTAAAGGATCCGCCATATAACGTTTTTTTCCCGATGGCGATTTTGCCAAAAAAATCATCTTTTCAGATGAAGCTCATACTGCATGGCCAGCCGAGGCAACCATTTGAATGAAATTATTTTCCATTATTAACCGGAAGGATTGTACTTTCAAATAAAAAAGAAATTTGAGAAAATATTCAGTAGTTTTTTTTTATAGCATTTTCAAAAAAAAAAAAAAGTTATTTGGCGGACCCTTTATAACATTGAATTTAAACTGGCATGTAATTCACATTTTGTTATCAGATTTATTTATATTTATGTGAACAAATTTACAGAAATTAGTTTTTTTCTATTGAAACGCAGAGAGTATAGCAAAAAAAAATTGGATTTATTTATGTTTAAGTTCATTTGTTTTTTGTTAAACAAAAAACCGAGCAATGTTTCTTTCTTTATTTAAATGTCTTCATCCCCTAATTGTTGACTTTATCTACTGACAGGTCCTGATGTTAGTTATCTTTGAACTTTGTCAATAAAATCTTTGTTATACCCTCCACATACCGTGATAAGGGCACATATCAGTTTGACATCCCGTTTGTAACACATCGAAATATAGGTCTAAGACCCCATAAGGTATATATATATTATTGATCCTTTTTGAAATTGAAGACGATTTAGCGATGTCCCTCTATCTGTTGAAATGGCTATCACGGCGAAAAAACGCAATAAGGTTTGCTCATTTTTATATAGATCTATGTACATTTTCCCGAAACGTTTGGTATTGAAAATGAGCAAAATCAGTCCAGCGGTTCAAAATTTATGATCGAAAATGTTGAAGGTACCTCTAAATTTTCCCTACAAATTGGTGTATAATAGTACAATTATATAGTAGTATCTGGTGTATAAAATATAACGTAATTTTTTTCCATTATACGCTAAGAGGTGAATAATATTTAAAATTCACCTCAAATTTTTGTTTCACCTCAAATTTTTTTTCACCACAAACATTTTTTTCGCACATCAAAAGTAGTTGTTCAACTCAAAAATGTTTTTTCATTACACAATTTAATTTTTACATCCAAAAAAAGTTTTTCACCTCATAAAATTGTTTTTACCTCTAACATATTTTTTTATAAAATATTTTTTTGTTGTTTCATTTGTGGAGGGTATAAAAACAAATTTTGTAAACCCAAATTTAATGTAATGTACTTGTTTTAAATCCTTTTTTTTCAAGTGTGGTAAAAAAAATATTCTATGCAATTTATTTTAAAAAATAAAAATATTACTGAAACTTTTTTAGTATTTTTTTAAATATAAAAGCGCAAAAAAAAACAAAATTTTTAACCAAGTATGTGCAAATGTACTAGTTCTATTAAATTATTCAAAAATATGTTTACCCTTATTCGCCTATACTCTTCCAATATTTTTAAAAATCAAGTGTTATCTATTCAAAAAACCGATAAAAATCTCCATATGTGATGGATATATAACAGTTTTTCATTCCGTTTGTAACGCATCGAAATATAGGGCTAATTTCCAATCTTAATGAAATTCAAGGGGTATTATTTAATTGGATTCAAAAAATATTGTTCGAATTCGGCACAACCTCAAGTTCAGGGATTAAAAAATGGGGTCAAAAGTAACCCCATTTCATATTTTTCAGGTTTATTTCGTATTGTTCCAAAGAATTTTTAGACTAATGTGGTATCAAACACAGACCGGAAAACGTTTTACTTTTGGTTTTTAACAAAAAATAAATATATTTGAAACTTAAAATGTTTTTTTCAACTGTACAAAAAAACAACTTTAGTTAAGCCTAAAAAATTTTAAATATTTCTACAAATAAAATCTAAAGAAATTTCTCGGTGCATGATTTGTGGTATCAACAAAACCGCGAAGTTGCGGTACAGGGTCTAGATTATAAAAATTTAAAAACAGTATTTAAAAAACCGCTATATAATTTCGGTTTCAAAAATGCTTTATGGTGTAACAAATTAATTATTAAACGCATCCGCGGATTACATCCTGTATATAAATAAACTACAACTATTTTTTTGCAATTTTTTTAATTTGCTAATTTTTCATACATATGTGTTTTTGAATTAAAATTACCGAGTCAAAACCGGTAGTAATATATTCAAATTTTATTTAAAATTTCGCGATTTGTCAAATATTTTCTATATCAGGCATTTATACATTATACTAAAAAATTTTAAAAAATCACGAATTAGTTATATGGGGCGGTGCCATATAAAATAACTTTTCTAATTTGTTGTTTGACCCTTTGCCTTGGTTATTCATTTGTTTAGGAATTTAGCTATAGTTTGTAAAATCCGCAGAAGACAACGCGCGAATTAGCGGGAACATTTTAAGATTTTGGAACCCAATTTGTACTAAAATATTACAACAGGTATTATCCTGTGTAATTGTAATTCACAAAAAGTTTTTAAAAAAATTCCAAATAATAAATATATTTATTTTTTGCAATTTTATATATTTTAATAAGTTTCATATATTTGTTTATTTACGGGATGTCAACCGCGGATAAGTTTTAAATCAAATTTGTTATACCATAACGCTTTTTTTCGCATTACGCCATTATTTCGCACTTTTAAAAATGCAGTTTTTAAATTTTTACAACTGGGCCCTTTTCTGTGGTATGTATATCTTGTACCACAATTTAGAATTAGTGGTATTGTTGATACCACAAATCATACGGGTTTGCCGTAGAAGGATTTACCGCTCTGTGTATTAATGTTTTTGTGAAGGATTTTTATTAACACTCGCTAAATTCTATCCGACTTTATTTGTGCAAAAAAAAAATTGAAAAAAATTTAACTTTATTTTTGTACTTTGTTCAACTTTTTATTTTTAACTTTGTTTTTTATTTTTTTTTTAACTTTTCTAAAACATAAATAACTTTCTAAAACAAAAAAAAAACAGACAAAAACGTTCGTTTTATTAAGTTTAAATTAAGTGTCTGGTATCAAATGAAAGAGTTTGTGAAGACACATTAACTGGTCTATGTAACATGTCCGATAACTTTCAAGTATTTTTGTTATTGAGAAAAATGTGTTTTAACTGACATAAAAACTGGCATTTCTTCAAGAATTAAGCTAAAAATTATGTATTTGAATGCCTATTTAATTATTCGATGCTGTGTCTGAGCTTTTGCGATAGTAGTACCTGTTCGTCTTTTATGCGACTTTTCCCGAAGAGCTTTTTCACCTATATTTTAATTATTTAAAATAAATTTGAAACCTAAGTTACTATATAAGCAATATGGGTATCATATTCGAGTACTTCAACACTGCGAACAAATAAATCTGAATTTCGTTAATTTCATACATGTTTCTATACAAACAATTATAATTTTCACCCCACCTTTTAATCCTTAAACGTGAGATTGGGACGCTTCTCTATCACCTATCCGAAATTCATTAAGATCGAAGAAAACCCATCGGGAGAGTCTCCCCACGAAGTAAAGTGTGTTATTTTAAGCCCAATAGAACTTGAAATTGTAAAAAATAAACCCATTAAATTTTATTTTAATCAAAAAATTTTTTTTCTTCGAAAGATCAATATATGGCATTAACATTTGAAAATGATTTCGGGCATATCGGTGGCCATCGGCTGTTCTTGACGAAGCGAATTCTGGATGTCCAATTTTGGGCCACATTTTCGAGCATTGCTGGCCATATGACACGAAAAGCACGAACAACATTGGCCTCAAAGACGTCAGTTCTTGCTGGTTTATCAATACAGTACTTTTCGTTTACAGTCACATCGCTTATATTCCATTTAGCGATATAGTCCATTTTTACACTTTTACTGTCATCTAAAATCAAATTGCATACAAAATATTTAGGATATAGTCCATTCACGATATAATCACATTTGGCTTATATGCCACTAAACTCTGGCTACTAAAAGTAAATTTATATGCAAATAATTTAAGTTATAGTCACAATACAGAACATTTCTAATATAATTGTGAAATCTTGAATTTTTTTCGGTTTAAAATTATTTAAAAATTAAAGAGGCTAAAACGAAAATTGGAACAAGGAAACTGAGCTGAATCGTTTCAAACATCGTTTTTATATTCCAAATTTTCCACCTGTTATAATAATAAATAAATTGCATATAGTCACATTTTATGATGACTATATCACAATTTATTTATAAGCAACAAAATGGCATATAAAAAAACTAGCGATATAGTCACATTAGCGATATAGTCCACAACTTGTGTGCAACTAAGAGATGTGACTATAAGCGAAAAGTACTGTATAAACCAGTGACTCCACGTAGCCCCACACGAAATAATCGAAATAATTTCTCGAAATCAACTTATCGCCAAATTTTGAAACTGTATTTCGGGCGGATCAATATTATCCATATTTAAAAACAAAAATCATTGATCATGGTGCATAAACGATCTCTATTGAACGTAACGCGAGCTCCGGCTTCATTTTTACAGAAATAAGCTCCGATAATGTCACTAGCGTGTAAATGGCGTGGCTGTAAATGAGCCTGTAGTGTCTCTTGTTGATTGGTCTCACTCCATATGCGACAATTTTGTTTATTAACTAAAGCCAAAAATGAGCCTCATCGCTAAACACAATTTTGCGATAAAACATCGGGCGAATCGATGACACCCATTATATATATTCTGGATCCCTATAAAATGTTAAGCAGATTTAGTGATGTCAGTCTGTCTGTTGAAATGTCGATCACTGATCGAAAACACTAATTTTTAGTTGGATTATTTAGCATCCTCGAGAGCAATTTCAGCGTCATATTTTTACACCAGACGCTCAGAGGTGAATAATATTTAAAATTCATCTAAAAATTTTATTTCACCTTAAAAAAATGTTTCAACACAAAAATTGTTTTTTTATTTGCAACATATACAAGGTGGAATGCATAAAAATGGTTAAACCAAATTTGAATGGATGTACTTGTTTTAACATAATTTGTTCTAAATATATGTTAAATAAATCGATTCATAATTTTTCAATTTTAAACTTTTCTTCCTAGGGTTGTTGTTCTATTTATTTATTTTTTTTATTCCATTCATTTTTATAGCGATAGTAAGTAATGAAATTGTTTAACTGTTTACTCTATAGACCAGATAATTACATTTTCTGTTGTTATTATTTTGTAGTTTTTCTAAATTCCATTTTCACTTTATTTACTATTCTAAGATGATTGCGTCATCATCAATGTACATGAAGATTGAGGTTTATACTACTGGGTCTGCTGCTGCTGGTTTTTATGAGTATTTTTGTTTTTATTTTTTCTTTTTTTTTTTTTTGTACAATAAAAGATTCTCCATACTAATACCACTAGAAACATTTGAAAATGGAGACATAATTGGAGACATAAAAAGATTGTAATACTTTAATATCAGAAAAATAAATAATTTAATGTAAATCGCCTATAAGAGCTCTTAAAGTAAATAGTTTTTGTATTTTTACAGTCAATGGAAAAAATCTAACTGAATAAATAAAATAAATTACATTTTTTAATTTATCTGGAAAAAATTTTGGTTGTTAATTTAAGGCTTAAACATAATTGGCGTTTGTATGAAACGAAAGTTTGGAAATAAAGCGTGATTTTTTAGCAACTTTCCTTTTTGGCAGCTCAGCTGTTTTCGTGTAACATGTTACTGTTAAACATGTTCAGTTTGGTCTATAATTTAACCATGAATCGACTCACAAACGAACAATGCTTTTAGATTATTGAAATTTGTTATCAAAATTAATGCTCGTTTAAGAAAGTGCACGATGCACTTCTTCCTTCTGAGGCGGCTATTCGGAATCTTGTGACTAAATTTCGCACCAAATTTACATTATTGGACATTTAACACGCATACGTAGAGTGCGGACAGAGGAAAATATCGCAGCTATATCCGCCAGTGTTGTTGATGACCGTGAATTATCGATTCGGCTCCGTTCGCAGCAATTGGGCCTCTATTACTCCATTACGTGGAAAATTTTACGGAAGGATTTTTCGCCAACTCTACATCAGGTGGAGAGCAACAACTGTTCTAAGACTTATCATCTCAAGCAATTACAGTGCTGCCATGTTTGAAGCCAGCGGCGTACCCAGTATTTTGCTTCGGGGGGGGCCCAATTTTTGTTTTTTAAATTTTTTTGTTTGAAAAGCATATAATTTGTTACACACGAGAGCCTATATTTAATATTTTGTAGTGTCCGACAAAGTACTCGGCCTCGTAGTTCGGCCAAAAAGTGAAGTTCGGCCAAATTTTGGCCGAATTTGGCCGAACTACCGAACTTTTTATGATTACACAGTGCAACACAAAATAAAATAACCATATACGGACACCACTACGTGATAAAAGACTAAAAAAAAAAGACCCGTGTCTCCCAATTTTTCCCAAAGTCATATCCTCTTTTGTTTATGGGCCGCCAAAAATTTGGGGCCTCGGTATCATTTTTGCAAAAAAGTGATCATTTTCTCAGGGTCATATCTTGCAAACCGTTCAGAATTTCGATTTACTCTCTATTGCAAAGTTGTAGCTCTTGTCATAAAGAACAAAAATTGCGAACATATAAAATCAAAAAAACTTCACCTTCCAGATCAAAATCGCAAAAAACTTAAAAAAATTCGATTTTTTTTACCTTTTTCCCGTGTTCAGGTCCATAGGTAGCAAACCGTTCAAAATTCAAGGAAACAATCAACTACAAAAATTTACCTAAGATCTCAATAAACAAATTTCTAGAACATATAAACTTCCTGGGAATTGGGTTTGCTACCTATGCACCTGAACAGGAGAAAAAAGGAAAAAAAATTAAATTAAAAAATTTTTCACTTTTGCGCGCTACCTAAACAGTGTTAAGAATCATCTCTAGGAAGTTTATATGTTCTAGAAATTTGTTTATTGAGATCTTAGGTAAATTTTTGTAGTTGATTGTTTCCTTGAATTTTGAACGGTTTGCTACCTATTGACCTGAACACGGGAAAAAAGGTAAAAGAAATCGAATTTGTTTAAGTTTTTTGCGATTTTGATCTGGAAGGTGAAGTTTTTTTGATTTTATATGTTCGCAATTTTTGTTCTTTATAACAAGAGCTACAACTTTGCCATAGAGAGTAAATCGAAATTCTGAACGGTTTGCAAGATATGAGCCTGAGAAAATGATCACTTTTTTGCGAAAATGATACCGAGGCCCCAAATCTTTGGCGGCCCATAAACTTTGGGAAAAATTGGGAGACATGGGTCTTTTTATTTTTAGTCTTTTATCACGTAGTGGTGTCCGTATATGGTTATTTTGCCATGACTTAAAAAATTACACACAGTGTTATTTATAAAAAGCACAAATAATGAACAACTGTGGTTATATTTACTTTTCTGAATTTACAAAAAAAACTACATAAAAAATACAACGTTGAATATGATAGAATACAAAAAAAAACACCGATATTTAAACATCAATGTGTGTGAAAAAATTTAAAAAAGCCAAGAGTTTAAAAAAAAAATTCCAGAAATATAAACACAAGACTTATAAGCAAATAATCAAATTTAATGCGATATAATTAAATATAAAAAAAAAAAATCGAGTGGTAAGAAATCCTGAAAAGAGAATAACAGGTTCATTAATTTGGGATAGACATGATGCAGTACCAGAACCAAACGAAAATTTTATTGAAAAAGACATTAAAATGTTAATTACGGAGCCTTTAGGTCCCGAAATATAAATATATTTGAGTATTGGAATTCAAGTCCATTTACAAATATAAAAGCTGTAGCAATAAAATATTTATCAGCCCCAACAACTAGTGTAGCTAGCGAAAAGCTTTTTAGCGCTGCCGGACAGCTGTATTCTGATAGACGAAGCAATTCACATGGTGTGAATGCGGAAAAATTGCTTTTCTGTCATGACAATATCAAACTTTTTAATTTTAAATATTAAAGTTTAAGTTTTTTTTTCTATATCAACTTAAAAATCGATCAACTATTTTTCTTTGACTATAAAATATAGCACAATACAAATATTTTATTCTTTTTTTGTACTTAAAATAGTAAAACTATTTTCCAAATATGATTTTTTAAAAAAATATACCTATAAATTTGTATTTTGTTTATGTTTAATAACTTTTTGGTTTAAATTTATTGATCTAAAAAAACAATTTATAATTTTTTTTATTAAAACAAAAAGTTCAGCTTCGGCCGAACATTGATGTAATGGCCGAAGTTCGGCTTCGGCCGAAGAAAATGAGTTCGGTCGGACACTAATATTTTGTATCTGTTAAATAAGTTTTGGATGGGAAAGTTACCATTGACGTTATACCCAGTTATGATAGCAATTTTGAAGCAAAAATGTTTTGACATGTCTTTGTTTTTTTAGTTTTCTTATATCTACAAACAAGTTTTTTTTTTTTTTTAAATATTAAACAAATTTATGTATCAATTAAATAATTTTATTTTGATTTTTAAAGTGAGCTATCATATTAATTAAGATACTTATATACTATTAACAAAACTCTTAAAATTTAATTCAACGATTTTTTTTCATAAAAGTGTCAATGATTTTGTCAGGTTCAACCTTTTCTCGATACACTGATGCAAGAGCTAGAGCACCAAGTCTAGCTTCACCCATAGAATTCCTTAAATATGTTTTCACTCTTTTTAGGGTGGAAAAACTTCTCTCCGCGGATGCAGTTGTAACAGGAATTACTATCAGTAAACCTAAAAACATGTAAACGTTTGGAAAAAGTTGCAATCTTGAATAGTGTCTAGCGGATTTGATGGTCTTTATGGTAGTGTTTCCATAGATCAATTTCAGTTAATATAACATTAGTTTGAAAAATTATAGTCTCAAAAAAATATTATAAATTCATTTATTACATACTAACCAAAACAAAAATAAAATAAAAAATCGAAAATATTTCGGGGGGGGCTTTGGCCCCCAGGGCCCCCCCCTGGGTACGCCACTGTTTGAAGCCCTTCATCTTTCACCACCTTTCATCTCCCCACTATCCCCTTTCCAAAGAAAGGAACACATTAATTAATAGGAAGAATTTCCTAAGTGTTGCTTCTCTTTTAAAAAAAAAAAAAAAAAAAAAACGGCTAACTTTTGATGAATGGGAGCTGGCAAATTTGGATGAAGTTCCGCTTTTTCATCGGAAAATTGTGTTCAGTGACGAAGCTCATTTCTGGTTGAATGGATACATGAACAAGCAAAATTGCAGTATTTGGTGTGAAAAGCAGCCGGAAGCATTGCAAAAACTACCAGTGCATCCCGAGAAATGCACTGTTTGGCGTGGATTATGGGCCGGCGACATTACTGGACCGTACTTTTTCAAAGACGACGAATGCAGGAACGTAACTGTGAATGGCGACCGCTATCGTGTGATGATTACAATTTTTTTTTTTGCCCAAAATGGAAGAGCTGGACTTGGGTGACATGTGGTTTCAACAAGACGGTGCCACATGCCACACAGCACGCGAAACAATGGCCCAATTGAGAGGCGAGTTCGGTGAACAGTTTATTTCACGTTTGGAGCCGGTTAATTGGCCGCCTAGATCGTGCGATTTAAAGCCTTTAGACTATTTTTTGTGGGGCTATGTTAAGGCTTATGTCTATACGGACCAGCCCGCAACGGTTGAAGCACTGGAAGCCAATATTGAAGAATTTATTCGTGAATACCGGCCGTTATGTTGGAGTATGCCTAAATTGGACCCAGCGTGTGAACCATTTGAGGCGTAGCCGCGGTCAACATTTACATGAAATCATTTTTGAACATTGAATTATATACATAGATCGTTCTATCGACTCAAATAAAGATTTCATACATTTCTCTAAATTGTATGTGTTTTTTTTAAATGAAATCCAAAAGCTCTTATAAAATCACCCTTTAATTATTTTCAACGTCTGAAAAATAAAAACTGGAAAAGGTAAAATATAAACATTCATGTAGCTAGTTCGTATAACATGACTACTTTTACTTTTAAGTACAATTAACAAAAATTTGCGGTATTGGTTGCAAAATCCCAATAAATGAAGTTAAACTAGGGATGATAGTAAAAATATCTAAAAAATTCAGATTTTTAAAAGAAAGTCAGCTTTATAAGGATTACAAAGGTGACATGACTTTTTCTTTATCTTAGAATTGATAAACAACCCCAACAAAATAGCTTGGCACAAAACAATACAAAAAAATTTTTTTATTTAGCAATTTATAACGATTTTCCATATCCTAGACATTTTTGACCCTAGGTTCCAAACTTCGCACAATTATGATACAGACATAAATATATTTATTAAATGCAATGACCAATATTATATTTCCAACAAAAAAAAAATGCTAGAAATTTGAATTATTTTGTACAATTTGGTTAATGTCCCTATTTTAATTCTCACTCGAATTAGAGATTTTATATTTTTTTTTTTTTAATGTTGTTTATCTCAATTACAACAAAACAATAACGTAAAATGAAAAGTTGTTGTACAATAATCTAAAAATAATATTGATAGTTTTCTCCTAAGATTTATGTGTTAATTTATACTTCTTTTTCGTCCTCCCGTGGGCAAATGCAACAACAACATTAAAAGATTTTGGAAATCCTTCGGGATAAAATCCCCATTAAATGTTACTATACCAAACAAGAACATTGTTAAATATCTTGGTATTAACTTAGATAAATTTTTGTATTATAATGACCACATTAATCTTCCAATTGAGAAAGCCAGAAAAGCTTTTTTTATACATAAAAAACTGTTCTTTTCAAAATATCTAAGCCCAGAAGTAATGATAATTATGTACAAATCTCTTATACGACCCATTCTTACTTATGGTTGCCAAATTTGGTATAATATTTCCCCTTCTTACATGGAACGAATGAGACTATTTGAGAGAAAATGTCTGAGGAGTAGCACATCTCTGTACAGATCACCATCTAGCAATTTTACAAAGTATATTTCGAACAGAAGATGTATCAAAGATCAGTAGAATTGATAACTTTATAATACAGTTGACAAGGAATCACATTTTAAGAAGCACAGAATGTTATGAAAATAACCTAATTTTGGCTCCTTACCATGTTGACGAAACGTATATATCGAACATTATTCAAAAAGGTTTTATACCACCGGAGGCTTTTTTGTTCTTGGATAAATACGGCTACATCCAAAATCAAACGGGTATACCCATAATTTATCATATCTACAGAAGAGCCAATGTCAAGGCTATATCATGCAATCAACTTACTTCGGAGAATACAAGGTTTGATACCAGGGTTTATATAGCGAACAAATACGCTACAAATATCAAAAAATGTTGGTTGTTATCCAACTGATTTTTATTTTTTTTCTGTTTTTTTTCAACTTTTTCAACTTTTTCTTACATTTCAATTGATATATTATTGAAAATTATATACAAATGTAAATAACTATTAAATATTATATGTTTTATAAAGTATACTTGAGAGCCCGATAGTTGGGACTGTGTATTATTAGTTATAATATACCCACTATTTGTTTATTTATAGTCTATTTAATAACTATTTAATTAATGAATAAATAAACATTATGAAAAAAAAAAATGTACTTCAAATCTGTTGCATGCAAGTGTCCCTATTTTAATTCACACCACTGTATAAACTAAAATGTTCAAGTAGCAAATTAAAAATTAAGGAATTCAAATTCTTTTTTTTTGTATGAAAAGAGATCATTTAAAGTTTTAAATAAATTATTTTTATTTTAAGCACACTTCTATGTTATTCTATGTTAAACAAAAAGTTACTTTTTTTTGTTAATTATTTTATTTGATTTAATTTTATTTCAAATAATACATTTTTTTTTTCTTGGAAAAATACCAAAATTGAATTAATGCATTTTTTAAGAGATTATTATAAAACATTATCACATTATTTATATATAAATAGTGATGTTCAGATTGCAAATTATAAATTAAGGAACTCATATATTATTTTTCAATAAAAACCGAACAATTTTAAGGATTTTAAATGTGTTGTAATAATGTTTTAAATATATCTTGATTCTGATAATTTTTATTTTATCTGTTACCAGGCACGTAGCTAGGAATTTCTTTCGGGGGGGGGGGGGGGCTTTTCGATTTTTTTATTTTGATTATATATTTTTTTTTGCACACTAGAGTAACAGATTAATACATGATTGCCCATTACCTACACGTAATGGGCAATCATGTATTAATAATAGAAATCGCTTTCTCAGGTCATTTTGAAACAAAAACCTCCCGCATAAAGTGCATTTCCTTAAAATGCATTTTTTAATTTTTTACTTATTGTGTTCATTATTTTGCGAATTTTGATGTCTATATTGCGAAACAACGCTTTAATCTGTTTGATCACAATCCGCGAAACACGTCAAATTTGAAAACGTTTGTGTACTTTAATTTGGATATGCATCGTTATTGTCTAATTACGTTAAATTTTTAGCTAAATATTAATTTTTAGCTAAATATTAATTTTTAGTTTAATTAAATAAAAAAAGGATTATGCGGAAAACTTTTTGAAAACCGCGAAAAATAAAATTACTTTATATTTTTATGTGCTAGTATACGTCTAGGGTAGCTAAAACTTGATAAATGTAAAAAAAGTAAAAAAGTTTCAACTTCTAATAACCCGATTAAAATTAATATGATGCTTTATAAAATCATACGAAATTTAATAAGAGTCTTAATACAGTTTTATCCGAGAAATGGGCATAATAATTAAATAACATCCGAATAATGACGCGATACAATTTAATACGATTTTATATAGCGGTATAAATTTATATCTGAACTGATACTGATATATACAAAATAAGCTATAGTTGTATCCTGTTATTGATTTTAAAATGTCATGAAAATCCGAAATATCTATTAATTCTTACAACTTTATAATTTGTAACAAATTCCATAGCATTTGGAAATTTTATTATATTCAAAAATAAAAAATAATATAATGAAAATGAAGATTTTGTGGAATTTATTAACTTACAGCATTCAATAACAAACACGGAAAAACGTTGAAACTAAATTTAGAGTTTTAGATTGAAAAAAATCTTACACTAAATTACGAACTCATAATGGTACAAATGAAACAAATTCTTTTTTTAGGGTTAAGAACCAGAAAGAAATCAATTCAAAAGACAAAAATTGCGGGAAATTTTGTGTATAAAATTATACACAAACTGATGCAATTAATTGTACTATTGTATTAATGTAATACTTATTTACATCCAAAATATAATTGACAAGTTTTCTAGTGTGACTCTGCATGGGGTAATATACAATTTTATCTAAAATAAAATAGTGTTTTTTAAAATATGATATAATATCAAAATATATATTATATTGCAATGTCTAGGTATATAAATATAACGCAATTATTAATTGGATTAGTTTTAGCGTATTCTAAATGCAATATACAATTATACGCAACTATATATGACATCATATTAAATTTTTTCTACGAAATTAATTTTATATATGAATTTATATAATTATGTCCGGTTAAATGCACTGGCAGACAAAACCTTATTAGTGTATATAAAATAATGTATTATTTTATGCAAAAGTTTTAACTCGGGAAAAAAATTGAGAAAATTTAAATCACATTGGACCACGTTAACACATTATGCATATCGATCAAAGTTTGAGGCTTAAATTTGTTTCAAAAAATTAAAAAAAATATATGAGATATCGCAATATCGTCAAAAAAATACTGAAAACTATGTTAACAGATGCGTGCGTAGCAAATCAAATTTAAATAAAAAGATTGCACTGTAACTAAAGTAACGACTTTTACGGCACAAGTAAACTTAATTTTGAGTCTAAGTGGTATCTCCATTTTAAAAGATAATGTCAAAATACACATAAAAAAGCATTGTCAAAAAAATTTCAATTAAACTTTTGTTCGATTTCAAACTTGCATTCAATTAACTGTTTAGTTGAAAATGAATTTGGTATATAAAAAATTTTCAGTTTTTATAACGTATAATAACAACATTGAAACAAATGCAAAAATTTTAAAAAGTCGCCAAAATTAAAAAAATCTTTTAAAGTTGAAAATTCGCGTTTCTTTAATTTTGGTGATTTTTTTTTAAATACTTTTCGAATTTTGGCGTTTATCTTGGGAGTTTTTTAAATTTCTGCAATTTTGAGGATTGTTTTTTAAATTTTGGCAATTTTTTTTCATATTTTGCAATTTTTTCAAATGGTCTCGATTTTTTTAAAAATTTTGTAATTTTTCCCAATAGTAAACAATGTTTTGGTTTTTCTTTGATATTTTAAATTTTGAATCTCGCTCCTAGACGAGGACAAGAAATTCTCATTGAGTTTGTGATTTAACATAACAAATATCTCTAGAAATTCTAATAACAAAGTCCCCTGAAGATTTCCTTAGGCAGGAATGAAATCCGGATAGGGACACGCCTACATTAGATTGCTTTTCACAATTTGTTAAATAAGTTTTGGGATTTTAGCACATTTAATTACTATAAATGCAATTAATGTTTATCCCGATGAAAATAAATTTAAATAACAAATATGCAGGTGCTTGTGCAAATTTAAATGTAACTGACACTAATAGAAAACATATGATTTTCTATTGTTGATTTACTTGAATAAACGTCACTACATTGCTAGGTCTGTCAAAAAAACAGAGTAGTATTTGGAAGATGACAAAGCCAATTGTGACAATTTTTTGTTGTTGTTTTGGTTTTTCTTTGATATTTTAAATTTTGAATCTCGCTCTTAGACGAGGACAAGAAATTCTCATTGAGTTTGTGATTTAACATAACAAATATCTCTAGAAATTCTAATAACAAAGTCCCCTGAAGATTTCCTTAGGCAGGAATGAAATCCGGATAGCGACACGCCTACATCAGATTGCTTTTCACAATTTGTTAAATAAGTTTTGGGATTTTAGCACATTTAATTACTATAAATGCAATTAATGTTTATCCCGATGAAAATAAATTTAAATAACAAATATGCAGGTGCTTGTGCAAATTTAAATGTAACTGACACTAATAGAAAACATATGATTTTCTATTGTTGATTTACTTGAATAAACGTCACTACATTGCTAGGTCTGTCAAAAAAACAGAGTAGTATTTGGAAGATGACAAAGCCAATTGTGACAATTTTTTGTTGTTGTTTTGGTTTTTCTTTGATATTTTAAATTTTGAATCTCGCTCCTAGACGAGGACAAGAAATTCTCATTGAGTTTGTGATTTAACATAACAAATATCTCTAGAAATTCTAATAACAAAGTCCCCTGAAGATTTCCTTAGGCAGGAATGAAATCCGGATAGGGACACGCCTACATCAGATTGCTTTTCACAATTTGTTAAATAAGTTTTGGGATTTTAGCACATTTAATTACTATAAATATTCAATTAAATTTTTAATAGATGTGAATAAAACTATATGTAATTGGAAATAATATTAATTAAATTTTAGTTGTTACTACAATTGCATCAACACGACCGAATTCAGTTAAACTTTTGCTGAATCAACAAATATTTTAATTAAAACTCAATTTTAGTTTTTTCTGTGTAGACATTTAATTTTTAGTTTGCATTGTCTCAAACAGTTTTTTGATTATATTTTAAGTCAAAGACTTCGAAATCTCTTATGAAATGATTTCATTTATTGCTTTTTGTCGAAAATCAACTCTAACAATGATAGCCGCCCATTTGCAGGCGATGTTTTCTAACGAAATTTTAAGATTCGAATCATATAAAACTATTTTCTATTTGATCCTAGTCACAAATAAATATTTTCATATTAAATTTATCAATAACATTGTTACTTTCTAACGAATTGTATTAAGTTTTTAAATTTGTGAAATCATTTCGGGGGGGCTCTAGCCCCCAAGCCCCCCCCCCCTAGCTACGTGCCTGTCTGTTACCGTTTTCAGATAAAATATCATGTATTATATGAGATACTTCAAAAAGGATTTTTTTGTTTCTTTTGATCTATTAAACATAAAAAATAATAAAAAATTTAGAAAATAATAAATTGCATGTTGAAGAACTTATAACAATCAATAAATTTTCACTGGAATGAACAAGTAAATGAAACCGTTCATTAAATTAATGTTTACCTAAAAAAAATCGTAAAAAAAATAGATTTAATTGTATCGTATGAAAAAAAGGATAAAATCACTTCGTTTTGATGCGGTTTAGTTTTAAATTAAAGGTATTTTGGAAGCCATTTAAAATCAATTTTCGGAAGTGGAAAAACAGAATATACTGCTTCTTTTATATTATACTAGCTGACCCGGCAAACGTTGTTTTGCCTTAAAATTTTATTTGTATAAATTAGCTGACCCGGCAGATGTTGTTCTGCCTAAAATTTTATTTAAGGCTAATAACTTTTTTAAAAATAGCTGAGTGACCAGCAGTGTTGAAAGTAAATAAATGCAAGACATGCAAGCAAAGCTCCCGCTTGCTGAAATAGAATAATTTTTCTTTAAACTGCCAATCAGAATCGTTATTGTAATTACTCAAATAGACGCGATCAAAGTTAGAACTTTAATGGCTACAAACATAGATCCCGTTTGGTGAAATAGTATTTATTCTTAAAACAGCCATTCAGAACCGTTCTTAATTAGTGAAATTAATTGCCATATATATTATTTGCAAAAAAAAATCCGTTGAAAGGAATAAATTTGTACAGAGGACAAAAAGATTAAAACTTTTAAACAAAATGGAGCATGAAAGGGGTCGTAGCGTTTGAGTATATAATGTATATACAATTTGAAGTGAATGTGTTAAAAAATATATGGAAGCAATTACATAATACAAAAAAGTGGGCGTAAAAGTGGGCATGGTCGAAAAAAATAGCCTATTAATCATGCCATAGTCCCAGTTAAATGCAACGAAAATTTCAGGAAGATCGGTCCAGAGGTCTGGTCTCCAATGAGGTACAAACAAACAAATAAACAAACACACATTTCATTTTATATATATAGATTGAAAGCAGATCAATTACAATTTAAGGTAAAATGGGGCGAAAAAGGGGGATTTGGTAATAAAAAAATGTATGGCTATCTTACCTGTAGATAAAAAGTGTATAAAACTTTAGGTAAATACATATTACAAAAAAAGTATTTTGTATAGCAAACATTGTTAGTGGTATAAGTAAGTATCTGAATTAAAAAAAGGGAGCGGTGAAGTGGGCGTGGTTCATAGTTATATGTCGACGTTAACAGTATTAAGAGCAATATACTACCAAATAAAAAAAATCCGTTGGAAGGAACAAATTTATACAGAGAACAAAATGTTTAAAACTTTCAAACTAAATTTGGCGTGAAAAGGGGCGTGAAAGGGGGGCGTGGCGTAAGAAATGTTTATTTCTACCTCGCCTGGAGTATAATGTGTATACAATTTGAAGTAGATCTGTTAACAACTATATGGGAGCAATTACATAATTTTAAAAAAGTGGGCGTAAAAGTGGGCGTGGTCGAAAAAAGTACCCTATTAATCATGCCAGAGTCCTAGTTAAATGCTGTAAAAATTTCAGGAAGATCGGTCCAGAGGTTTGGTCTCCTATAAGGTACAAACAAACAAATAAACAAACACACATTCAATTTTATATATATAGATAGAAGATAGATTTCTTTTATATTTTATTTTAATGAACAATACAAATTAACTTTAAAATTTAATTAAATTTTTTTTAAACATGAAAATGTATATAAAAAAAATTTAAAAAAAAATATATAAAAATGTAAATGTTTTTGAAATTTTCTTAATATCAAATAAAAATAATTGTTAAGCTCGAGGTCTGATTGCGAAATATCGATAACAAATAAAAATTTATTAATGAAAAATCAGAACTCGAGATTAACAATTATTTTTATTTCATAAAAAAAATATTTCTTCCATTTTGAGCCAAAATTTAACAATAAGGTGGATAAAATTTTTATCAAAGAACGTTTAACTAGCCTTCGTAAGGGCTAACTTTTGTTCCAAGCGAAACCTCGCATAGTAGTACATGCAAATGAAATAATGTTAGCATTTTTGTTTTTTAGACCTCATTTTGTATTGAATTTGCTTAAATTACGAGGTTTCCGTCACCCTCCATAGATTGTATTATGATCGACACTTCCACGGATATTTTAGGTAATGTCGTGAAATTAATGCGGAACTTCTTATTTTGTGGGGAGCATTGCCAAGCCAATTTGATTTATATTTAAAAAATTTGATTTTTTTTGCGCTTCGAATTGTGAAAATATATTTTGTTTACAAAATAGACATAACATTTTTAGATTCGAGTTAATTTTTCTAATTAAGACCGTACTGAAATTAATTTTTGAAACATAAAAGAACATTGTTGCAGATAAATCTTATAACTCTTATACATTCTCCATATTCAATACTGATTAAAAACCACAAAAAAAAATTATTGGGGCAAATCATTTGATTATTTTATTAACAATAAAAACAGTTTTTGTAATTTATTTCGTGGAAGTTGTCCGGATTTTAGTGTTTAAAACTTCAGAAAAAGCGGAAATCAATTTTATTTGCATATTTTTGTAATATTTAAATCCCTTTAATCACAAAATTATCAAAAATAAATCCAATATAGCATTCAATTTGTCGTTTTTCATTGTGTTAACAAAGTACGTGCGTTCAAAAAATGATAGATATTTCATTTTTTGAACGCACGCAAAAAATTGTTATTTTACAAGTTAGCTAAACTATAAAGTAAACAAAAAATTTTATGAAAAGAAAACTAATTTCAGCCTTTTAGTTTCTTAAAAAAAAAATCAAAACACAGTGCGTGCAAACGGTTGCCTCAGACTGTATAAAAACAATTGGCGAAAGGTACTTATCAATTAAATGCACAATTATTTAAATCAAAATATTTTCAATTATTAAATTAAATTATTGTAAAAACTTTTTTAATTTGTTTTAAACAATCATTTTGTCGGAACTAATCGTATACTCACACGGGTTAAAGCTGAACTGTAAAAAGTATTTACCTTCTAAAATTTATAATCCAATTAAATTATTTGCAAAGCCAAATTCGTCAATTTTGTTTTAAACGTAGTTATAAGTTCAAAGTTAAAGAAAATACAGCCAAAAATTAAATTTCCTTGAAATCCGCTAAATTCAAATCGCTATAAAAAAAAAATCGCTATATTTCACGTTTTTATCTTTACGATTTATATAAAAAAATTAGTGGAGATCGATTTTCATTTTTAAAAATTGTCTTTAAAAAATTTTTCAAATCTGTAAAAATGTTGCTTTTGGGTAGGTACCCTACAAATAACTGCCTTTTTTGTATCGGAAGTTAAAATAGGTTAACGATGTCTTGTAAAAAAAAAATTTTTTTTCATCTAATGGTAAAATTTGACATATTTCCCTATTTTCAAAGCGTTTGAGGCACCCTTCCCCTTAAGCGATCTCCATAATTTTTTGCATAGTGTATTTTGATATAAAAACGAATATTTCTGGGAGGAGTGCCAATCTCTAACATGATTTTTTTTTACCCATACAACTTTGGCTCACCCTAATATACATATGTAGTAATAAGACACTTTTAATATGCTGATAGAGGGTATTACATTCAAAAATAAATGCTATAGTTGATAGAGAAATAACAAACAGTGGACAGTTTTCCAACTCTGAAAAAAATTCAAAAAACGAAACTTTTCTTATGTGCGTTAACTTTCATAAACTTGTATAAACGTTGAAATCTCAACGTTTATACATTTTTACCTCTAGCACAACTTCTTTGCGTTATTTACGAAAAAGTTTTGCTAATATACTTTCGACAATGCCGCTATTATTATAAACATTGCCTGTTAAAATTTGTTTTAATCTTTAATCCGTATATCGTAAAATATAACGTTGCACAGTGGGATATATCACAAAATTTTTGGAAATAATTCGACCATTTTTTACTTAGTGGTCCGATTTGCAATGAAATTTGGTACAGTCATAAATTACGTAACATCGAGCTTAAGTTTTGATTTTGAACCTTCCAATACCCCCCGGGGCGGCAATATTAATACCCCAAATAGGAAACTTTTTGCATATAATTCGATTTTCAAAAAAATAACATATTTGTAAACTGCTAGTAGATACTAACAGAAAACATGGTTACATGTGTGGGCTATCCTTAAAAGTTAACCAAATATTCCCGTTGGAAAATGTAAAATTCAAAGTTTGGTCCGACTCAGGTCTAGTTTTTTGCGAATAGCGGGGCGAAATAGTGGAAATTACATAACCAAGAATATTGGTTATTTAACTAAGTAAATTCTCGATTAAATATACAAAAATTTATAAAATATCTTGTTACACTCAAAAACTGCATTCGTTTACAGAAGAATAAAAAAAAAATCAAATTTTTTACCTTTTTTCCAAAAAAAAACACCAACACTCTGTTACCTTCAGATAAATATACACACTATTCTAAAAGGTCTTTTTATATAAAAGCGAGTTGTGTTAAACAAATTTTGAATTGTATGTACTTTTCCTCCCAGTCGCGTCTAAAGTTGACGCATTTGTAAGGCAATTATCAACTTTAACCCACTGTTCAAAATTGTGCACATATCCAATTAGGTAGAGGAAACAGTTGTACATACTACAACATATACCTAATTTATTGGGTAAGTCTCTTCCAATCCCCTATTTAAATGACGACATATGGCAGCAAAAAATGTTAAAAATCACATTTTTTAAATGTCATAAATTCAGACATAAATTTCACATTGCTGACTTAAAATTATATTTAAGTCCAAAAAACCATTGTATTAAATAAATAATAAACATTTTATTGAATGTTTAAAATTTACATTTTAACAAAAACCGAAATTTTTACCTTCCTAATAGGATTACTCAAGTTTTTGTTCTACCAAGAGTGCTAAATGCGATCTTTTTTTAAATGTCGTAATCTACAGGTTATTTTCTTTCCAACGATACCAAACACTTTTATGATATGTTTAAAACCTCTTAACATAAAATCTTCAAAAGTTCAAATGGGAATATCTCGATAACTGTTGGAGATAACTCTCACATATAAGCATATATAAGTTTTCTGTTAATCTCTACTAGCAGATTACAAATATGTCAATTTTTTAAAAATCGGAATATAAACAAAAAAAAGGCGAGCACTTTTATATGCAAAAAGTTCCCTATTTTGGGTGGTCATATTGCCGATTCCTGGAATCTGTAAGGTCGATCTGGAAGCTCGACCTTACGTGACTAATGCCTGTTTCAAATTCCATTGAATTTGAACTACTAAGTAAGAAATGGCCGAATAGCACAAATTGCTATTAATTTGTTAATTTGAGAAACCTATTTTAAGCGATTTAAACAAAAAAATTGTTTTCTAAGTCAGAGAGTAATGATTACTCATGAATGAATAAAAATAAATAGGCTGGTAACTTGTGAAACCCTTTATTTACTATTACTCGCTTAACTTGTTGGTATGTTTTGGTATGTTTTTGCTGTTAAATTTTTAATAATACTGAAATTAGTGTACAAGTTCTTTTTTGTTGATCACTGTATGTATTTAAATATGTGATACATAAATACATGTTTCTCAAGAGTAGTATGTTGTATGGAGTCTCTTAATTAACTAGACTTTAGTACTTTCAAGTGTGGGTGGTTGGTTGTTTTAAACTTATTTTTTTTTTTCTTTCTTGTTTGAATCATTTTATTGATATATTCAGAGGAGTAGATATAAATATATTTAAGCGTATACGTTGGTATGTATAGATTGAAACCTACATACATGAAATAATTGTAAAGATAATCATCATCCGTAGATATAAGAGATGAGGAAGTGTGACTCGAGTGTTTTCTTTTCTTTTTAGTTTTTACAAGCAAAATATTTTTTTTTACAAAAATCAAATAATATTGGAAACATTTTACTTTTAAATTAAAAAAAAAAACAAAAAGTTTATTTTTCGATCTTTTATCATAAATTATGACGTGAGCAAGATTATTCAAGTTAAAAAAGATCATTTATTTTTTTTTTTTTTTACTTTTTTATTTTTTTTTAAAAAATTCAAATAATTTAGTTTTAAAAATTTTAAAAAATGAAAACAAAAAGTTTATTTTTTTGATCTTTTATCATAAATTATGACGTGAGCAAGATTATTCAAGTTAAAGATCATGTTATTTATTAATTAAAAATGTATTTACGAGAGCGGCTCAACAAGTCTGTGACTTTTCGCACTTCCCTCGTAGTTATATGAAATGCAACACTGCTCCCATCAAGTACCACCTGATAATAGACTACTGTCAAATTTTGAGCAAGTTTTGAGTGCTCATTAAACATTATTTTTTGCGAAAAAAAAAACCTTTAATCAAACCAAGCTTGATAATTACTATGGGAACTCTGCATCAACGATTTCAATGGTAAAAAAGTGGTTTACTGACTTTCGTTGTGGTCGCACAAGTACAAATGACGCTGAAAGTTCTGGACGGCCAATTGAGGCCAATACACCCGAAAATGTCGAAAAAATCCACGATATGGTGTTGGCCGATCGAAGAGTAAAAGTGCGTGAGATTGTTGATGCCATAGGCATTGCATATGGCAGTGTGGTTTCGATTTTAAATGGTCAGTTGGGTTTAAGAAAACTGTCTGCAAGATGGGGGCTGAGTTTGCTCTCAATTGACCATAAACGTAATCGTATGCCAACTTCAAAGGATTGTTTGTAGTTGTTTAACCACAATTCAAATGAGTTTTTGCGGCGTTTTGTAACTGTGGATGAAACATGGATCCATTACAACACTTCGGAGACCAAGATGCAGTCTAAACAATGGGTTTCTCAGGGTGAACCGGCTCCGATGAAGGCCAATGTAAGTTTGTCGGCCAATAAGGTGATGCCAACAGTTGTTTGTGATGCACGCGGGATAATCCACATCGATTACCTTCAAAAGGGAAAAACAACAAACGGCGAATATTATGCCAACTTATTGGACCGATTTAACGAGGATTTAAAACAAAAACGATCCCATATGGCCAAGAAAAAAGTTCTTTTTCATCAAGATATTGCACGGGTGCACACGTGTGCAGTAGGGTGATAACTTTTTTTGGACAACATTCTCCCCAGGGGTTTTCTAATGGCAAACATTGTATGAATGATAAAAAAAACTATTTCAGTTCAATTTGGTAAAAAAAACCTTGCGCACCGACAGCGATTTCTAAAATGCCTTTAATATGTTTTTTTTTTAAATTTTTTTTAATAACAATTTTTTTAAAATATGGTTTTTACATATGTAAGTAAGCAAATTTGGAAGAAAACTATTCCATTGACTCGAAAACGGACTTTACTATTGATATCAGCATGCCTTAATTATATAGATGTGATGGTCAGACGTTGAGGCATCAAAAAAAGTTTTTTTTTTAACTTTGTTTGATTCAAAACTTTAACGCGTTTGGTGCGGAACCTTTTTTAACGATAGCGAAAAACTAAAAACGCAGTTCTTAATATTTGTCCATGCCCTACACAATTATGTCTGGGGAGATTTGATATTTGCAAAAAATGCAAAAAGTTATCACCCTAGTGTGCAGTCTCAATGGCAAAAGTCCATGAATTGGGCAACGAATTGGTACCTCATCCGCCATATTCTCCGGATTTAGCCCCCAGTGACTATTTCCTATTTCCAACCCCAAAAAAATGGCTCGGTTTTAAGAGAGTTAGCTCCAACGATGAAATTATTGATCAAACAAATGCCAATTTTATGGACCTTTAAAATCCTATTTTTTGCAAGGGATACAAAAATTGGAGAAACGTTGGGCTAAGTGTATTGAGCTAAAAGGAGATTATGTTGAAAAAACAAACTGTGTTTCATTCAAAAAGTCACGAACTTATTGATCCGCCCTCGTATCTGCTAATGTAATGTAAATTATATCTACTGACAGGTCTTTAAAAGTTTCAATTCGGGTCATTGAAATACTTAATTTTTAATTAATATCATTAAACGGGTTTTTGTTTAACAAAAAACAAATGATCTTGAACTTGAATTTTTCAGAAAAGCTTAAAAAACTTTTTGTTTTAATTTTTTAAAATGTAAAAGTAAAATATTTCAAAATTGCAATCAAATAATTTTGAATTAAACCCGTAATATCTAATAAAACTACGAACTTCGACCGTTGTTATGCGATTATGCGAAGATGACATAGGACATACAAATAGATAATGCAACACTGATCGTGAGTAAAAAATCTGTCACTTGACCATCACTAATGGTGTGAGTTGAAGGAAAACGTATGCATATTTAAACCATGAATTCATATTACAATTAATCATAGTTTAAAAACAAAGTAGATCACAAAAGCGTCATGTTAGTGAAATTAATATTTCTCTTTTTATTTATGTGCATAATGGATAAAGCGACCAAAGAATAAATATTAAAACGAAAAAAAAGCATTTTTATAAAAATCAATAGATCTACAAATACATGCGAATAAACTCTACATGTTGTAAAGATGGTATAAATGTTAAATATGGTAAAAAAAAAAAAAAAAAAAAAACTTTTCAATGATATAGAATATTTGCATTCCCTATTTAAACAAGTTTAATTAACACCTTAAAGTTTAAGGTAGGTATAATTGCTTGTTTGTGTGTCTGTCTGTCTGTCTGTTTGTTCGTATCTCTCCAATTGTTATTCATTTTTTTTATCTATGCAATTATTTTTTCGTTTTTTGTTTTTGCATTAAGGTTATTATTAAATAATAATGTGTGTTTGTTTAGTTGGCAATATTACCTTTTCTTTCTACGCTGCCTTCCCGGCTTTCTGGCCTGTTAGTTGCTTCAACTGTAAAGAAAATAAAAATAAAAATAGTTTTAGTAATTGGTTTTTTATTCTTAATTTATTAAACTAATAAGTAATAGACCATATTATACATTTTTTCATTTATGTTGCAAGTTTAATAATAATAATTTTTTTTTTGTTGTTAACTGATAGATTTTAATATTAAAATAGATTTTTCGTTTTTTTTTTGCAATCTACAATAGAGTTGGACTTTTACTTAACCCCTTTTTCAGGTAATTTACGTTTTTAATTCGAATGATATTGTGAAACACATTTAATTTACGTTTCGCTAATTAATATGGGCTTTTCTGAAAAATATTTAAAATTGGTTTTAAGTATGTATTTCATTTTTCAATTGTATGGCAGCACATTAAAAGGATTTTACACGATAATAAACCCAAATTTAGTCACATCAAAAACGCTTGCGTAAATCACCTTCTGCAAGGGTTATGACGGTTTAAAGTTTAAAATTTATAAAAACTCTCAAAATTACATTTTTTGATTGATTTAAATAAACACATGCATACTAGAGCGACTCAACAAAAAAAGTGCTCGATGTACCCTCCTAAAAATGAACCTTGGATTTTTTTAAGATGACATTTAAAATATTTCGGCTCCAGATTTGACCTCTCGTGAGCTGGACCATTTTGAAAATGGGTCTATTTTAGCATGTTTTGTTAATTTGAGAATCTGTTTCCTTGCCAACATCTACAATATGGGTATCATAAGAAACGTTTTTTTAAGGCGCGTAAACTGTATATACAATTTTTTTATTTTTTTTGCTATCTCGCTTCCAGACCGTGCACGGAACGCGAAAATTATTATTTATTTATTTATTTATTTCATTCATTTGCAATACAATAAGCCTTAAAGGCCAAAGACGTATTGCTAGTGTGCTACATAAATTCAAGAATATATTTACAAATAGCTTAGATTAAATTCAATAAACAGTATATATATATATAAAAAAAATACAAAAATATCCTTAGAACAGGATAGCAATAGCTATAAAATTGTACACTTTATTTTTGGATATGGTTCAGCTGTTTCAACATAACTAGGAAAATGTAAAAAAGTCCATACTGGAGAAAGCCTGACCTAAGACAATTTAAAAACACTCATTCATACAGTGTCACGGAAATGTGACAAAAGTCTGTTCCTAAAAACATTATACGATAATGTAAAAGTACGTAAATTCAAAGGCAAAAAATTCCAGCTTCTAGCAGTTCTAATAAGTAAAGATCGTTCAAAGATTGTATAGTTTATAAGAGGTTCAACTATCTGAGGGTTTCTCTCAGACCTAGAAAATATAAATTCAGAACGTAAGTAATTGGGTACACCAGATCTAATGACCTTATAAAAGAACAATAAATTACGAAGTTCTATATACTGTGTTAGGGGGCAACCGTGAAAGTTAATAACTGCACTAGATATGTGATCACGAAATCTAATTCCATATACAAACCGCACAATTCTTTTCACAATTAGCTCAAGCCGCACTATATTATACCCAAAAGTACCAGAATCAACCTCAAGGCAGTAATTAACATGCGACATCAACAAGGTGTGAGCAAGAATATATTTCACCCTTACAGGCAAATACAAGCCACAATTGTAAAGTTTTCTGAGTCCCAAAGTTACCCTAGATGAAACAACATCAATTTGTTCACTAAAATTTAGATATTGGTCAATTACAACACCCAAACATTTAAGCGATTCAACATATTCTATATCGGTTCCACAAATTCCTATCCGAGGGTAAGCAATTCTGCGATAACCCGTTCGAAACATTATTGCCTTTGTCTTAGTAGCATTTATCGAAAAATCGTTTAATATTATCCAATCATGCAATCTATCCAGTGTAAAATTCACAACCGTCTCCAAAACAGCAGGGAAATCCCTGCAATTGCCAAATAAAAGCTGAATGTCATCAGCAAAAATAAACGGTTTTACCAAGTGCAAATCCAAAGAATCAGCACAATCATTTAAATACAGCAAAAACAAAATTGGCCCAATAACGAACCCTTGCGGGACACCAGAAAAGACAGAGGCGATACTAGAATTAATACCACGCACACTTACAAATTGTGACCTTCCGTGCAAATAAGAGTATATTAACCTACAAGCCATAACTGAAAAGCCAAATTGCTGTTTCAGTTTACCAATAAGAATGTTATGATTAAGGCGGTCAAAAGCCTTTGCAAGATCCAGAGATACCAATATGCAATCCCTATTTTCATTTAAATGTTTTCTAACAGTCTCGGTAATACCCAAAAGCATAGATTTGTCCAAGGACGATCATCCATGTCCTTTTTTTAAGGTATTTTTTTAAATTTTAAATCCGATATTAGTATTGTCATAAATTATGATATCATTAGCGATATCATTTTCGATATCAGACTGGACTAGGGCGAATTAACTATCTTTAATATTAAAAAATGTTAATTTATTGATTATATTGCTATTGTTTTTTTTTACAGGAAATTTCGATAGTGAAAACGGTATAACAAGTAATTTCCGTTCGAGATTAGCTGATAATTCCTTTTGCCATCGGAATTTCGGTGGCAACCGACGTTTTGTTGAATTTAAATAAAACTTAAGTAAATTAGGTGACCAGAGGAAAATTCTATCAGAAGTTCAAAAATGTGCGCTTTCCACACAAAAAAATCCATGTCGATTCGACTATACGCTCATCACTTTGTCGGTGTCGACTCTTCACTTTCACCAACCATGATTCGATACATTCTAAAATACGCGTGAAGAATTATAGTTTAAAGCTATCAAATTTTTACCACCTCTTAAAAAAAATAAACAAAAACAGAGAAGAAAAGCACAACAATCGTTAAAAAATGTTAATTTATTGATTATATTGCTATTAATTGTTTTTTTTTTTCATTAGTTTTTTTTTTAAATATGAAATGAAGAAAATTTATAATTTTTATGTGTTTTTGCAAAAATAAATGATTTTTTCCCCAATGCAAAAATCTTTGGCAGACAAAGAGACAAAAATTTTGTTTTCAAACTTTATCTTGTTATTCTGCCGGAGCAGATTTTTTTTTACTTTTATTGTTGAAGTTAATTAAATAATCGAAACGTAGTTAAAAATATTAAGAATTTTCATGTTTTAATAGAAAAAACAAGCATTTTCTTGTCAAACGCGTCAAAGTGATGAAAACGCGCGTGTATCGACGATTACCAAAAAGCATATGTTTTCTTCACATCACTAGCGTATTATAGAATACTTATATGGTGAAGGTGACTACAGGGATAGATGAAGGGATTCAAACATGGAAACACTGTAATTGCGCGAGATGACAAGTAATTGGTCAAAATCGATTTTTGGCATGACACCTGCTTGGCATGACAGCGCTTCTAACAGCGTTTTTCAAACGGAATGTCAAAAAATGTAAAGTTTTTGATAGAAAAACCATGGTAGAAGCGCTGCAAAAAAAACATTTGTTGTACAGGCTTAAGATAAAATATTTTATTTTAAAAATTTTATGTATAAACAACTGCGTTATTAAAACATGCTCAATTTTAATGCAATTTTGCGTAAAATCACCTTGGCCGAAATACTTAGGATCGATGGTCGGCAACATTGTTTTATTTTTTCTAGTTGTGAAGCGGAATACAAGTCAGAAGGAATAGTTTGTTCACTTTTAGTTTTTCGGTCGCTGTTAACCTTTCTATTGAAATGCCCATATGCATTGGCAATTCATTTAACTTTGGATCAAGCACCCCGTTAGACCTCTTTACAATTGACTTAAAAATATCCGAAACAAATGCACAGGAACACACATTGCCATCGATTCTATGCGGATATCGGTAAGAGCAACGCTATTTTCTTTTATTTCTGTGCCGGTTTCGTAGCGCTAAAGGTATTTAAGTTATTTTGGTAACGGTAAAAGTGTTTTAGTTATTTCGGTAACGGTATTTTAAGGATAGTGGTATTTTAATGATACTGAACTGATTTGATCTGTTGAGCATAGTGTGTTTTTCCACCATTACCTTAAGGACATTTTGTTGAAAGCCGAGTTCCTTCTGAGTAATCCCCCAGAAATTAAGATCGAAACAGTAGTTTAGATGTAATTAATTTTCTTTACTATATTGACAGTTATTCCCACTGTGCAACGGTTTTTCGTGTATTTCGGTAACGGTATTTTAAGGGTAACGTCATTTTGTTATTTCTGTAGTAAAAAAAAAATGCTGCATAAAATTGAATGACACATCCGCGGTTTAAAGAATTATGGGTTCAAATATATCTCGAACGGAAGATTTCATCATAACAATTATTGGGCGAAAGCGCCAAATGGATCCGATGAACTTTGAATTCTCTACAACATTTTTTTCTCCATAAATCGCTAAAAGGCTAAATTTAAAGGTTCAAGAACTGTGGGGTCCAATATATCGGAATTTATTTCTATCACTTTTAGCTCCACAGTGTACAGAATAAATTACAAATTTCTGTTTGTAATATTAAACAAGTATTGTAGAGCATGGCACTGGCACTGGACTTTTTCCCACGTTATCTAGGGTTACAGGACAATACTGTCAAGATTGTTAATCCCACATTCTGCCAACGCCTAACCGACCGGCGTCGACGCTTTGCCAACACTGGCGATTGTATTTTTCTGCCTGGGCAGATTTATTCCTATGCCAAGCCAATGTCAAATTCATCGATGAAATTGTTCAATACTTCGGCAGCAAAATTTTGGCTGGGTTTAATTACGTTTAGAAAGCCAAAGAATAAAATTTAGAAACAGCTGTATGAAAATAACCCAGGTAGAAACTGCCAACCGTACCAAAAAAAATAGTACTGGCAAATCCACCGATATTTTGTAAAACCCACCGTGCTAAAAATGCCCAAAGAAACAACTCATATAGTACTAGAAAAACACTATTTTGTTTGCAAAGCATGTGTTTTCTCAGTACCTCCCTCAAAATTCTTTGCCTATATTGTTTTTACTAATAAAGGGTCCGCCACCTAACGTTTTTTTTTCAACTAGTGCTTATTTCGTGAATGGTAACACTTAGCTCATGTCTGATTTGACAAATAATTAGTTTTATCCTTCCGCTGTACGAATATGGTTGTGTATACGCCTGAACAACGCTGGGAAATATTGCGACATTACTTTGAAAATCATGGTAATGTTGCAGAATGTGTGCGAAAATTGCCATTTTTTTTCGAAAATGAGCAAAGTGTGGCCGTTACAGTCAATGGCGATCGTTATCGGGCCATGTTGAACGAATTTTTGTTCACAAAAATTGAAGAGGAGGATATTGGCAACATTTGGTTTCAACAGGACGGAACAGGAAGCCATGGGTGAAATACAGCTGCACACAATAGATAATGTGCTTAAAAATTGGACCGATCGTGTAGGCTACTGCATGGCCAGCCGAGGCAGCCATTTGAATGAAATTATTTTCCATTATTAACCGGAAAGATTGTACTTTCAAATAAAAAAAGAAATTTGAGAAAATATTCTGTAGTTTTTTTTATAGCATTTTCAAAAAAAAAAGTTATTTGGCGGACCCTTTATTACAACCAATTAGAAGCATTTTTATATTTTATTATATTTCAAACATTTAAATATGATGTAAAAGACTAAGATCGAACTGTATTGCTGCTTTTTAAATGTGTTTTATTATACATATTTTTCAAAATTTATTTAATTCAATTTAGGCTATTTTACAAGTACCAATTTCTTGGAATTACCAACGTTATGCCAACGGTGGAAAGTTTGCTCAAACCAACGGTTGGTCACTGTTAATCCCACGTTCTGCCAACGCATAACCGGCCGTAGCCGACGCTTTACCAACCCTGTGCCGATTGTATTTTTCTGCCTGGGTAGTTTTAAAAATTTAATAAATGTACACATGTGGAACAATAAAATATGTGGGCTTAAATGTAACAAATTTAAAGTAAACAAAATCATATAAATCCATGGAAAAAAATACTATTATTTTTAGATTATAATACAACAACACCTCTTCATTTTATGCAACAATCTAAACTTTGTTGTTGTAATTTAGAATAACAACAATAAAAAATATTTTAAGTTCCCATATATATGAGTAGGCATTAAAATAGGTGTATGTAAGCATATTGAGCGAAATCCTAGAAGTTTTCACTGGAAATATGGTTATGGACATGTGTATGTAATATTTAGATTTATTTCTGTGTCAATATTAAACCAAGTTTGGGACCAAGAGTAAAAAAATATCGGGGATATTAAAAATGGCTATAAATTCAATATTAAGTGGAATTTTTAATATTTTTCGTGCCAAGTTTATTTTATTCATGTTGTTTTTCAATTCTAAGAGAATTAAAAAAAAAAGTGTACTATTAAATACTTTAAATCTTGACTTAGTCTGGAAAACCATAAATTATTTAAAAAAAAAATTTAGGAGAATCCCAAGTTTAGTTTCGTTTATTGACTGTTGCAGTTTAAAGTGTACATGTTTAAGTAAATAATGACATCAAAAGTTGTGCAAGTCAGCATTTAAAGAATTTAATAGTAGTCAGTTATTTTTTTAATTCTCTTAGTATTGAATAACAATATGAATAAAATAAATTTGACACAAAAAATATTGAAAATTCCTCTTAATAGGAAATTTATAGCGATTTTCCATATCCCAGACATTTGTTTCTTTGATTCATTCCAAAATTTGTTTAATATTGAAACAGAAATAAATCTAAATAGTACATACAATGTGCATAACCATAGTTAAAACTTAAGCTTCTAGGATTTAATCAGCTTGCTTACACCTTTTTTATTGTCCACACATATACAGTGGGGAGCACTTGTGAGTACATGTAAGTACTTTTTACACCTAAAGATTCAGGCCGAAAAATGTTTGACACTAGAACTAAATTATACTTTTCTAAAGGTACAAGGTACGCTGAATCCAAACCTGGCCTTAGATTCAATTTAGAAGATAATGTCGTAAGGAAATAAGTTATCTTAAAAAATTGAAAAACTGAAAAAAAAATGGTAAGAGTAGTGTGTTCAGTTGCCGTTACAAGTTTTATGAAAAATACATTTCCAAGAACGTGAAAAATCGGAGCATTTTGATCAAAAAATACAATATTCTCGTTAATATAGCTCGAACGCCTGATGTCGGAGAGAGAATCTAAGGCCAGATTTGGATTCAGCGTACCTTTAGAAAAGTATAATTTAGTTCTAGTGTCAAACATTTTTCGACCTGAATCTTTAGGTGTAAAAAGTACTTACATGTACTCACAAGTGCTCCCCACTGTATATATATGGGGACATATATATATGGGGACATATATATATGGGGACATATTTATATGGGGACATATATATATGGGGACATATATATATGGGGACATATATATATATGGGGACATATATATATGGGGACATATATATATATAGGGACTTATATATATGGGGACATATATATGGGGACATATATATATGGGGACATATATATATGGGGACATATATATATGGGGACATATATATATGGGGACATATATATATGGGGACATATATATATGGGGACATATATATATGGGGGCATATATATATGGGGACATATAATCAAATATGGCCCCATATAAATTTTTTCAATCGGCCATATAAATCATATATAGCCCCATATATTATTAGAAACAGTTTATCTAAAATAACGGCAATAAACATATATAATACAATTATTAAACCACATTTCGAGTATGGATCAACGGTTTTATACACATGCTGTACAGATACACAAATAAACAGACTACAGAATTTACAAAATAAGGCAATGCGTGCAATATTAAAACTAACCAGATTTGCTTCAGTAAGATTTATGCTAAGTGATTTAAAATGGCTTAAAATACACAAAAGACTAGAACTAAATACAAAAAATTTTATTCAAAAAATAAAAATTGGAGATGCACCGGAATATTTGATCGAACAAAAAACATTTGTTGGCGAGGTTCAACCATACAACCTGAGGAATGCTTTAGATTTCAGGATTCAACGAGCAGACACAAGCGCGATGCAACGATCGCTGTTTTATAAAGGACTAAGCATTTACAACAAGATGCCAATTGATGTGAAAAACGACACTAATAACAATATATTTAGAAAAAAATTATCATCTTTTATTAAAAATTTGAATGTATATCCGAGCTAAATTTTTGTAAAGTTATTAAATGATATGTAATTTTCAAAAGTATTAATAAAATACTACTTACTATTCAAAAAAAAAAAAATATATATATAATTATATTTGGCCCCATATAAATTTTTCTAATCGGGTATCTAAGATGGCTAAAAATTACTCTCCAAATCGTTAATTTTCTTAATTTCATTCCTAACTCGTCAAAAAGAATTTTTTACGTGTTGCAAATCGACCAAGGACCAAAAAAAAAAATTTTTTTTGCGACTTTTTCAATGCAAAATTTTTTTTTTAATTACTTCTTTCTTTATTTGCAATCTATCTATAAATGCAAAAATTGAGCTAAAAAATTTTTTGTGGCGATTTTCATTCCTCTGCAAAAACCGGCAAAATAAACCTGACATTATGCAAACATGATTATTTTAGTGTTTTTAATAATTCCCGGGAATTGTGACAAAAAATTCCTGGAGTCCGGAAGAGAAAAATCGGAATAATTCTCTGGAATTTCTTCCCGTGTTAAAAAACTTAATCCTGAGTGAATGTAATCGTACATTTTCGTAGATTTTCCAACGACGCCAATTTTGTTAAGATCGGACAAGTAGTTTTGAAGTTATTTGCAATTTCATTTCAAACTTTGGAGCCCCGCCCACTGAAAAGGGGGCGTGAGCGACGCAAAATTTTTTTTTATTTCGACTCAGCGTGGTCTCTTATATTAAAGGACAAAATTTCATTTGTTTTGGTTAGGTGTCGGTAAACCGAATTTATGCCTATAATTTTTATTAAAAAATAAAAATTATGTTTTTTTCGATAACGGTATTTTAGTGATAACGATTGAAAGAGTATTGAATCGATAACGGTATTTTAGCAATGTTGCGTACCATCTCTGGTTATTCACCCGAAGAAATATCACAAACATTAACACTCAGCACAGCAGGGGTTAAATGTAAAAGGTGGCAGCAAAAAAAGGCAAGCAAGTGCAATATTTGATAAAAGTCAGAAAAATCAATTAGAACAAAGAACAAAATTGAAAAGAACTTCCAATAAGAATAATAAAATTAAAAAGAAAATCCTTAAAATAAAACTTTTAAGACTAATGAAAAAAAAATTATAAATTAAGAAAAAAAAAAAAAAGAGAAACGTAACTTTTTTTAAACAATTTAATTAACACGAATGACCTTTTTTAACACACAATCTTTTTTATGAACTTTTTGTGTTTTTTTTTTTTAATAGAAAGTATAAAATTAGACATGTATAGAGAAGAAAAAGAAAGATGAAGACAACAAAAAAAATAAAAGAAAAAAAAACTTAATATTTGATGCACTTTGTAATAAAAAACAGACTGACTTTTTTATTTTACGATCCTCAACAGAAACAAATCAGACGAGCAGATGCTGCCTGTGCAATATGCATACAAAATGAGATGCACTAAATTTCTTTGTTTTTTCTTGTTCTGGAATTTTACTTGAAATTATTTTTAACTTCACTTTGAGGTGACTCCCAAATTATTATGGTATCGCTAGATTTGAGAGGAACGATAAAAAAACACAAGAAGACACGAATAAAGTGAGTGGTGGTAGGGTAAAAGAAATAAAAAAAAAAACAGCATAAACCCGAAGTAAATGGAAGAAGAAAAAAAAGACGAATTTAAAACAGATATTAGAAAAACATGAAGAAAATCCATAAATCATCATGAACTAAATAAAAATTAAAAAAATGTACATATTAAAGTTTTTTGGAAATACAATTTTTTATTGGAGAAGACTACTGTCCCGAATGACTGACGAATTTGTTTGGTATTTTTTTTTTGCTTGTAAGTTATTAGTAATTTTACATTTGTTCCTTTACACACTTGCCTTTGTAATACATTTATTTTTCTTTAATTTTTTTTGCTAATAATGTAACATAATGGTGTAGTACCACACAAATGTTTTTTTTTTTTTCTTTACACTACAATTGTATAAAAACAGCTGCTGCTAACTGCTCCGGAGAAGCGCAGTATACAGCGTTTAATATCTTTTTTTTTTTTTCTTTTAGTCAAGGCTGATTTTCAATCGATTTGTTTTTCCGACACACAATTTTTTTTAGTTTTTTTTTCTCTATATTAATCACCGCAGTTTTTTTCATTCGTTTAATCCATTTTTTGTTAATTGTAATTGGTTTGTTATTCAATTTATTGCATTTATTTTCACATACCTGCGGAATTATTTGCTGAAATTTGTTGTTCACCCCCAAGACTCGCCATATTTTTCCACTATATTTTATTTTTTTATTTCAACGTGAAAAAATTCACTTGAAATTTTTCTTTCACAATTTTTAGAACTAAAATGACGAAGACAAAACCTCTGTTGCCAACTTGGTGATTTTCTAGGCAAAACTAACGATTTGAAAAAGCCTCTAGAAAAAAATATGTCAATGAGTCAAAAAATACAGCGGTTTTTTTATGGGCATGAAAATAAAAACAATAAGTGGCATATATTAGCAATTTTCAAGCATTATGTGAACATTTTGATAATGGAAACATGTCCGCAGGAGCAATTGAATGCGTTTTTGGATATAAAATTAAAAAAAAACAACCAAAATAAAGCTGTGAAGTGAACTGCTCGCCCAACCAATTTGGGCCGCACGTTCGGTGGCCCAACAGTGCAAATTTCGCTTATCTCCAAAACTGTAAACAAGTAGATAGCGCTAGTCGACGTTTAAATTGATAAAAAGAAAAAAATCGCTATATTTTTTAACTATATATCTAGCGTTTTATTTTTTTGTTGGGTTACATTCAGCTATTTTTAGAATTATAGTTGACATCATCGGTTGAAATGTTTTTTGCCAATTGCCGTTATTGCCACGAGATTACAAGTATGTGAGTGTAAATGAGACAACCAGTGTTTTAGTACTACATATTAGTAAAAATAGTTGGTTAAAAAAGTAGCTTATAATGCTGCCAGACCGTTTTTTAAAGAACTTTACCCCGTGTCCAGGGCTGTTAGATTTATTTTAGTAATTTTATTTTACTACTTTTTGCCGAAATTGTTTGTATAACTTGTCGAAAAAATTTTCAAATTTTATTCTACACAAAAAAGTTAGGTAACTTATACACTTTTCTTAGTTTATTTACACTTTTTATTTTTACTTGAACAAAAAAAATTTGGGAATTCAAAAACTAAAAATTTACAGGGAGTTTAGCCTGCGAATTTAAACTACTGGATTATAGTTAATTCACCTTTTTAATCTTCCTCGTTTACTTATGCATTTTTTGTCCGTTAAAAGTTTAACTTGTCAGCAAAAAAAATTAACTTTGTCGGTTTAAAATACTAGGGTGGCGCCGATAGCGATCCTGCATAAGCGGAACAAGGAAATTTTCGGCGTTAGACAAAATTTTGTCGACAGCGAAAACTTTTTTGCGGCAGCCTCTTAAAGTTAATACTTTCATACACTTTGTAATATTATTACAAATACTATTTTCAGGGTATCAATTATGTACCTTTTTTACGACACACGACAATGAAATGACATCTAGATCATTATCGTTACGGGGATGGAACAAATTTTGTTTATTTTTCTCATCTCTTATAAATGGTATATGAAACCGATTCTATAAAAAATGTTACGTTTACGCTGTTAAAACGAGAATGATTTATGTGTCATTACATTGTTATGTGTCGTATTAAATATACATAATTGAAACCCAGTATTATAGTAATTTTGCCATACACAGTGCAAGAAGAAGTACAATACTTTTGCACAAAATATGGCAACACTCTTTCATTGTGGAGGAATATAAAAATTCCACAATGTGGCCAATACACTATAAAATATTTTTCACATTTCTTGGTTGCTCAATAAGAATCAAAATCTTTTTGATTCTTTCCAATATATTTTACAACCTTCCAATATGACATACACACTGGTAATATTTTGCACAATAGCAAAAGTTGCTTAAGAATATTGCATGGGTATTTTTACACAGAATTAGCAGTATGATTACAGAGTCGTTTAGAAATAGTAGCCAAATAAAAAGTTAGATTAACTGCTAATCAAAAAGATTAAGCAATGGTTTAACCGCCTTGTTTAGTGCTTGATTAAGCAGTCACTATAAATTCAGTGCAATCATATGCAGTTAATCCACTTTATACTAGATTAACGTTTCACTGAAAAGGAAAAGTTTCTAGTCTAAGCTCCCTATTAGCTGTTAAAAATGCATATGTAAACTAGCAAGATCAAAAAGTGGATTAATGAATTTTGCTGTCTAAACTCCCTACATAGCGTTTTTTCTCTGAGCTTTTTTCGAGACATGAAAACATTGTTGTCAATTTAGCTATTTTCTAGTAAAATCTAGCGCTTTTAAACGATTTTTAACGGGTAAAACCTGATTTATCTACGAGGGCAGCCCAAAAATTAGCCTACCTGACGTATAGATGGTGGCAGTAGTTTGAAAAAATTACTTTGGTGAAAAGTGGCAACCCTATACAACATATGTTTTAAGTTTCAAGGCGATACGTTGTTTTGTATTTACAGACTTTGGCTCTGCTCGTTAAAGTAAGTGCCATGAGCAAGCACTGTTTTAAAATTCATATAAACACATAGTTTTTATGTGATACTCATTTTTATATTTTAGCATGTAGAGTATACAATTAGCAGAAAAGACTCAATAAAAGTTATAATTTAATAATTAATTAATTGTTTTGTATGTCTTTTGGACCAATCAAAACTAGACGATCTCAGTGAATTTGTAAACATGGAAAAAATTGTTCACCGTTATGCAATTCAATACTTTCATTTGAAAGGTGTTAGTCCAAGCAATATTAAAGAAGGGCCAGATTCTACTCTGGGCGAATCTTCTCCTTCGTTTACAACTATAAATATTGGGTGGCAGAGTTTAAACGAGGCCGTGCTTGCTGCCAATACGAACACCGTAGTGGTCGACCAATTGAGGTGTCCACGCAAGAAACGGTTAAGAAAATCCACAAAATGGTATTGGATGATCGTCGGCAGAAGATGCGTGAGCAGGCTGAAATGATAGGTATTTTAAAAAGAGCTATACATCGAATATTGACCTAAAAATTTGGAGATAAAAAGGCTGTGCGAAAAATGGGTACCGCATTTGCTCACAATAGAACAAAAACAGCGTCGTGAAAATGTTGCAAATATAATGACCAAAATCAATGAAATGTTTCATCACGCACCTTATTTCTATTTCCAAACTTGAAAAACTGGCTCGGTGACAGCTATTGAATATCGCTTGGAAAAGTGCATCGGGCTAAAAGGAGACTAAGTTGAGAAATGAAGAAAGTTTTTCCCAAATTTGTTGTGTTTTCGTTCTTAGGTCGGCTAATATTAGGACTGCCCTCGTATTAGCGGAAAATCGAAATATTTTTTTCAAGTTAGCTTTGATGTTTTTCTTAACGTTTATTTTTTTATCTTTATTGATAAGTTACTAATATAATACTTGATAAGTCCGCAAAAATTGGAGATTAATAGCTAAATTTTTAAGAAAATTTAAAAATGTACTAAAAACTTTTTAAACAGATTTTGAAAAGTTTGATAAATTTAGCGATTTATTGCTTAATTTTGCAATTATTCTATAATAAATCTATTTTCTAGCGATTATTAGAGGCCATTTAAACGAGGCAATTTTTGCATGCAACGTTGCGTGCAATTATTTTTTGTAGGCAAACGGGGTAGCAAAAATTGCACGGTTTTCGTTTTTCAAGATATTTTTTGACATTTCTTTTTGCTATCGTTCGTATTCTTGTTAATTTGCTTTATTCGTATTCGGCTTCTCAAGTGTTGTGTATCGAAAATATTTCGTAAAATAAAAAATAATGTGGAATAAAGAACTATTTATATATTATTTTAAATTATATTATTTTATATTATATATATTATTAAATTATATTATTTTAAATTATTACGAATAAATTAAATTTCAACGAATGAACAATTAAAGAGGATTGACAAAATAAACGTCAAAAAAATTGCATGCAAAAACTCCTCATTCGTTGAAATTTAATTTATTCGTAATAATTATAAATAATATAATTTAATAATATATATAATATAAAATAATATAATTTAAAATAATATATAAATAGTTCTCTATTCCACATTATTTATTTTTTGTTTTACGAAATATTTTCGATACACAACACTTGAGAAGCCGAATACGAATAAAGCAAATTCACAAGAATACGAACGATAGAAAAAGAAATGTCAAAAAATATCTTGAAAAACGAAAACCGTGCAATTTTTGCTACCCCGCTTGCTTTTCTACCCCGTTTGCCTACAAACAATAATTGCAGGCAACGTTGCATGCAACAAATTAGAGGCCATTTAAATATATTTAAGATATTTTTTGACATTTCTTTTTGCTATCGTTCGTATTCTTGTTAATTTGCTTTATTAATATTCGGCTTCTCAAGTGTTGTGTATCGAAAATATTTCGAAAAATAATAAATAAATAGTGTGGAATAAAGAACTATTTATATATATTTTAAATTATATTATTTTATATTATATATATTATTAAATTATATTATTTTAAATTATTACGAATAAATTAAATTTCAACGAATGAACAATTAAAGATTGGAAAAATAAACGTCAAAAAAATTGCATGCAAAAACTCCTCGTTTAAATGTTCATGATTTTTAGAATCAATTTTAAAAGAGAACTCAAAAATTGCCTGCAATTAATTTCTTCGTTTAAAAGGCCTCTTAGTTTAATTTAGCAATATTTTTTAGAAAATAAACTGGCAACAATGCCCGAAAAACGCTTTTTAACAAAATGTATATTGGTAACACTGTTATTAACTCACACACATTTGCACACAGCTGTCAAACAATAGACCTAGTGTTTGTTATTTTATTTTCGGGTGTGAATTCATACAACAGTTCTTATTAGACGTGAACCAAATTTAGTTAATATTAGGTCGAGTGTATTTAATTTTTATTTTTATAACAAAAAAAAAAAACTAAGGTTTTTTTTAATAATTTTAAACTAAAGATTGTTTAAAAAACTTGAAAATACAAAACAAATGTCGAAACATAATGGCCAAGGCCCTGGAGGCTCATCACAAACTCATACCTATAAATTGGTGGTAGTGGGAGGCGGTGGTGTTGGAAAATCTGCGATCACTATACAATTTATACAGGTAAGTTAACAAAAGTGAAATTTTTTTTTATTAATTTATTGTTTATAAACTATACAAAAAAAAAAATGATCAGTATACAAAAAAAAAATAAAAATGATTAGGTTTAAAAGTGATGGTGGTGTTGGTCTTGTCTAGGTAGCTTTTGACGTGTTGAGTTTTTTTTTTTTTTTTTTGTGGGATTAAGGTTGTTGTCTCGTCATATGAGATAATATTTTTTTTTTCTGTTTTATTTATTTTGTCATCTGTTGCGCATTATGAAAGCAGCAGCAGCAAAACAAAAAGATATTTTTTAATATTTACTTTTGCAATAATGATAATTAAGTTATTTTAAAAATAAATTGTTTTTTTTAATTTCATTTTGCGATTTTTTATTAAATAAAACATGTCTGCTTTTTATTTGCATTTTGTTTAAATATATAATTTAATAAATCAGTTTTCTATCTATAGAATTTTGAAAATAAACCACCACATCAAATACAATAAAATAATATAAATAATAAAGTTTTTTTTTTTTCTAAAAAACCACACCTACACATTTGTTTTTTCAAAGGCGAAGACTTGGTCTTTATTTTTTCTTCATTAATTTAAGGCAAATGTTTGCTTTTTTTGCATTTTAAATAAATAATTTTAGAATTTTTTGTATATTTAAATTTGGAAATCGAAAATGGTCATTAACATCTTTTTTATTTGATTGAAATGGTCAAGATCAGCTACATATTAAAATTTTCAAAATAAATTTCCATCATCTTTAACGTGATGATGACTATAATCATGATTTGAGTCATAAATCGTATACAGTGGGACAAACTGATTTAAATGTGCTAAACTAAAAAGTTCAAAAAAAAATTTTTATACAATTTCAAACCAAGCCCTTGTGGCCATATATGGCTCATATACAAATCTCTAAAAAAAATACTACTATACTAATATTTTTTTTTTATTTATTTTTTTTTAAATTTTGGTTTGCCTGATGAAATCAGGCGGTTGGCGAAGTATTTCTCAGATACTTATATGCCAGTACTAAATAATCCAAAAAGATGTATGCATAACTTGATGATAGTTGATGTTTTCAGAATAAATAGATTTGTTGTACTGCAAAGTGGTGAAAAAATCGAGATGTCCGAATGGTTGATACATAGCAGGAATAAAACGTGTGTGCGTGAATAAGAACAGCTGATGTTATTAGACGAGAAAGCAAAAATTGCTGTTACTGATGATTCAATGATGGTTAGACAGCTTTTAGAGGTCGATTTGACACAGGTTAATGAAAGCAACGAGTTTTTTGAAGACAGCATCTTGAAACGTATTTAGTAAAGTATACAGGTTGTTGAATTGTGCGAAAAAATCAAAGTTTTTTCGTATTTTCGAAAATTTCGGGCATACGAAAATAAGGTTGTCATCGGTTTG
>CM037853.1:77709280-77758015 GCA_021234595.1 Delia radicum | reverse complement strand
CTTCCGTAGATCTCTCCAGTAACTATTGAAACCATCTGGACCATCAAGATTGAATTTTTTCTCATCGGAAAAAATCACCTAAAATATAAAATATAGAAAAAAACAAAAGATATGAAAAATCGAAAAAAAAGAAATCTTTAAACTTACCTTGTTCCAGTTGGTTTGCAAATTTGTTTTTGCAAACTCTAGTCGAGCTTGTTTGTGACGAGGTAGCAGTTTTGGCATTGTCAGTAGCTTTTGTCTTGTTATCGTTCCAGACTCCTTTAAGACTCTACTTATTGTAGAATTGGACACATTCAAGCCGCATTCATTACCAATCTGCGAAAGACTTTTCATAGAATTGCTAGCAGCGTTAATAATACGGCGTTGGTCTCTCTCAGATAGCTTTTTTTTGGACCCCCTGTTTTGTTCATCTCGTATCCACTTTTATTTTTACAAATTTCGGATAACTTGTCAGATCGCTTAATTTTTCGTCCAATTTCGCGATAACTTAAACCACTTTCTAAAAAGGCTAAAATTTTGCCTTTTTCGACTTCAATTAAAAATTTACCACGTGGCATTTTGTTTAAAAATTAATAGAGGAACTAATTTACAAAAAAAAAAAATTAATTTGGCCTCGAAACTTTGATTTGAACTCATTTCAACCTGATTTTATTGAAATGCGGCTATAGTTATGAAACACTGAGAAACAGTTATAGGTAGCCGTTTTCTCAATTCAAACAGCTGATGGCTCAATTTTTCAAAAACAAGAGTACTGTTAAAACACTTTAATATACCATATTAGGTTTCATAAAAATACTTCTTGAACATTAAATAAACCGAAAATGCAATGCGGCTATATTTTTGATGCGGAGTGTATATCGTAAAAGATAGTCCTATTTTCTATGTATTTAAAATGTAGCTTTTTGATTTTAATGTAATAAAATTACAATTTATTTATTAAATATTAAACAAATATATTAAATTATTTATAATTAATACCTTTACTAATGGATTGTTGAACCATTCATCACATTTAGCACCAAGTGCAAAAACCAAGAGGCCGGAGAATAACACAATACCAACCCAGCCAGAAAAATACGAACGGCAAAGCATTGGCCCAGTGCTTTCAACGGGGGTATGAGCGTTGGCAGAGCGTTGGATATCTGAAGATTTAAGTGCTTTGCCAACCCCAAAATGATAACACCGGGCAGGGCTTGGCGTTCCATTTTTAAAACGTTGGCAAAGCACTGGCAATGAGCGCTTTTGCCAGTACCAAAACCATAATATTAAAAACGTTGGCAAAGCATTGGTAGAACAACCAACAAAGTGCTATATTAATAATATAATAAGTGCTTTGCCAACCCCAAAATGATAACACCGGGCAGGGCTTGGCCGTTTCTTTTTTAAAACGTTGGCAAAGCACTGGCAATAAGCGCTTTGCCAGTACCAAAACCAAAAACGATCAATAAAGTCCTACGTAGTAATTCACTTCAGTAAAGAGTTGTATTATTTCTTATTGAATGATTTTGGTAATTTGAACAGAAATAACAATAGGCTTGCTTCAACTAAGTTAATTACAAAATAACTGAATATTTTTTTTATCAAATTATTTTTTGTGATAAGTTAGCACGATTTTTTACTACAATTTTTCTAAAGAAAGAAATTTGAAAATAAATTTCTTAAGTAAAATTTTAGTACAAAATCTATACTTTGTGCTGACTATACTCCAATTATATTCTTAAATTTAAATCATAAATTGCAATTTAGTTTTGAATTTTTGACTTCTTGTTGTGAACAAGGGATGTGCCACAGTTTTTATTAAGTTAACGGTTGTAAATTTTGTAAATCAAGTACTGGCAAAGCACTTTTTACGAACGTTGGCAGAGCGTTCTAAGCCAGTGCTGTGCCAGTGTTTTATTATTTTTACTGTTGTAAATTTTGTTAATTAAGCACTGGCAAAGCACTATTTACTAACGTTGGCAGAGCGTTGTAAATCAGTGCTTTGCCAGCACTTTATTTGTTGGATCATTGGCAAATAGTGCTCTGCCAGTGCTTGATTTTTCAGACCATTATCAATTTCTGGCTGGGAATGTACACTTAGAATACTATGTAGGTAAAGACCACTGCAAATGTAGTTAAAAACAAATGAAATTTCACTTAAAGTAAGGACGACTTACATTTCAGTAAATTCAACTAACATTGTCATTTGTTTTTTAATGTTTAAAAAAATTACTAACAATTGTTGTATTAATTAACCACATGTTAGTAAAATATAAACAAACATTTATAAAATAACAAAAAACTACTGTATACAAGGAATGTAAAATCATAAAACAGTTATTTCATGTGGTTTGTTTTTTTAAATGAAATACAAGGTTAGTAAAAAAACTAAATTTGTTCTACAAATGACTGACATTTACATTAAAAATAAAGAAACTGTATTGCAATCCAAGCAGCTACATATTTTTAAAGCAGAAGTGTATATATTTATAAAAATTTTCACTTTAAGTGTACTAATATTTGATAAAATTTTGTTGCTGATTTTAGCAAATTGCTTTTAAATTGCAGTTTACAAATTTTTACTAACATTTCGTAGATGTTACTTTCTTATTAGTGATCCGATTCAAAGTATATCAAACAAATAAATCTTTTTGCATCTACATTGCAAATTAATAATATAATTTCTTTTTTTTTTTTTTTTCATTACAGCATTTTACTCCAACGTGTTAATTAATATTAAATTTATTTCTTTAAATAATAAAAAAAAAAAGAAAAGCTACAATATAATTATATATCATTGCCACATCATTACCAACATAACCACTTATTATTATTAAAAAAAAAAATAAAAATATATTAACATGCAAAGTGTTCTGAAGTGAAATTATAAAGAAAAAAATAATTGTTTCATTACAATATTAATAAAATTTGAATTTAAAGTTTTAATTAATGATAAATATATGAAATAACTCACTGTTTGTGGTTTTCCCATCTATAATTATCCTCTTCTCCCCCAAAACTCCCATTTCTGTAACAAAATTGAATCCGTTGGTGGGTTTGTTAGTATTTTATTTGCAATTAATCAATAAATTGGTTGGCGGTGTTGCAACATCGACGATAGCATCGCCATCAACAACCACAGAAGGGAAATTATTCTTTGTTGTCGTGTTTAACTTCAATGAGCGTTTCGATGTCACTCGTACAAGGTGGAGCTGCTGGCGGTGCACCACAAGGTGCTATACTAGCTGCTGCTGCCCCATATTATCAACCACCAGCAGTACCGCAAGATGTTCAACCAGATCGTCCAATCGGTTATGGTGCATTCGGTGTAGTATGGTAAGTTTAACTAATATTTAATAGGTCTGTTCGTCGTTGTTACCGCGGTTTCCCACAGGAATCCAATCTACCCGAAACAACAACAATTTACCCGAAAACAAATACAATTAAAAACACTTTAGGGTAAAATTGGATACCCGCTGTACACTCAAATAAAAAAGTTAGTAAAGTCAAAATTTTAGTCAGGAGGGTGCTTGCAAAAAAATTGCCAATGTCAGCAAAATCTTTTGTTGAAAATCAGTGAGCTGATTTTAAGCAACAAAACTAGTAGATTCAGCAAAAGTTTTGCTAACACTTAGTAGATTAGAAATTAAAAAACCCTTGCTAAAAATTAATAAAATTTTTGCTGAATATTAGTAAACTGAAAAAAAACTCGAAAAATTTGTAAAAAAATTATACTTTAGTTAATTTATTTGCTGAAAATCATAAAACATATTTTTGTGATTCTTTTTAAAATAATTTACAATACGTTACAAAATATAAAAATGTTCATACTAACATATTGACGATATGAATTAATGTAATATATAAAAACAATATAAATAATTATATATAACATAAACGAAATTATCTTTGAACTACTTACATCAAATATTGTCTAAATGATGCTATCTTTTAAAGGAACGTAAATGCCGCAGAGAATTATAGAAACGAAACGAAAAAATAACAAAATATAACATATACAACCCTTTTTTGCAATAAGAAAAAGGAAACAGAAAAATCTACATAAGATGTATGTCTTTGTCTTTCTCTTTAGCCTGTCTACCTATTGCATATTTGTTTGCAATTTGGCCACACAGATTACTAATATATATGATTAAACATTTAGTTTACAAATACACATTTAATCTTATTAAATTTAAATATTTTATTTTGTCTTTAATTAAATTAATTAAATTGCTTTCACAAGCCGGTGACGACGCAAAATTTAAGTTGTTTTACTCCACAATTTAGTTTTATGTATGAAAAACAGATACAAAAATCTTCCATGGTTGATTTTTTTATGTTATGTCTTACTAGAGTTGTACTTTTTAGTATAATTTTTCTCGTCACTACTACATCGTCACATACCGCGACATCTAATTCATTCTGTGTATATCTTTCAGTCTGGTTGTAGTTCTCACTATAGAAAACAGTTAAGTGCTATTTGCTGAAAAATAGTATACCTGATTTACAAGATGTTTTACTAACTTTTCTACTAACTTATTTTGTGAGTGTAGTGTACGTCGAACAGAGCTAATATTTGCAACAGATTTTTTTTTTAATAAATACTAGAAAAGTTTACTTAGAGCCGACATAAATCACATTAAATATCTTGACACACTGACAATACTTAAATATTAAAATTTAATTTAGGGACATTTATTATCTCCTCGATTTAACGGATTTTATTAGTGAAAACGTTAAAACGACTTTTTAAACTGTTAACTATAAGTGCGCGCTTTAGAAATCCCAAAGTTTGAGGACGAGTAGTACAAACAATGCGCTCTAAACTGAACTGGGGTTGACTCGTTTTTAGCTTTTGATCTTGGGCGAACTCACACAAAAAAATAAAAACCCATTCCAATTATGAAAACCACCGATTCAATAACTTTAATTGCTGAAATTTCGCTAACAACGAAAATTGCTAATTCAATTAGAAACTGATAGCTCTTTACTTGAATTATTTTTCAATTAAATAATAACTCATTAAATTATAAATGACCAAAAACCAAAAAAAAAAATTGTTGTTGCCATACCAAATGTTTTTTTTATAGACGTGTTGTTGCCATACCAAATGTTTTTTTAACAGTTTGCATTTTATAACATTGAATTTACACCGGCATAAAATTCTCATTTAGTTAGCAGATTTATTTATACATACGTATTTGAACAAATTCACACAGAAATTCGTTTTTACTTTCTATTGAAGCGTGGGTTATGGCAAACATTTTTTTGATTTTTTCTTTGCTGAAATTAGCCCTTTTGTTGAATTCAGAGTAGTTTTTTTTTTGTTTAAAATAATTTTTAATTTATTTTTTGCATTTTCCTTCTGTGAAAAAAAAATTTAAATTTTTATTAAACTTTAAAAAATACATTATCAATTTTATGATAATGTTTTAGAATAAATAAATATTCAGATTTAAACAACTGAAACTAAATTATTCATCTTAGTTAAGTAATAAACCTAATTCGAATTAATATACAGTTGTTTTTTGATTTAACGAACTATATAATGTCAGCCTTGTTCGTTAAATTGAAAAATCCGTTAAACCGAGTACTATTAATTTATTTATTTCCCATGTTTTCTAATGTTTACACCAACAGAATGCTAAAAACTCCAAAAGTAAACACAGAAAACGCAGCTAGAACATCGTTGGGGAATCACCTTTCTCTATATGTCTATTGCTTTTGCATATTGTTTGCGGAAATCTTTGTATTTTGCATCTCATTCTATACTTAAGACTCTAATTTTGTATTTGTTCGTTATATCGAGTACAAAATTACGGTACAAAGTTACGGTGTTCTTAATATAAGGTACTCAATTCAAAATTTTTATGAGTTCGTTAAATCCCGAATTCGTTAAACCGATGGTTTGTTAAATCGGAAAACTACTGTATAATCTAATTGAAATGAATTTAAAATATTTATTACTATACCACTAAACATAAACGTTTATAAAAAACAACTACATAAATGTTACAAAAATAACTAAATGTGTTTATGTTCGCTTTCGAACAATTATTTAATTGATTTAATTAATTTTTAATTGACAGCTTTTAACATTTTCAACAAACCGATTTAATTGAAAAAAGAAGGGAAATATTTTTTTCTGTGCTACAGAAAGGTTTACGTTTATTTTTCGAACAATGTTCTGTTGAGATTAGGGATGCCAATCCCGAAATATTTTATTACTTTTTTTTACAACGAGAACAAAAAAATGTAAAAAAAATAAAATATAAAATGCTTATTTGCCTCCCAATTTTTTAAAATTATAATTTCTTTTTTACAATATTTCACAGGAGTAATTAAATCTAGCTTGAATCAATTTAATTGGTTGAAATATTAATAATAACTAAATTTAAATATAAATTTAAATAAATTTAATATTCAATGAATTTCCCTTTGAAGAAAAATTGGAATCATTTTTTAACTTTCCGAAATTACTTAATTAATATACTTTTGAATTAATGAATTGATAAGTTATGAAAATTATTTATTATAAGTTCTAAGAATTATTATTTATAATATTTTATAGAGTTAAATCATTAAAGACACGTCATACACTAAGAAAATTCTATACATGATATTAATGAATTGTTGCATAGAAGTAATGTAGTTGAACTAGAATTCGTCCATTGAATCTTTTGGTTGAACAAATGCAAGTTTTCATAAAATTTTGTGAAATATATCATTTTACTAATTAAAAGTTTCATTCATTCAGTGAAGAAATTAAAAAAAAAAAATAGTTTTTAAACGCTATGAAGCTTTTCATACATTTTAAGACAATTTTCCTTTATTTTGTGAATGAGAGTTTCATTGATTTACTGAACATATTCATTATTTTCGTCGAACAAAATTCTTTCTGTGTAGATCCGCTGGAAATTTTTCAACCAAACTTTGCAGAGATGTTTCATTAAGAAAATTTGTAGAGGGCTCTGTATAGGTAATATTTGCAAACAAAGTTTAAACTTTAACCAAAGAGTAAACAAAGAGTATATGCACTCCCCACGACTCTCAGGAACAAAATACCGAACTCGGGCAAGCAAATGAAAACATTTTTTTTTACACTAAAAAATAATTGTAACATGTAGATAAAAAATTTTTGCTTAAAACACTCACTTTTATTTTGCTTATATTTTTGTTATTTTCTATTTTAAGTTAAATATTTTAATTATATTTTAATTAAAAATTTTTTTAAATTTTTAAAATTTTTAAAATAATAAATGTAAGAGAAGATGAAAAAAATCTTGTGCGGATCAGCGCTAGAGGGAGTGCCGCACTTTCGACCTAAAGCCCGTATGACACTGTATAGTTTTTGTATTGACAATCTAAATTAAAGCAGTACAAATATATTGTTACTCAATTTTTTAACTAGTGTAAAGAGTACGAACACATAGTGCCAAATTGTAGTAAATGTCAAAACAAATACTTTTGTTATCGATAAATCAGCGAAAAATTGGGATATCTGTCAAAAGTGCAAACGAAAATTTTGAACTTTATCTTGACATTTCTCACAGGCAAATAAGTTTGTTGTCAGTTTTTTGTAAACAAATAATAGTACAATTAAAAAAGAAAATGAATAAAAATATTGCACTTTGTGGTTTTGTGCACAATTTAAATATGATCCAAGTTTACAAATTGTATATATGTTTCATTCGCACATTAATGTTGTTTCTTTCTCCCAATACATCTTGAAACTATACAAAAACTATACAGTGTCATACGGGCTTAAGCGACTAGGTAACTTTCATCCTCATTCAAATAAATCACCCAGAAGAAACTCAAGGTTTCATCAGGTATATATCATAAAGGGTCCGCCATCTAACGTTTTTTTTTTCAATTAGTGCTTATTTCGTGAATGGTAACACTTAGCTCATGTCTGATTTGACAGATAATTAGTTTTATCCTTCCGCTGAAAGAATATGGTCCGTATGTTCGTTATCTTGTGGAAAAAGTGAAAGAAACTGGCATCCTCATCGATAAACCAAAGCGTGAAAAGCCAAAAACAGTGCGTACACCCGAGAATATTGCTGCTGTGCCAGGAAGTGTGCGTCAAGCGCCATCAACATCAATTCACCGTCGTTCTCAACAATTGAACATTTCGTAGACATCAGTGAGAAGAATTTTGCATAAAGACCTTGGTATGACGCCATACAAAGTCCAATTGGTTCAGGAGTTCAAAAAAAAAAGAAGTTATTTGGCGGACCCTTTATATATATCAGGATATATCAACCAACCACATAAAATCGATGATGTTTATTGATTACCCGAACAACATAAGTTATTTTCGTCTCTTCTTACAAGTTTAGCCAACAGCTTTAAATCTTAAAGCTTTTTATTTGGCAGGGTTACCATTCCAACTGGTAATGTTATCATTACTGGGAACGAATTGGGAATCCATGTATTGTTTTCCTATTCGATTTTACATTGTATGGTGCCTGTATGTTTGGTTTGAAAATTGTGTATGTATTACTGATCTTTTAAAATTGCATCTAGTTTTGAATTGTCATGTTTAAGATCATAATTAAATGCTACTATTACAAATAGAAAACATTCAGTGAGCCCCGGTAGGCTAGTTGGTAGCGTGCTGGCTTATCAGTGCGGGGGTCGTGGGTTCGATTCCCACCAGAGGCACTGGTCTGATTTCGCTACAACGAGCCGAAAGCCATAGTAGCTAGTGCTCGGTTAGGGTAATAAGATATAATTTGTAATTATATGATTATTAATAAATAAAAAAAAATAGAAAGTCCATTCAAAAAATATGTTAATGTCTTTTACTTAAAATACACTCAAAAAATCGCCTGAGTAAATGCAAACTTAAAATTAAAATATCTTTTTATTTTGACCTAACCTACTGAAACGGAGTGTACCATTCTTTTCTACGCCCCAAAATTAAGTTAACGTGTTCCGGGGTATTTTTTTGTTTCATTTTCACATACTTTCTGTTTAGAAGCAACGGGGCAGTTTGTATGGAGGCCTCTTGGCCACGGAAGGATCATAGTGGAAAAGAATTGCAGCAGTGACTACATTATCCTTATGATGAGTTTCATTGGTGGAACACTCGTTACTTTAGGGGTGTATGACTGAAATGGCAGTGGAAGTTCACGTGCCACTTCGGTCTTTGAAACAGGATGTAACTATACGCCACTATAATGCATAGGGATGATGCGGTTTGAAGGGACTCCGGAACATGCAGAAGCGATTCAAAAGCTATTGCAGACTTCTGGTGGGGGGTATTGACGGGTCACTGCTGGACTGCGGTTCTAGCTAAGAGAGCAGGAAAGCTGGCAAGTCATGATAGTTGGCTCTGTGGGGAACTTGGCGATAGGGAGACGGTGTGACATATGTCACTGTCTAGCGTTTACACACTCCAGGGTAAAGTGTCTGGATGACTATCTATCCCAAGGTTTGGAAATAAATCTCTGGAATCAGAATCTTGAGAATTCTGGCGTTTGCTAAGAGAGTTTGGAGAACTCTGGCTACCATCACTTATGTCGAACTTAACGTTGGTGTTATCGTTTCTTATCTGGAAACGCTAGGAACCTTATCTGAAAACGCGAGCTAACCTATACTCAGGATATTGAGAGGAGATGAAAAGTAGTGAAATATAAATGGAATTTTAATTGATAAATCTTAGAACAGTTGCACATCATTTTATGTAGATCTTTTGGGTTAATTGACCTGCTTTGCTGTTTTATTTCGGAGGGGTTATGTACTATGAAAAAACCGAATGAGAGCGCTGCGAAACGTATGCGGGACACTGGGTCTCTAATGAGTAGCGTTGAGTTTTAATCACAGTGTAGTCGGCTGGCGGTTCGTTAAATCCAATCGTTGGCAAGTGTTTCGATTATCATTTCTTCATTTATGGTAATTTAGTCCCCATTACCAGTTAGCATCCTAGACTTATTTTTCCTCTTATTATGTCATATGTAATCTTTAATTAGATTTCCATTTTCATCTTTACCGAAAGAAGCTCCACATTAAAAACCAAAGTTTAAAGTTTTATCCATCTTAATTTGGACGAAATATGTATGTGGACAAAAATAATTAATAGTAGCATAAAAATCAGTGGACAAAATATTGGAATTTTATAGAAATGTCTTATTCTAACTTTGGTTTTTAACATAAGAGTAGCAACGATGTAGATTCCATGCAACTGCAAGTTCTTGTTCAAGACTGTTTTAAATGTTCATGTTCAATTTTTTTTTTGTTCATTCTTTTAATTTCGCCTTTTAAGGTTCATTGGATTTTCAATGTGTGTATTTGTTATGGTTCAATTTTTTCGGCTCTTGCATGCTTACTACATGTGGCAGGAAAGAACCGTCAGTTCGTTGTTTGCCTTTAGGTTTTTTGATACTTTAAGCATATTTTCATTTTACGACGATTTTTTTTTATATATTCTATACTGTTGTAGTAGACTTACAAAACACTACGCTATACAACGTAGTTTTTTTTACAGCTTTATTGCAATAATAATGCCTTATGCCTTTTGGCTTCTTGTTTGGTAGGGTCTTTAACACTTACTCACTCACTGGGTTTGGTTATGGAATGGAATTGTACACTAAAAAAAAAGAAGTTAGTAGAACATTCAGTAAAAAGTTTTGTAAATCCAGTATGCAGTTTTTCAGCAAATTTTTTTTGAAATTGAGTTTTCAGTTAAAATTTTAGTTATACTTATTCAGCACATAACTGTTTTGAACTAATGTTTTACTAATGTTTTACTAATTTATTTTGCTAAACAAAATTGTGCTGATAATCACATTAAAAGTGTAAACGACACCCAGATTAAAAGATATACACAGAATGAAGTACATGTCGCGGCTTGTCAAGATGTAGTAGAGACGTGGAAAATGATACTAAAAAGTACAACTCTTGTAAGACTTATACAACCATGGCAGATTTTTGTATCTGTTTTTCATACATTAAACAAAATTGTGGATTGAAACAACTTAAATTTTGCTTTGTCACCGGCTTGTGAAAGTAATTGTCTGTTAATTAAATAAAAGACAAAATAAATGTGTATTTGTAAACTAAATGATTATAGTGACTATTAATGTAGTGTGGTCGAATTGCAAAACAAATATACTTTCAGGTAGACAGACTAATCTTACGTAATTTTGTATGCTTCCTTTTTCTTACTGCAAACAAAGGGTTGTATATTCATATTTTGTTATTTCTTTTTGATTCGTTTCTAGAAAGATGCCTTTGATGTAAGTTTTTGAAAGATAATTTGTTTATGTTATATATAATTATTTCTATATATTTTCAGATATTAAATTAATTCGTCTCGTCAATGTTGGATTATGAACTTTTGTATATTTTGTATATTTAGTAACGTATTGTAAATTATTTTTAAAGGAATAACAAACAAAAATGTTAAGATTTTCAGCAAATAAATGAATTATAAGTATAATTGTTCTACACATTTTTTGAGTTTTTTTCAGTCTACTAATATTCATTAATAATTTTATTAACTTTTATCAAAGATTTTTTACTTTTGAATCAACTAGGTGTTTTTTTTTTGCTGGATATACTAATTTTGTTGCTAAAATCAGCTCACTAATTTTCAGCAAAAGATTTTGCTGACATTAGCAATTTTTTCAAGCACTCTCCTGACTTAAATTTTGCTAACTCCGCAACATTTTTTGCTGACTTTACTATCTTTTTTTTTTTTGAGTGTAGAAGAATGGTGGTATGTACGTAAGTAGATGCATTGAAGCTCATTGTGAGTTTGTGTGTGTGTTGATTTGATAGGTTCAACAAAAAAAAAACATTGTTGATTTGGAAGTGGATTTTTTCCTTTCGTCTTGTTCTTACGTTAAAACGGTATTTGTTAAAAATTTTTTTTTGGGCTTTAAAATACCAGACAGAAAGAAATTCACGTCTGATTACATCCGGAAATGCCGTTTTACACGTGAATGGAAATTTTATGTAGTTTTTGCTTTTGATAAATAATAATTATGAAATATGCATTTAATTTAATTTCTTTTATTGTCCTTAATAATTGTTTTTGTCAACTATTACATAATTAAATCCAAAAATCCTTTAAGCAAACACTTGAGCCAGCATCGGAAAATCGGCGATGTGTTAACAAAAGCTAATTCTTAAAGGTTTTAAGCATTCGAATTTGAATCTGTTATCCAACAATTTGCTTTACTGACAACTTTAAAGAAACTGGCCATAGGTAAAAGTGTATCAGCTCCATTGCTAACATACTCTTGATAGAAACGTTAGGTTTGTCACAATAGAAAGTGTTAGAAATTACGATTATTTCAAAACACTTAATGTTCCCTAAAAACAAGGGATATTCTCCGAATTTAGACCTTATAAGCATGTAACACTTTAAGTGTAAGTCCTCAGGAACTTGAGTCGGATTAGGGAAGTATTTTCCCTTCTTCGAGTCCTCTTTTCGACCTAACCGACCTAACCTGACCTGTAACATTTTAGAGAAAAGTTTCGAATTCGAAAAACAAATATAAATTCGTTCGAATAGGATTGAACGAGTTAAAACAAATTTAGGTTGGGATAGGTTAGGATAGCCAGTCAAAGAAGCCGCATAGACCAGTTAAGTTAGCAAATGCCAGAAGTCTAAAGATTCCTATTCCAGATATTTGCTCCAGATCTCAGAATAGATAGTCTAATGGGAAATTTGCCCTGGAGCGTCAAAGAACGGTATAGTATCTGCTTATATGCTTTGTCATTTCCCTATTAGCCGGTGCTTAAAAAAACCTACAAGTAGCACTAGCTTTCTTTTGGCAAGAATCGCAGTCCAGCAATGACCTGTTAATACCCTAAACAGACGTTTGCAATCGCTTCTGGATAATGAATTACACTCTGCACTCTCTGACAGTCTCTTAGCAAATGCCAGAAGTCTGAAGATTACTATTCCACAGATTTCTTCCAGATCTCCCAGAGGCAATTTGCTCTTGAACGTGTAAGAGCTGGATAGTTGCACATGTTATGCTTCAGCGTATCCGTATCCCCCTTTATTAGAAAAATCTACAATTATCACTCGCCAGCTTTACACTCTCCTGGCAAGAGCCGCAGTTCAGCAATGACCTTTTAATATCCCTAAACAAAAGTATGTAATCGCTTCTGGATAAGGATAAGTCGTCAGACTTTTACATATCTTTTGACACTCTGCACGTTCCGGTATCCCTCCAAATCGCATGCGCCCTACTAATTGTAGTAGAGTCTACTTCCCGTTTCAAGGACCAAAGTGGCAATCCATTTCATTACTATTTCATCAGACAGCCGGAAACCTCGTTTTGCCATTTTGTCCGCAATTTCATTACCCAAATGTCCCGGTATCCACGGACCCAATAATACAAGAATAGCATTAATAAACAAGTGGTCGTAAAGAAAGAAAAAAATTTCAATAGAAAAAGGGGAACTTTTCTTTACAAAGTGAACGAAAAATTTGTCAAAACTAAAGCTTCATACTTGTTAGAAAACAAATTTTTTAATAAAAATGACTCATTGAGAGAATGAAACTTTTAATAAATAACATGATATATTTTATAATATTTTACAAAAACTAAATAAAAAGTTTCAATGGACTAGTTATAGTGCTACTTCATTGCTTTTATGCAAAAATTAGTCAGTTTAATGCAGAGAATTCTCTCGTTTACCTAGTACTTTCATAATTGCTGGTACACGATTAAACGCATTCACTGTCAGGAACTGAATGCACAATCGGCATCTTCAAAATGTATAAGCCGTGTGATTCTAATTAATAAATACTCGATTCATAACCAAATATGTTTGCGGCAAATGGATATATCGTCCATATCCATCTCTCGCATTATTAACGACAACTTTAAAGTTCGGGCTTACAAAATACCAAATCTACTAACGGTGGTTTTAAAGCAGAAATCCAAGAAAAAACTTTAAACACTACTTCGCCAGTAACGATGAAAATTTTTTACTGTGGGCGTTTAGAAAGGGAATGATAGTGCTTATGTCTAATCATCTCGGCAAGCAAGTACTGTTAAAGAGTTCAAAGAGGCCACCATCCGGTGTCTGCAATCGTCTAGTGTGGAGTCGCCTGTGACGAGGTTATCAAGCTCCATTTTTGAGGAATATTAGTCAAAACTTCAGCAATGGTGTACCAATTAAACACGACACTGCCCATTCCCAAAAGACAAAAAGTTTTGAAAAGTCGGGTAAAAACAAATTACCAAACATTATTTCGACCAATAAATTGGCATCTGGTAGTCCTGTCCTGAATCCTTTGGACTATAAGTTGTGGCCCATATTAGAGGGCAGGGTTGCACTACACTACACACTTTGAAATATGATACTTACGGTAAAGATAATCTTTACACTAGAGCGGTTTTTAGGTTGGCAAAAAAATCTGTGAATATTGGAACATAATATGAATCCCGTCACCGATTAGAATCTTAGTAGACAGCCCTTAAAAGACTTAGAATTCGATACATTAAGATATGGATGTGTAAGGACTGCATCGTATAGCAGGTCCAAAAATAAAGAAGATGACAAGCTAGGTGGTCTTTATTACTTGCCCTTTATTTCGAACCCTATGGAAAACTCAATCTGAATTTGAGCTTAATGGAAACTCAGCTTAACAGAATTTCTTCATTAGTAAATGGTTTGATTGCAGCAACCGAATTATTTGGTTGTCGAAATCTAATGTTCCAATCAAATCTAATGTATTTATCGAATTTCATTGAAAATGGTTTAAGTTTGAAATGTTTATAGTGGAATTTTTTGATCAAAAGTAAAGACTAGGGCTAGTTGGATGATCTTAAACGGTTGCAGACTCGAACCCTATGGCCATTCCTTAATCCTAGCAGAATAAAGTCGCTTCTTGGTTTTTGCAAGCGGACAATTGGTATGCTTACAGGAATTCGCACTGGTCACTGTGCGAGGGGGGACTTTGGAATCGCAATGTGAGCTCTCCGTTTGGCGGACTGCCATTCAACCTAACCCAAGTAATTCCCTTTATTTACAGTTTAAATGCTTCAATATAACTTTAATTAAATTAATTTCAATACTTGCTCCAGAAAAAGGGACATACAATTTAAGTTAAAATAGTGGACTTTTAACAAATAAGATCCCATTAGTTTCAATTTCCCAAGTAGCATACGATTTTTGCAGGAGTGATACTATCATATTTTAGGGTTGAGATAAATCATAGTAGTCTTGACTAATCAGGAAGACATCCTGCCAAAATTGGATTACTCTAAGTACTTTACGACTTTGATCAGAAAGAAGCTTTTAAGCGGTGTTGTTTACATGTTTCTTGACAGTTTTCGAATATGTAGATGGATTAATTTTTATTAGGCTCATACAATTTACACAGGATAGCAAATACACTAAAAAAAAGTTAGTAAAGTCAGCAAAAACGTTTGCTGAGTCAACGAAATTATAGTCAAGCAAAATGTCAGCAAAATTAACAGAATTAGTAGATTCAGCTAAAGTTTTTCTAACACTTAAGCTGTTATGACACTGTATAGTTTTTGTATAGTTTCAAGATGTATTGGGAGAAAGAAACAACAGTAATGTGCGAATGAAACATATATACATATTGTAAACAAACAGTTTTGTTTTTTTTTTTTAAACTGACAGTTCCAAAAAGAAACTGACAACAAACTTATTTGCCTGTGAGAAATGTCAAGATAAAGTTCAAAATTTTCGTTTGCGCGTTTTACAGATATCCCAATTTTTCGCTGATTTATCGATAACAAAAGTATTTGTTTTGACATTTACTACAATTTGGCACTATGTGTTCGTACTCTTCACACTAGTTAAAAAATTGAGTAACAATATATTTGTACTGCTTTAATTTAGATTGTCATTACAAAAACTATACAGCGTCATACGGGCTTTAGTGGATTAAAAATTCAAAAACCCTTGCTAAAAGTTAAACAAATTTTTGCTTAATATTAGTAGACTGAAAAAAAACTCAAAAAATTTGTAGAAACATTATACTTTAGTTAATTTATTTGCTGAAAATCATAAACATATTTTTCTGATTATTCTCCAAATAATTTTTAATACGTTACAAAATATAAAAAAGTTCATACACCCACATTGGCGACATGAATTAATGTAATATTTAAAAAAATCTTTAAACTACTTATATCAATGGTTGTATAAATGATGCTATCTTTTAAAGGAAGGCAAATGCCGTAGATAATTCTGGAAACAAAACGAAAAAATAACCAAATATGACATATATTAAAAATAATCAAATACTACATAAGATTTGTGTCCTTGTCTTTCGTTTTATGCTGTCTACCTGAACGTATATTTGTTTGCAATTTGACCACACTACATTATTAATCTCTATAAACATTTAGTTTAAAAATACACATTTAATCTTTATTAAATTTAAATATTTTATTTATTATTTAAATAAAATAATAGACAAAATAAAGTTTAAGTTGTTTTAATCCACAATTTTGTTTTATGTATGAAAAACAGATACAAACATCTGCCATGGTTGATTTTTGTATATGTCTTACAAGAGTTGTAGTTTTTAGTATCATTTCCCTCGCCTCTACTACACCTTATCATGCCGCGACATCTACTTCATTCTGCTTATAACTTTCACTCTGCTTGTCATCCACACTATTCATGTGCTTACCAGCATAGTTTTTCTTAGCAAAATAAATTAGTAAAACATTAGTAAAATATTAGTGAAACATTAGTTCAAAACAGTTAAGTGCTGAAACAAGTATAACTAAAACTTTAGCTGAAAACATAATTTTAACGAAAAATTTACTGAAAAATAGTGTTCTTGACTTACAAGACGTTTTGCTAACTTTTCTACAAACTTATTTTTTGAGTGTAGCATGTGTTAGATAACTAACATTTACTTTAATAGTGGATGAAGATTTTTTGATAATAAGTTTTTGGAACAGCAAAAACAGCTGTTTTTTTTTGGGTAAATTTAAAAGAATTTTGCGCAGTTAAAAAATTTCTTGAAAACATTTCCACTTTGTAGGGGTTTGTGCCAATAGTACACATATAAAACTTGTATTTGGTCGTGTCAATTGTCACTTGTCACCTTTTAACTTATTCAGGTGCAAACAACACAATAACGTTACAAAATGTGTTGAGATGTAAAAAAAAAAAAAAAAAAAAAAAAAAACAATAGAATATTGTAGAACAACCTAGGAATAGTTGTTTTCAACTGCACTAGACATACATACATAGAACACAGTAATGCCTTAAAAACGCATTCAACCGTTTTTGAAATAACTAAAAATACAAATATCACTATTAACACACCACAAGCCATATCGAACCTTTTACTACTTATGTTTGTATCTTAAACACTTTAAACCAGCACTGTGTAAAATACCGCACTATTAGCACTATATTTCGACCTCAATGTGAAGTCTAAACACAAAACACAAAAAATTAAATATTTGCTAACTTTGCTAGTTTGGCTGTTTGTGTTTCGCTGACTAAATTGGCTTAAACGCATTATAAAGAAGCAAAAATACAGACACCAAAAATACTAAAATCATGTTTTATGTTGCAATAACGAAATAAAACTAAGACCGACCATACTCTTCATCCTTGGTTTGAAAAACAGAAAAACAGAAAATTTAAAGAATTTATTATTTTAAAAATGAAATTTTAATTAATTTCAAAAACAAATCTCCAGCCAGAGATGAATTTTGTTTTTAACCCATTCCTGCCTATTGGGTATATAAATACCCAAAAAGGAGAAATCTTAAAAAAATTATAGCTAAAGCCAGGTAAGAGTTGCATCAAATTGATTTTTACAGGTAGGTGGAGAAAGGATTAAAATACTTTAGGAAAATGTTCGTGTAAAATTGGGGGTGGATAATTATCTGTTCAATTGTCTGCCAATTTACATATTCTGAAAAATTGAAAGAAAGAATTGAAATTGCCTCTGAAAAATTGGAGAAGCGACACATCGGAAAACTTTATTGTTGGCTAATAGTGTTAGGTATTCTTTAAAGTGCAAAAAATTTGTAGCTGGGTAGGGCCACTCACTTGGGCTACAGGTATGATTTCATGACATGACCATTAAATATATATTTTACAGTTTTATGAAGTACCCTTGCTTGAAATATCGATTATTTTCAAGTAAAAATGAAGAGTTTTACATGAAAGAGCATAACAAAATAATTTAATTAAAAAACCACAGAGGAATTATTTTATATCAGTGGTTAATTCATAAGTCCCAAGTATGGGAAATCGAAAAAAAAAATATATCAAATAACTTCCAAAACCTTAAGTAAAGAATGTGTGAAATTTCATCGATATTGGACAATGGCATCGGGGGTTATTAGGCATTAATTCAATAACATTTCTTTCCCCAGATTTTTTTTTTTTTTTTGACTTTGCGATTTTCAATTGAGGGTTCAAACTTTTCCTTTTGTGTTTCCAAAGCACTTAACCCATTAATGCCTGACCCCCGATTCCATTGTCCAATATCGATGAAATTTCACACATTCTTTACTTAAGGTTTTGGAAGTTATTTGATTATCCTTTCTCCACCTACCTGTAAAAATCAATTTGATGCAACTCTTACCTGGCTTTAGCTATAATTTTTTTAAGATGGCTCCTTTTTGGGTATTTAAATACCCAATGGGCAGGAATGGGTTAACCCTATCGAACTAAAATATGATAACATTATGAATTTTCTACTTGATATGATACGAAAACTACGCTACGGACAAAGACACAGTTATACACATATGATAGGTCCCAAGGTGACAGTGACAGTTGTCCGATCACTTTAACGCGACATAGGTTTTGAAATAAATACCCAGCCAGAAATTGCCAATGGTCCGAAAAATCAAGCACTGGTAAAGCACTGTATTTTTGGTACTATTGGCAGAAATTCAAATTAAAGTACTGGCAAAGCCCTTGTATGCAACGTTTTCCCAACGTTGGCAAAATTTGCTTTGCCACTACTTTATTTATAAAATTTACAACCGTCAACAAATTAAAGCACTGGCAAAGTCGTGATTTATAACACTTTGCCAACGTTAGGTAAAAGTGCTTTTAAAGCATTGATTTTAAAAAATTTACTACACTTTGTTAAAAAATATTAAAATTGTACTTTTTATGTTTGTGAAAAATCTTTTTTAGACCAATTTTTTTCCATCGTTAGCAAGTTTTTTCCAACAAACGTTATGCTGGCAAACTAGCACAACCAACAGTTAGCCACCTGTTATCACTGGTTTACGTTTTAAGCTATAAAGTATTATGTGTCTCGTTAGTTCAGTCGGTAGAGCTCTCGGCTGGCAATCTGGCGGTCAGGGTTTGAGTCCCGGCAGGACCAAAACATTTTTAAATTAACTTTTTTTTTATTTTGGAAAATCTATTTTTAGATCACATATTATTAGGTTTTGCCAGTGTTTCGCCAACGTTGGTAATTTCGTTTACCCAGTGCTTTGCCAACGCTGTATAAAAGGAACGGCCAAGCCCTGCCCGGTGTTATCATTTTGGGGTTTGGCAAAGTACTTAATCTCCAGAAATCAACGCTCTGCCATCGCTAGTACCACCGTTAAAATCACTGCGCCAACGCTTTGCCGTTCGTATTTTTCTGGTTGGGTAGATTTTTAAATAAATTAAACAAAAATTAAGAATTTAAAAAAATCATTTAGGCGTCAGTGGGAGTCGATCACAGAACATTATGTCGAACTCTTTGGCTGGCTAACAGAGAAGTTATATTTTATGAGTGTGAGCTTAAATACAAACAAAAGAAAATTTAACAAACAAAATAATAATAATAATTGACATCGCCTAACCTACATCTAAGTCCTGCCTTAACCAGCCACTGGATAGGTCCTATGAGGGGAATTGGCTCCTCTTTGCCCGTAGGGTAATTTGTCTTTATTAACAAAACAAATACCCTTAGGCTAAAGAAAATGACAAGAAATTTAAAACATATCGAGTCCTAACCGCCAAAAAAAAAAAAAAAAAAAACGAAAGCGCCACTATTTTCGATTTTTGGTTTTTAATGAAAATTTTTATTTTTCGATCATTTGCATGATTCCTCAAAATTTAATAACTCGAGGAAGTTTCGTTACGAATTTCATAAAAAACAAAAAAGAACCAATTCTTATAGGACAAACTACAGTTTTTTTTTTTACATATTTCGTTACAGCAAAGTGTCGCTTACGTCTTTTTGTTCTTTAATGAATATCTCAAAATCTTGGACACACTTGAGCATGTAAGGAGTGAGATCGAATAAATCCTAACACAGGTTATCACTTACAACTTTTTTTATGTTTAAATGTGAACTTTTTTTTTGAATCAAGTTATCTTTTAAAAAGTCGCCAGATAATGTGTATAAATTATTAGCGAAATCAGATCATTACTTTGTTTACAAATGGACTTTGAACAAAAAGTGAAAACAAAAAAAGTAGCATTTTTACAAAAAAAAAACCTTAAATTTCGTAGAAAAAAATATGCTTAATTGTTCAGAACTCAGAAAAATTAAATTATATTAAGATTCTTTTTAAATTACTGATGAAGGCTACAAAGCAAGTTCACAATACTGCCACTTTTTATTGCAAATGGTTTGCTCCTATCAATTAGGGCACTAAAGATGTCAAAAAGAGCTCCTTTACTCACTTTTTGTTCAGCTTCCATTTGTAAACATAGTAATGATCCGATTTCGCTAATAATTTATACATATCATCTGGCGACTTTTTAAAAGATAACTTGATTAAAAAAAAAGTTCACTTTTAAACATAAAAAAGTTATAAGTGATAATCTGTGTTAGGATTTATTCGATCTCACTCCTTATTATGCAGCTTTGGATTCACAATTTAAAAGATATCCAATATGTATGTATATATATTCTTTGGCCCAAATAAGACATAACGCAAAAAAACAAAAATGGGGGTCAGGTTATTTCCTCTTAGTGCTCGTTATTGAAAGAGCACTGGAGGAAAAAAGAGTATATTCTGCAGTATTTTTAGATGTGTCACAGGCATTTGACAAAGTCTGGCATGCTGGTCTCATCTTTAAACTACGGTAAATGTTACCCATCAGATACTCTAAATTAATTGAATCTTATTTACAATATCGATATTTTCGTGTCAAACAAGTAGATTTATACTCTACCTTAAAACAAATTAAAACAGGAGTTCCTCAAGGAAGCATCCTTGGCCCAACATTGTATTTATTGTACACATCTAATTTTCCTCAACCAGAACATTCTACAATAGCAACTTTTGCAGATGATACTGCTATTTTATCGTTTTCTGACACGGAAGAATTAGCAAGAAATAAACTACAAAATGCAGTAAACTCTATCATGACTTGGACAGAAACAAGGAGAGTCAAACTTAACAACGCTAAATCAGTTCACATTGTTTTTACAAATAGAAATATACAATGTTTACCAATCTACAAGGTGGCGCAAGAGTAATCCTCCTATCAGAAAATGCTATAAATTTTGCGATTGGCACCTAATGTCAGTTCTATTTTGACATTTGTGTAGTAAACACATGCGAAATACACGTTAATAAACAATGTTACGCTACACTGCTCCAGAACGCGGAATATTGGTGACTATTTATTTGACCAATAATCGGTTGGTGATTTTGGCACAACGTGAATTTCGTTGCAGATTTCCTGGCCGTCCAACGCCTACTGGTTAAACACTGCGACGTTTAGCCGCTCCCCTCGAAGAGAGTGGCACAACACGAGATGCTGCCAGGCGTGGCAGACCCCGGAGTAGCCGTTCTGCAGAGAATATTGCTGCTGTAGCCGAGGATGTCATGGAAGCGCCGTCGACATCGACCAGACGACGTGCCACGCAAATGGGTATCAGTCGACGGTCTTTACAGCGAATTTTGGTACAAGATTTTAAGATGTTTCCGTACAAAGTCCAGACGGTGCATCAGCTGTTAGCTGCTGACCGCCAATCGCGTGTAACATACGCTCAAGCCATCCTTAATCACCACCAAGAGGAAGATGATTTTTCATCAAAAATAATCATGAGTGATGAGGCCCATTTCCATCTTAGCGGGTACGTAAATAAGCAAAATTTACGCTTCTGGGGCACTGAAAATCTGCGTGTAACCACGAAGAGCCATTAACCCGCTCAAAGTCACTGTATGGTGTGCTGTTTTCGCTGGAGGAGTCATCGGACCTTTTTTCTTCGAAGACGTCGCGGGCCAAACGGTTACTGTGAATGGTGAGCGCTACAGAGCAATGATCAACGAGTTCTTTTTGCCGCAACTTGATGAATTGGGATTGGAAAACATGTGGTTCCAACAGGACGGTGCAACGGCACACACTGCACGTGCCACAACCGATATGCTGAAGGATGCATTTCCCGGGCGCCTAATCTCCCGTTTTGGCGATTTGCACTGGCCAGCAAGATCGCCTGATTTGACCGCTCCAGACTTCTTTTTGTGGGGCTTTTTGAAGTCGCGGGTTTATGTCAACAAGCCTCAGACTCTTGCAGCTCTTAAAGATAATATCCGTCAAGAATGTGAGGACCTATCGCCGGAAGTTTTTGCCAAAGTGATGGAAAATGCCATAAAAAGGGCTCAAATGACAATCAACTGTGGCGGCGGCCATTTACATGACATCATATTCTCGACTTGATGTAAAAAAAATTAAAATACCAAATAAAAATAAAGAAAATAAAGAAGAATCAAAGTTTATCATTTTTTTTTTAAATTACAGCCAAAAAACATCGGAAGGTTATTTTTGCGCCACCTTGTACATGGATGACTTAGAAGTTCCCTACGTCAATACAGCAAAATATTTAGGCATGATCCTAGATTGTAAGCTTCGTTGGAATGGACACGTAAAAAAGAAAGTTACAGAATTAAATCTCAAATGGAACAAATTGAAATGGCTTATTGGGAGAAAATCTTCACTTTCCATTGAAATAAAATATTATTATACAACTAATTGATAACATCAATTTGGATCTATGGAATACAACTCTGGGGTTGTACAAGTAACAGTTATATTCAACTCATTCAACGCTTTCAAAATAAAGTCCTCAAAAATATAGTTAATGCACCTTGGTATGTTCGTAATGCTGACATACATAGGGATCTTGGCATAGAACAAGATGTACGAGATGTAATTCGGAAATTCGCTACAAAACATGATGCCAGGCTCAGACAACACGAGAACCCTGAAGCGTTAGCCCTAACTCATATAGATGGCCAATCGCGAAGACTAAGACTATACTATATACTATATCTGCCGACTTGGTTAGACTTCCATAAAAGTTTATTAAAACTATGTTTACAAATTGGCTTTTGCAATATTCTTCTCTGTAATTTATTGTAAAAAAATTGCTTGTTAGTTATAATTAACTAGTTGTAATAAATATATATATATATATAAAAAAAAACAAAAAAAATCCCTCTTATTAAACCCCTAAAAGTGAGATTTGGCAGATTAAAAAAATTAATTGCATTATGTTTCTTTTATCTTGTCTTTTATACCGTATTTAAATTTCATTGCAATCGGATGAACCAAAGGAAAATTAAAAATGCTTTTGCTAAATCATGATTTTGGCGCCTACGTCTTTTTGGCGGTTAGGGCTCGATATAGTTCACTCTTTGACGCTTCAAGTAGTAGTATATGTATATTTCCTCTCTTCCTTTGTGTCTGTTACCGAAGTATACTTTAGTGATTTTTATTTTCATTTTCTGTGAACATCATCAGGGCATTCCAAAAAAAAAACCTCTTCAAGAGTTTAAAAACTTAACATTTATAATAAACAAAACAACCTGCAACTGGTTTTGCATTTATTTGGATTGTTTTTTTGTCTTCTTCTTTGTTTTTTTTTTGTATTTATTTGATATTTCTTTTTCAATCCAAAGACATTCATGAGAATTATGATGTTTTGTGTTGTATTGTGTTTATTTTGCTTTTTCTTCTGTAGTTTTGTTTTTTTTTTTTCAATAGACCCATTTAGAAACACTTGTGTCTGAGAATGTCCTACTAATGGAAATTTTTATATATAAGAAGAAAAATGTCTATGTACCTATCTATAGCATAAAATATAGAAGTTAGAGGGCAGAGCTTCCCAATGATTTATAGATCTTCAAAGTTATATTCACACTAGATAGCAAAACACGTGTTTCGCCAAAACACGTATTTATGCTCTTCATTCTATTCCAACAGTTCCTCATTCTTTGCCATTCATTTGGCAAAATACATGTTTTGCTATCTTGTCTGAATGCCGTAACAAAGGGCTAAGTAATTTTCGAAAGGATTTGCGAATTCCCGGAGATTTTAATTTCTCGGGATTCCTGGGGAAAATAATTTATTTCCTGCGAATAAATTTAGTTTCTATATGGATCGATTATTCTTGTACAAAAATTTTTCATAGACATTAAAAATCAAGTGAAAAATTTTGAATTTGAGGAGCTACTAAAATAAGAATAAAATGTAATTTAAATTTTCTAATCTCTAACAAGGAGAGTCTCCATATGGGTTCTCTCCGATCATAATGATATTTTAATGCGTGATAAAGAAAAGAAAACTAAGGGAAACACATTTTTTTTATCCGCCCAATCTCATGTTTAGAGGTTAAAAACTGGGGTAAAAAAGGACCCAAAATGAAAAAGCTTTTGGAGACGCATTAACAATTGGTACACGAACATATCTGATAACTTTCAAGTATTTTTGTTATTAAATTTTAGATAAAAAATTTAAAAAATTATAGTTAGATTAAGCTAACAATATATATATATATATATTAATGCCTATTAAATTTAATCGAGGCGGTGTCTGTGCTTTTCTCGATATTATGTTTCCATACCGCTAAAAAAATACGTATCCTTTTTTTTCTTTATCACATATGCAAATTTTATTAAGATCGGAGAGAACCCACCGAGAGACCCGTGCAGCTTGATCAACTAATTTTTGAAAACCTAAAAAACCGAGAAACAATTTCACGAGTAAGGCAAAGTCCAAAATTAAAAATAATTTCTGAAGTAATAAATAAGGGAGTATACGAGTTAATACATCATATTTAAAATTTCAGATGCGAAAATTTAACACCTTTTTTCTTTATTTATTCCCGGAAATTCCCGTAAAATTCCCTAATTTTCGTCGACGAATTTTTGTTAAAAAAAAATTAACTCTATTTTAGCTTTTCATATATATTTTACTTAAATATGAATCAAACATATTAAAAAGTAGTTTTTTTTAATGAGAAAGTGTATAAAAACAAAATTTGGACTTTTCTTGTTTCCGCCGGAGTTTTCCGAATTCCAAATCCTAATTAAAAACATAGATGAAATGAAAGGCTTGTCATATAAATTAAATATTCCGATTTGATTAGTTGGATGTTCTTTATCTTCAAAAATCTTTTTTTAACCGCTATCCCATTTTATTTTTGACGATAATTAAAAATTACTTTCCTAAGTTAATTCTGTAACTACTATGGGTGACCACCATAAATAATCTCCTAAGAATTTTAGCCAATCAGGGTTTCCAACCTGTCAGCTATGCAGGAGATGTGTCTACACTCTTAAGGGGAACAAATTCTAGACATCTGAGTAGGAGGTCTTTTGTAGCACTCGAAGTGTCATACAACTTTGCTAGGCCTAGGAGTCTTAACGTGAACTCGGACAAAACTGAGATATGTCTTTTTACTAGAAAGACGAACGTCATTAGTTATGATGAACATCGTTTTCTGGGCAGAACCATTACTGTTTTCGAAGCTGTGAAGTATCTAGGCGTAATTCTTGAATTGAAACAACACATAGAGAGCCGAATCACTAAGCCACCGAGCTTTTGTCACATGCATAAGAGTTGTATGCTCTAAATGGGCGTTAAATCCGAAAATTACACATTGGCTCCTCGCAAGCGTAGTCACACCCATTTTGACGTAGGCGGCAGTAGTCTGGTGGACATCAATGAGGAGAAAGTGCAATATTAAACCACTTCAGACAATACAGCGCCTGTGTTGCTGAGGCATCAGCGGTGCCATCAGAACCACTTCGACTAGGACATTGGAGACAATCATGTCGATAGAACCAATTGAGATTCGGCTAAAATATGAGGCCGCCTTGTCTAGGCAACGCTGAAACACAGGGAACGAGATGGCTGACGAATTAGCCAGGAAAGGTTCTTCTCTGGACACAATCAACTTTTAGAATGCGAAATTAATTCAGGCTTTTAAGGACTGTTATTACGTCAATGGACTGTTATTGCTCATAGGAGTAGGTGAAACCACTAGAATTCTATGGGGTGTCCCGGATAGGGGGGAAACTATGGAACTTTTGAAACTGAGTAAAAGTGAACTTGGAAAGATAGTAAGTAAGAACTTTTTAAAGATAGTTCTCACCGGGCATTTAACGCTGGGGGGCACACCAATTTCAAATGGGTCGTGCGGACTCAGTAACTTGTATGGCCTGCGGGACGAGTGAGGAGACCATATAACACTATTTTTGTCCCGCTTTCGCAAGGATTATGGTTCAACACCTGTCCGCTGTCTTATTTTTTTGGACATGTGTCGGTTGTGAAGGGTATCTTCACTTTCGATTCCTCTTTTCAACCTGACCTAACCTAAATTCTATAGCTATTTTTGCAGTGTATATCTTGAATACCACTGGGTTACATGTTAGGTAAGAGACACAAACAAGCGATTTATGTATCAGCCCTTCAGAGATTTTTTACGAACTGCCACAAGACTGGTCCCTTTACATAAAAAAAAATTACCTCTTTTGACATGGCACAGGACAAACCTAGGTTGCTTCACTAAACTCTCATCGGTTACATATCCTAGGACATGCCACCGAATAGGCATTCCATGTCCAACCGAAGCATTTTTTACATTCGCAATTTTTCGCGATTTTTGTTTGCTCTAAAATTTGGCAGACATATCCTTATTTCAAAAATATTTGACACGTATTTTGGGTAAAAATTAAACTTTGTTCTTTAAATGAGTTATTTGTGTTTAAAAATTAAAAAGGCATGATAAATGTTCCGATTTAAATCTATAAACATGGATTTTCAAAAAATTATTTTAAATATTACTTTACGTTTATATTTCATGTATTATGTGATTGATGACCGGTTAGTCGTTACTTTATGTTTTGAAATAATGTAAAAAGTAATGATGCATCTTTGCAAGGTAGCCCAAAGGAGTGCGCAACTATTGGTAACTCATTACTTTATGTTTTGAAATAATGATGCTGGCAAGGAGTATTCATTACAAGCTAATGTATTACTTTATCGCACCCACTACCAACGTTTTCCTGGGGAACTTTATTTTCGGCTTAGGAAATAATTCTTTAATACACTTAATACGTTTACTTAGAAGGTCTATTTCTGATTTATTAACAAATTTTCTTGTTACCGAAAACACTTTCCGAAATTGGACGAAAAGTTAGAACTGCTAATATTCTATATTTTGAAATATATTCTATATATTTTCTTAAAAAGTTTGAACTCTATCTTTATGGAATAGAAACCAATCAGGTAACTCATAATTATCACTTTTTTTGTAAGCGAGAGGGTAATGACCAACCATGAATTTTTGGACATCGCGAACAGAAGTAAATAATCGAGTAAATAGCCTGGTAACTAGTGAAACCCTTTAAGCGCTTCTAATATACTTAATTATTTGTACTGTCTGCACACAAAGAAATAAAGTGGTAACCGTATTGAAAAGTGTATTTTAATGGTAATAACTTATAAATACAGTTAGATTTATGAATAATTTGGGTGTTGCAACTAAAATTCAGTGGAACTAACAGAACTTTGTTCTGAAAACTAATGCTAAGTTGTACAAACCGACTTAAATTCGTATTAACCAAATTTGAGTCGTAGTAACAAAATTTCAGTTGGCAAATATATAAATTTTTCTCTGTGTGTTTTTGCTGGGATACACTTAAGTTATTATTAGTTAGGCCTGTTTTTAATAGCCGGATTTATATTCGGGTTTATTTTGTTTGTTAAAATTTCATAATTTGTTTGTTAATTTGACAAAAATTATAAAGGGTGTTTTTGTACAGGTATAAAACTTTAAGTTGGCAACACTTTTTTAACTGGCGCCCATTTTGTCAGCTGTCAAGTGATTTATGTTTAGTTTGGTTTGGTTTGGCATTTCAACATGAATAGACTGACGCCTGAACAACTCTTCCAAATTGTGCAAAATTAATTGGGAAATCATGGTTCTGTTCGAAATACGTATAGCGCACTATGTCCATTTTACGGTCAACATAATCGTCCATTAGAGCAATTAATACGATTAACTATGGAACGTTTTTCGCACCACGTTTACTCTAAATGATAATATGCATCCACAGAGACGTCGTAGAGGAAGAAATCAGTCTATCCGCCATCGTGCACATGAATTGGATATGTGTCCATCAACTTTATGGAAGATTTTGCGGAAAGATCTTGGTTTACAAAATCTAACTAGTGCAACACTTGAAGCCACACGATCACCTAGCAAAGCGTAGATTCGTTGAATGGCCCAAAACAAGATTGGGTATGTTTATTAACCACATAGTTCACGCTTCGGACCCGTGAATTTGCCTTCAAGATCGTGCGATTTAACGCCGCTGGTCTATTTTCTGTTACTCTACGCCGATAAGCCCAAAACGATTGACCATTTGGAGGACAACATTCGTCTTGTTAGTGACAATAAACGGCAACAAAAAAAAAAAGCCCAAACGATTGAACACTTGGAGGACAACATTCGCCTTGTTACTGCCAATATACGGCCACAAAAAAAAGAAAAATTATAATGCCAGAAGATTGTCTTTCGCATAAAGTAAATTCATATCACTTTAAAAAATTCATCTTTGCTTTATTCCATTTCAAAGTTCTATACCTCTATAAAAAGCACCATTTATTTTTATCTAAATCTTACACTTTTTCGCTATTGTAATGAGAACTAGAAAATTTTAATTTCGAAAGCTAAATTTAGCTTTTTTTTAATTCCTGTATTTGCAGTTTTGTATTATTTTGTTTATTTTTTTATTTCCGAGGATCCCGCAACAAATCCCGGGTAAGCGGGAAATCCAGATAAAAAGTCCTACTCACAATAGACAATACATGAAAATTATCCAGAAATAATAACAAAATTTAAAGATACCTGGAAATTTCAAACAAAAATCATTGTATAGAGCTCATTCTTTACATACTTTTCTTTTCTTCTTTTTTGAAAAACTTATTTTTCCCAAAAGTTTAAACAACTGTCGTTACATTGTAATCAACGAATTTTACCCTTTGAAATTCAATATTTAATATTACACCTCAATTTATAACCGTATAACCCTTAATAACGAACAAAGTGATCTGCATGAATAATTAAAAAAAGAAAAAAAAAACTACAATAATTTCATTATTCCAATAAAAATCTTGTCCTAACCTCCTGCTTACAATCATCGTTAGAATAGCAAAATCATCCACAAAAATGTCTGCATCTAAGAAATGTTAGACATGTGAATCATAGAATAATTTTACGTTTACTGTCTACAATTTTAGTGGTTGTTTCTCAACAAATTGTGAAAGTTCTCCTGATTTAAAAAAAAATAAAGAGTAATGCTATAAACACATAGACCACAGCAGGCTACAGAGCTACACGACTACAAATGCCGTTCACTGCAATCGTCGCCGTGTGGTCAGCTACTTATTATTTTGGAAACGACAGCAACATAGTAAACAGCTGTTTTTTATACAAATGAGTTTTTATTTCAGTAGTGCCAATTACATCTTTTTTTTTGCTATACATGCATGGTTGTAGACACGTATATAAAGTTGACTTTAAAATACAATTACTTATTTATAATACATTATTATAACGTAAAAATAAATTTATCTAACCCCTCTTGAATATTAATGCAATTATAGCATTTAGTGTTTAATGTTATAGCATTTAATATAAAATATTTTTAAGCACTAATTTGTTACATATTTTGTTTTATTGTCAACACTATTTTTGTTTTGTAGCCAACAAAAATAGAAATTATCCTAAGTTGACTACAGCGGCAAAAGTAGTTGGGTAGCCGTGTAGCTGTGTTGGTGCCAAAATAATCGTTTTCATATAAATGTTTGTATATTATTTTTGACAGCCTGTAGTCGTGTAGCTGCAGTCGTCTATGTGTTTATTGCATAAGAGCTAAATTTTAAACTAAACCCGCATATAGAAATATCCACAGCATAACAGTGATAAACGTTGCAATGTGAATAACAGCAAACAAAAAAAGCAAGGTTGGGTACCGTTTCTGTTTTAAGATAACGGTATTTACTTTATCATGCCGAAGCTTAACCCGATGTAACCATTTTAAAACAAGGATGTTATATGGCAGGGGTGGCAAGATTTTTTCCGATGCGTGCCAAAAACATAACATTTTTTTTTTGTAAAAACATGTCGCGTGCTACCTTAAGTTTATTTTTCCTTTGAATGCCCTTTTCATTGAAATCTTTCAAAATTTTTAATGTAAAATCATAAAACAGTCATTTGATGTGGTTTGTTTTTTAAATGAACTACAACGTTAGTAACGTTAGTAAACAACCGAAACAACTACATATTTTTAAAGCAGAAGTTCCCCGAGTGTTGGGGGTTTTTTTTAAGGAAAACATTTAGAAATATAAATATTTTTTCTGACTTTTTGCACATATAATCTACAGTTTTGTGAATCAAATATGTATCTCAAATAGGCATTACAGAGGTTGTCTTTCCACTTTAACAGAAAGGAGTCAGATTGACTGCATTTTAAAAACATTTAAAAAACTGCATTTACAGTCGCCAAACTTTCAAGTCATTTCGTGGAAAAACTGTTCCATACATAGAAAAATAGACAATGCGATTGAAATCAGCGTGTCTGTAATATATAAAATATCTTTGTGAATCAAAGAGTTTGCGTTAAAATGGCATCGATTTGTTAGTGCATATTTTTGCATGTTTTGCTATAAATGCATATTTTTTGCATATTATGCTTTAAATGCGCATTTTTATTGCATATTTTTACTTATTTTGCATATTCTTATTGAATTTTACTTAGCTTTTGTAAATATTCACTTTCAATATTATATTAGATTTTGACCAACGAGCATATAGACTAAAGAGGATCCGTGCTGCTTAAGCCCTGTTAAGTGTTCTCTGAAATTTTATTTGCAAACTGGCATTAATAGATAAAGGTTTTAGTGTTTTTTTAAAAGCGTATTTTTCAATACAAATAATAAAAAATTTGTGTTAATTGTGCAAAACGTGTACAGAGAATATATTGAATAATACAAATCAACTTTAAAATTTAATTAAAATTGCATAAAAATAATTAATTTAAAAAAATTTAAGTGCAATTTTTTTTTAGTTTTTAGTGCATATTTTCAGATTTTTCATTTTTCATTTAAAACACATCAGTAAATGTGCCATAGTTTTGCCTGACCTGCTATATGGGGAAAATGCCCCCATATTTTCCGTTTACTATTTTTCCGGTTATTCGTATTCGTTATTTATTATATTAACACCTATATGAAACCGTTAATACCGAAACAGTAATAGCTAACTTTAAACGTTAAAATATGGGGAAATTACCCTTTATAGTATCCTTATATCAAAATGTTCATATCTATTTCGGTTTCGGCATTGGTAGACAAATATCGTTATTTTGAAAACTAAAACGGTATCCAACCTTGAAAAAAAGTGAATTTTTGAAGCAACATTTAAACGAACGAAACAACCAACATGGCATAAGTGGCATGTTTTATATGACTCTAAAGTTTTATGAGATAAATGTAGAAGCCTTTACTTACATGAGCAGACAATATATAAAATAAAAAACAACAAGTTTATCCTGTAGACTGGTTGAGAAGAAGTTTTTTTTTTGTATTGATATATCCTGAAAACAGGACGTTGCGTTCAATACATTGTACAAACATTAAAACAGACAACAGCTGCTCAAATTCCATTTTTTTATTTTAATTACATAAAACTTTAGGTATGGACACTAAAAATGTTGATGAGGATGATGATTAGGGTGTCCCGAATTTGGCACTTTTTCGTATTGGTTGAATGAATAAAACTCAATGCTCAAAACTGAAAACTCCGCTGGTGGACCGAAATTACTCTATAGAAAATCTAAAAACATTTTTTCAGTAATAAGCCAAATTTTACGAAACTTTTGAGGCAATTTTTCAAAAAAAAAAAAAATTTGAAACTTTTTTTTCAGTAATAAGCCAAAATTTACGAAACTTTTGAGCCAAATTTTCCAAAAAAAAAAAATTCAAAACTTTTTTTGGTCAAAATGCACTACAACCGGTAACTTCAGTCGCTGGTAGGGAACTGAAGATCCGCTTCAATATGTCTTTACTTTTTTTTCCCATATTCAGCTCTTTAATATGCATTGGAATGGTATTCCAATTTTTTTGTTTATTTGGGACACCCTAAGGATGATGCTACTGATGTTATTGTTATTGGCAGTGGATGGACATCTCCTGTTAGTTTTTATAATAATATGGTGCGCTTTTAAAAAGTTAAAAAATATGTGCGCTACGGTATCCCTTAAAAATAGATTTGACATTACACTTCCCACTTTTATTGCAAATGGCTCCAAATGTAAAAAAAAAATCGATTTTTGATTTTTTTTGGAAATTAATATGTCCAAATTTTTGTTGCAAAATTTTGCCAAAAAGTAATGAATCCAAGTGGGAATTCGCCATATAAATGTTCATGGTATTCGCTTACTCCCTTACAAACCTGTTTGCAGGTAAGCAGCGTTTTTTACTGGGTTGAATAAGGGCAAAAGTAATTTCCTGGAATCGTCACAATTAAACCCCTATAATTTGTTATAATTAAAAAAGCAACTGGGAAGGGCAATTTTTTTAACTAACTTTAAGAAGATTTGAATGACAATTCGGCTGTCGATATGTAGCAAATTATTTGCTTTATAAGGAAAATAGATTTCTATTGATATACACCAAGAGAAAACTAGAAATAAGTTTTAGCAATTTAATCTAACAATTTCATCAATATTTATGAAAAATACAATAAACAAAAAGAATTATAATGAATATACGTATCATGGTCTTCATGAATTCTTTCTACAAAAAAATAATAAAATCTTACTGCACTCATAGGAATAAACCTGTAAAAATAGCAGAAAAAGCTACTAAAAATTAGTTAAAAATGGCCTTTCAAGAAAAAACTGCTAAATTTAGCAGATTTTTTTGCTAAATATAAATAACATAAGAACAGCAAAAATAAATCTGTTAACTTTACAAAATTTAAGTTATATTCTATATAAATTTTAGTCAATTGAAAAAAGAATTATATTTTATAAACTTAGCAAAAACTTTTGCTAAATATTTGTAGACTCAAAATAGAAAACAAAAACTGTAATATTAACAAAATATATTTACATCAAATTTAGTAGAATGCACATAACAGTCTATTTTGCTAAAATCAACAGAAATTTTTGCTAAAAAACTGCAGATTGCTGAATTCATACAAAAAACTTAAAAAAATTAACATGTTTTAATGATTTTCCGTCTATTAAGTAAATGTTTTTGTCGAATTTAGGAGATTATTTTGTAACTTTCAATTAACTAAAATTTAGCTGAAATATAACTGAATATTTGTAAATTCAACAGATTTATTTTTGCTATTTTGCCAATTTTTGTATCTTTTTTTTTTTTTGCTATTTTTACATTTTAATTTCTATGAGTGTAATACAAAATATGCTTCATACATATAATGAAACATTTCATAAATTGAATGTTTGCATAAAAACAATTAAATTGCACTTTTTCATTAAATTTAATGAAAAATATCATTTTATTTATTAAACGTTTGTAACACTCAATTCATAAGTTTCCTTAGAAACTGATTTCATTAGTATCTGAAAAATTTCATTATCTTTCTGTGTGATCACTTTAGGGTTAATAATCAAACTTTTATGAAGTGGCAGCAATGCAAATATCCTTAGGGCTTTATTGTTCAACATGAATAAATATGAAATCATAAATGTTGTTTGTAGTAAATTGTAGTAAGTTGTAAAAACGTGTAAATACAGTTGTAACATCCCAGTGAGAAAAAGACAAACGGACCACCGCTGGCAAGACACTTGCACAGGTGGTAAAAGTGCTGGCAAAGATAGCTTTCCCAATCTTAACATGATAACATTATTAGACTAAAGGTCCGTCAGTTCAAAAAATGTCGGTAAAGCACTGGGTAAACAAAATTTCCAACGTTAGCAAAAGTAGGTAAAACCTACTATATAATATAAAAAATATATTTTCCAAAATAAAATTTAATTTATAATTTTTTTGGTGCTGTTGGGATTCGAACCCTGGCCTTCAGATTAGAAGCCGACAGTTCTACCCACTGAGCTAACAAGATATATAACAACTGATAGCTTAAAACGTATGTAAATGATAAATGCTGGATAAACGATTGTTACACAAATATGCTAGCCCTGGCATAAGGTTTGCTGGAAACAACTCGCTAACGTTGGGGTAAACAAAAAAAGTTGGTCCTTAAAGAGCTTTTCCAGACACAACAATAATTAATTTTATCTATAAAACATATTAAAAAGTATAAAAAAATCACACAAAAAAATTATACCTGGGACATGGATCGAACTCGAAACCTTCGCACTACAAACTTTTTTAAACAAAGCATCATCATTTTTATAAAATAAATGCTCTACGGGTGGTTAGACTTTTATTAGTGTCCGACCGAACAGTTCGGCCAGAAAATGTATTTGGTCTGTATTCGGTATTTTAAAGCATTATGGACAAATTTGGAGGATGGAAAAATGTTTATTGAGCTGATTAGATGCTCTTTTGAATGTTAAAATTGAAGAAAAGTCTGTAGTTAAGCAATAAATTCACTGTTCGTCCTCAGAAAGTTCGGCCAAATTGAAAATAGTTCGGCGGCCGAACTTTTAACTTTATAGCTAAACTTCGGCTTTTCTCTTAAATTTTATACACAAAATCGAATTAAGTCGGCTCAACAAACATGTTTCCAATACCAAAATTTGTCATCATTGCCTCTAGATATCAAAAAACCGACAAAATATAATTTTTTGGCCGAACTGTTCGGTCGGACACTAACTTTTATACCATTGGTAATTTCTGACTGGATAGCACTGGGAAAACACTTTTCGCCAACGTTGGCATAGTGGTTTCAGCCAATTCTTGCCAATGTTGTTTTGTTTTTTAGATCACTGAAATTATTGTAAAACAAATACTGGGAAAACACTTTTTGGAAACACTGGTAAAGCGTATTAAACAAGTGTTCTGCCAGTAAATTATTTACAATTCAGCGGTTAGCCAGTGGTATGCCAGTGCTTGATTTTTTTATACCACTGGCATTTCTGACTGGGATGCTTTAAAACAATGTCTGAACAGTGAAGCCAACTAATTATAGAAATTGAGAACGATTTTGTAGGAATTTTTTTTTTTTTTTATTTTATTAATTAATAATCATATAATTACAAATTATATACTATTACCCTAACCGAGCACTAACTACTATGGCCTTCGGCGCGTTGTAGCGAAAACATACCAGTGCCTCTGGTGGGAATCGAACCCACGACCACCGCACTGATAAGCCAGCACGCTACCAACTAGCCTACCGGGGGGCACTTGTAGGAATTTAATATAGAAATTTACAGTGAAATCATCTTGAAATTGCGTACTCCAGCCTATGTTAGACAAATTCTCTTTGATGACCGTTTTTAAGAGATTTCACTTTAAAATCGACCACATTAAAGTTTTATTATTATTTCATTACATTTAAATTGTATAATTTAATAAATAGATATTTTAATTTACTTGTAAACATTTGTAAATTGGATTTTTTCTCTTATTTTAATATAAAATTTTCAAAACTACTGTATGCAGAAAATTTTGTTTAAATTATTAAAAAAATTAAAAAATTTTATTTAGTGCGTGTTAACAGTTCTCAATGAAAATTATTGAAAATTATTGCCTAAAAGCAAAATAAGGGACTAAAATCGCTGTTTTCCTCGAAATCCGCTGAAAAAAAAATCGCTGAAATAGACAAAGTAACAAATTAACTCCTAAAATTTTAACAAATTTGTATCCTTAATATGTTCCTAATCAAAACCTGAAGTCTAATATTTGATTTTCTGAAATTCCTTTAAAAAAATTTTAAAACTTTAAAATTGAAGATTTGAAAACAGTGTTTAAAAGTTTTGACTTTTTTAAAAATAGTTTAAAAGGAGTTAGCAAAACACAAGATGAAAAATACTTTTTAATCTGAGGTTCCAGGAAGTTAAAGAATACAAAAATCTTTTCAGAGTAATAATTCTAATAAATTCCAAATTTTGGGTTTGAAATTCTTTACTAAGTGGTCTGGAGCACATCAATTTGCCGGGAGAAATTGTAATAACTCGGCCACTATTTAACCGATTTGAGTTTTTATTGCTTTATTACAAAGATAATTCACATCAAATCAGGATTCTTTAATGTTTTTAATTCCAATTCGTTTTAAAATGTCAAAATTTCATTCCAAATATAAATTGTACGAAATTATAATTCTTTTCTCTCAATTTCACATAAAAAATTTCTTCATATTTTTTTGTAGAAGTCATTTGATAAATGTATCTTTATGCTAATTTAAAAATCAGTTTTAGAAAATTTCATAGCGGTATCTACAAGTGTAAAGTGTATTCTAATTAATAATCTTTATCATAATCTGAATCATTAGAAAGCGTCTATCGTGTGATAGATAAAAGGCTTTAAAAAGAGCAAAAATAGCCATTTTTTGGCAACTTTAATCGCGGTTTCTCAAAGCTGTGACGTGATGGAAGAATTTGCATGCCGGATTTGGAATTAGGGCATCAAATAGTATATAAATCACATATCGACATTTAAACCAAGGCAGCTTGCCTTGAAATATCTGAATCACAGAAATAACTTTGTCCTTGAAATAACTGAAAACCCGTTATCCCTAAAATAATGTTACCAAAATAAACTGAAAATAGCGTTACCGCTAAAATACAGATACCGAAATAATTAGTAAAATTACGTTAACGCTAAAAATCCGCTACCAAAAGAATTGAAATATTATTACTCATAAAATACCGTTACCGAAATAAACGAAAATAGCGCTACGCCTACCGATACTGATATCGCTTTGGTTACCATCGATGAACGCAAAACATATTTTTATTAAAGCAATTTAAGAAAAACTTTCAAAAATCGAAAACTTTGTATGCGGGCTCTACGGGTTAATGCTATTTGATTTTTCTCAAATTCGCCACATCCTACTTTTAAACCTAGTTCTACAATAATCGTAACAATAATTGATAAAAAATCAAAAGTTGACAAAAAATAAAAATGCCGCTCTAATGTACATATTTACGCATCAGTCAGTCCCAAACTTGTCCCTATTTTAAACCAATCGTTCATACTTCAAAACATTTAGGGTCAACATTACATAGAACTCGAAAATATACTTGTAAGCGTACATTGAACACAATATTGACAGAGATTTAGAAGAACAAAAAAAAAAAAAAAAAAAATACGTTATAGAATACAATCGAATGATATGGGTTTGGTTTGGCTATGTTACTTAATATTAACATGTGTATAGAATGAAATGATATGGTCTCGTCGTATCGAATTTAGTTTTTCTTTTTTTTTTTCTACAAAACACGAACGAAAAATATTACAAGGTACAATTTAAACAATAAGAAAAGGGAATAGAGTATAGAATATTAAAGTGCCATCAGTATATTGGAGTAATAAGGTAGTCTTTTTTAACCCTCGAATGAGACAAGTGATAAAGTTAAAGGCGAGATGAGAATTATACCCTTACAAAAAAAGTCAGTAAAGTAAGCAAAGTCAGCAACATTTTTTGCTAGGAGGATCCCTGCAGAAAAATTGCTAATAGTTTTTGCTAAATTTAGCAAATTTTTTGCTGATATTACCAATTTTTCTTGTTGTTTTATGTATGAAAAACAGATACAAAAATCTTCCATGGTTGATTTTTTTATATGTCTTACTAGAGTTGTAATTGTTAGTATCATTTTCCTCGCCACTACTACGTCTTGACCTACTACTATATATATGCGTATATATTTCAATCTGGTTGTCGTCCACACTATCATGCTAATCAGCACAATTTTTTTTTAGCAAAATTAATTAGTAAAACATTAGTAAACATTAGTAAAATATTAGTAAAACATTAGTTCAACACAGTTAAGTGCTGAATAAGTATAACTGAAATTTTAGCTGAAAACACAATTTTAGCAAACAATTTGCTAAAAAATAGTATATCTGATTTACAAGACATTTTACTACATTTTTCTACTAACTTATTTTTTGAGTGTACATGAGACACGAATGCCATAATCAGGCTAAAATAGCACCAAAAAGTTAAAAATTACTAGCAACACGAAACAACAAACAGCGAAATTTGCACAAAAAAGTTGGTGTAAAAAAAAATTCCGAAATTTTATTTTTGCAACTTTAAAAAATATACATAATTTTTTTAAATTTCAACCGAAAATTATTTTCAAAAGTTGGATTTTGACTATATTTTATAGCATTTTTAAAGAAAAGTCTAAAAAAGTCATTACTTTTTAAAAAAAAAATTGCCCATACAAATTTGATATTCGGCAAGTTCTTGTATAACCAGGCTCAAAGATTATGTGGTAAAAATTTCAGACAAATCGAGCTAAAATTTCAGACATATCGAGTTAAAATTAGAGAAATAAAAATTTTAAAAGGGCAGCTTTGGAGCACTTTTTGTGATACGTAATATTAATATTTTTTTTAAAAAAAATCCTGATGTTTGTCCCGAATTTTGGGTAAAATACATAATACAAATCAAATTGTAGTTTTCTTAAGAAAAATCCCCAAAGGTGAGGGGATTTTTTTTTAGTTGGTTTACTTTTTTAAGAATTTTACGTAATTAAAAGAAAAAAGATTTAAAGAGTTACTCATTCTTAAAAATCATAAATGGCCAATCCGTACCACATAATGAAAAGCCTGGAATACTTGATTTTAAGGAGTTGTGAAAATGTCTTCAATAAAAACCGAACTCCATCCTTCTTAAATAAAGTCTCCATAATGGAAATGACATTCAACTTCTAAAAACAAGTATTTTTTTTTTAAATTAATTACGACCTTCAGGAATACCACAATTTAATTTTTTTTTCTACCACTTTACAATTTTTTGATGTGTTCTTAATTTAAATCTTTAAAAGTGATTTTGAAATGTAACTTTTTAAAATAGTATCTTTAACCGTACTTCGCGGACTAATCTGAGTCTTTAAATTTGGGTCTATATAAATGTATATCGGCATCAACAATATTTGTATTTACAGAAATATTTTTTATAATTATATTTTACTTGACTTAGTTTTTCCTCAGTTTATAGAAATCGGAACTGATTTCACCATAAAAATGGTCCCCAATAAACTTATATCCAGTGATTTAATTTTTCTAATGAAATTCGCCAAGATCAATTTCGGAAGTTAAATTTACACTTCCACGAAATCTAGTTTAAAATTAAGGTTAATCCATTTACAAATTACCCGCGTTTACATTATGAAATTTGTCAGACAAACTGGATTTTGGATTGACAACAACAAAATTTTGTAAACAAAACAAACTAAAAACTTATTACTGGCAGAAGACAATTATGAATGAAACAATCTTATTTTTGCTGAAAATAGTGCTTTTTATTAGGGATGACAACTTGGAAGCGTGATATTTATTTTTCTTCTTCTCATCACCTCAACAATGTTTGTTTGCAAAAAATGTGTCGAGTTGCAACATTTTGTTGAAAGCTTTTTCTTGGGCGGTTGTCATATTTTTGAAAAATAAACAAGTTGCACTTGCCAGTTTCCGTAAAATGATGACACGTTTTATTTATAACATAAAATCAATAACAAACCCAATTATAATTAAAAAAATATACCAAATGCGTTTAGTATGTTTGTTTGTTAAAATGCTTTTAAGTATATTTTTATTCCAATCAAAATTATGTATTTATAGAATTAAAAAAAATATTCATAAAAAAATTGAGCAATAATATTGTCAGTGTATGAGTACCTTAATAGTAATCACCCGTTATGTGGTTTAAGCGCTTTTTAAATTGTTGCACTGTTTCAGTTTAAACGTTTGTTTAAGTTTAAACTTAATTTTGTAAATTTTAATTTATATTATCTGAACTTTTATATTTTCTTAAATTTTATTCTTGTTGAAGTTTTTCTATTTAAAATGTAAAAACCAGCAAACAAGTGACTCAAGGTATATCACTGCACTTCAACTATACTTATTTTTGTAGTGTTGAGTTTCTTCTCTTTCCATTTTGTTTCTATTATTTTTTGCATTATTTTTGGGTTTGAACACACACGCAAAAAATATAAGTTTGCTGTTAGCCAGCCAACATGAATAGGCTATATTAGCTGAGACGGTAAAGATTTTCAATGAAGATTTTATTACAAGGGAACTCTGTTGTTTCGTTTCCCCATATTTCGATGCAATTCGGATTTAATGTAATAAAAAAAAACCTTTTTTTTATAACATCATACTATTTTTTGTACGCCAATAAAAAGGTCATCCAATTACTTATCATTTGATATTAAATTTGTATATTGTTCTTTGAAAGAGGCTTGAAAATGAAAACGCAAGTAAGTTAAAATTGGGCTATTTTTGAACCTAAATTTTAAATCTTAAACATGAAATTAGGCAGCAAAAATGTTACTCATTTTTATTTGCACACTCTATCATACATCCAAATTTTATGGCATTCGGAAGGAACCCATCCTGGTTAGTTTTATTTTAAATTTATTTAAAAATCTATTTCTAGACACACCACTTAACACTCCACAAGGAGCCCAAAATGTGTCAATCATCCCATTTTTTAACAACTCCATATTAAAATGACCTTTCCCTTTTTATATAAAAAGTCTGACTTAGGAGCGGTGCCTGCCACCTTTCCTTTCCTCGTAGGGCCGTTTAAAACTTATTCTACGCTCAAAGGAAATGCTTCATCATATTTATCTCATGTTTCATAGATTTTCGTCAAATTTAGTATCTATAAAACATTTCCTAAAAAACAAAATCAATTTCATCACATTTATGAAATGTTTCACTATATATATGAAGGATATTTCGTATTAGTAAGGAGTTCATTGTTTTTGTGTAGAAAAAAGTTCATAGAGACCCATAATATGGTCATTATAATTCTTGTTGTTTATGAAATGTTTCATAAATATTAATGACATGGTTACATTGGACGAAAATTTATGAAACTTATTCCTTGTTTTCTCTGAGTGCATAGATCAGTTAGATCTTACTTTTAAAAATAAATACCCTGAACTTTATTTGTTCCAATATGTAATTGTTATAAGAACGTGGTGGTTTTTGAAAAGTAAAGATTACACTTAAGCCCCCTTCGCCATTAAAGTAATAAAATGTGTTTTGTGGTAAAAGAAGCAGCAGCAGATGAATTGTATCCATGGTAACATTTCAAAGTGCTACAAACTCTGCTAAACTCATACACATAAAAAGTTTTAAAAATAAAAGAACTAAAAACCTTGAATATCAAGGAACAACATCCTATATTTTATCTTCTATAAGAGTAGAAAATATTCTATATAGTTGATATACTACAGTAAATATTTTAAGGTAAAAGGGGAAGCATTCGGCAGTAAGGTACAGAGGCCATGCCCCTATTATCTCTGAAATGAAGGAAGTTATTAAAAAGGTTAAAACTACAATTTTTTTAAATTCGTGAGCTAAAAAATAAAATTTTAATATAATTAAGTGCTTTTTAAACTGGGGTACATTCGCCACACTGCTGCCTTGGCGATTTCACCGGGGATAATTCTTTGGGGTAGGGGTTTTTCCAGCTCTATTTTCAATCCCGCAATCACGATAAATTCATTGATTCACCGAACTTGTAGCAAATATTAAACATTTTTAATGTTTTATTTGAAATTGAAACACATTATTTGAATTTTTTTTAAATTATTGTAAATAAAACTTAATTCAAATTATAGAAAAACTGTTAAAAATTGGTTAAAATTTTCTTTAAAAAAATTATTTTTAGCTCAAACACTATTTTTTTTTAATTGATACATCTTAAATTTTTATTACTTTATTTAAATTAATTTAAAGTTAAAATTTAAAAGACACTAATTAAAAAATCCTTTTGATAACATTTTTGAATGCTGGTTTTTTGAAAAAGAAACAGGCGAATTCGAATAAAAATTATGTCTGTGTAGAGATTGTGGATCTAGAAATATAAATTATAAGATTTCACATTTTAAATTAATATTTTCAATTGTAAATTAATATTTTAAATTTCGATAAATTTTTTGAATAGTACACACAGAGAAATATAGCGCCAACCGAATTGAAAAGTGTATATTAATAGTAACAACTTATCAATTCAGTTAGTACGATGATATTTACATTCGAGTTCTGAAAATTTTGGGTGTTGAAATTAAAATTCAGTTGAATTAACCGAACTTTGTTGTGAAAACTAATGCTAAGTTGTGCCAACTGACTGAAACTCGTAATAACCGATTTTGAGTCGTAGTAATAGAATTTTAGTTGGCAAATAGCTACATTTTTCTCTGTGTGTAAATACAAATTATGAATTGTTAACTTATAATCGTCAGAAACTTCTGCGACATTGCAAATTTGTATGAAAATAAAAACGAAAAATATAGAAAATGTACCAGAATTTTTGTAAAAGCTTGATTTAATCCAAAACCCAAAAGTGTTATTTTTCACACATTAAATGTTAATAGGAAATTTTCTAGATGAAACAATAATTAACGCCAATATAAAGACTATACGAAAATATGGATTATTGAATATTGTGATAACTTAAAAGATATCCAACAATATTCTTCCAGGATGGCGTGTTTCGGATTAATAAAATTATTTTTATAATAAAAGTCAAATTTTTTGAACCACAAATTATGTCAAATGTAATTAATTTGTATTGAGCAAAAAATCCGGGAATCCCGGTAAATTGAAAAAAAAAAAATTCCCGATGTCTTGGGAAATGAAAAAGTCCCGGAAAACAAAAACCTTACTTGTTTGTTTGATTTACAATTATAGTTGTTCCTCTAGGAAAGTAAATGAGGGTAAATACTTCTAATTACGGACAATTCGTGACACCTATTTTAATCGACTGTTTTTTTTTTTTTATTAAAATCACCAAATCAAAATTTGGATCATAATGTAAATCCAGTGCCGTCATTTTCCCTAAGCCAACGCAGACTTATAACTATGTTAGTTTTTATTTCAAAAACCTTTTAACAACGGATACTTTGAATAAATTTCACCGTTTTAGAGTTCCGGGTATAAATTTTAATATGGAGTCTAATATTTTTATATCTCATTTGATAAGTTCCCACATACAAACTGATCCAAAAAATAAGTCATCAACATGTATCTAATTATATTAAATTAGATATAATTTGAGATAATTTTATCCGAGATTTGTCAATATCCTGAACATTTAATTATAACTAATTGGATATAAATAGATTCGATCGGTGTAAACGATACCGAAACAGCGGTATGTACCGATATTATTACAAAAAAAATATAAAAATCATTTTAAACTGGTATAAAAACTCAAATTTATTAATTTTAATATAAAATGTTTATAGTCTATGGACTTTTTTTTAAAATATGAATATACAATTATACAAAATTATTTAATATTTTAAGTTTTGCCATTTAAACACAAATTTTTTAAAGTCAATTTGGAACACAAGTCTGTTTATTAAATATTTGTATAGAGATCATATAAAATAAGTTTATAAATTCATATTTAAGTGTTGTCAACGCAAATTAAAAGCTTGTAACCGTACATAAAGTTTGTAATACAATTTTCTATAAAAAAAAATGAATTGAAATTGAATAAAAATTTTGGATGTTTTATAAAAAACTTTTTGCAAAAAACATATATTTTTTTTTAACCGATTCAATACCGGTATCCACAGACAGGTTAACAATGACATATGCCAAAAAAAAAAAACAGTAATCTTAAACCTTATGGGTTTGTTTAAATTGTGGTACATTTTTTGTATATCATCATAATTTTGACATTCCATTTTACTCATTTTCCTCCTGTCTTTATTGTTTGTATCGTACCGGTATTAAGTGTAACAATTGCTGTATACCGGTATTTTAAAATTCAATTGTTTCAATATTGGTATTTTATCTGTTATCAAACGGTTATGAAACGAATTACGTTATTTAGAAGGTATCGGTGGCCAACCTTGCTTAAAAGTATTTAAGTTGATAATTCATATTTCTAAAAATCAACAATTTTAAATACCCAAAAGTTTTAAATGAAACATAACGAAATTTTTAAAAATAAACAAGAAAAAATTTAGTGTTTCAAAAATATATAATTAAAAGTTATCTTATAAAAAGTCATAAAATTAACACGTTTATATATGAAGTGATATGGAATAAAGTCTTAACTTGCAGATAACTTAATTTGATACTGAACTTTACCAAAATATATATGATATTATATATAAAGCTATATAACATAATAAGGCAAATAGTTTCAGTATGAATCATATATAGTTTAATAAGACTTAGCATGTGACCATATACAATCATATTGATCACTACATGTATTTTGGATTAATATATGGCTTATGTAGTTATATATGAAGTAAGATTTGGAGATATATATTTATATCAAGAACCATATAAAAATTTCTCTCAATAAATATTATCAGATATATATTCATATAAGCTGTAATGTGACTTCATTCAAAGTCAGATATGACTTTTCCATATTATATATGACTAGATATAACTATTTTTTACTATTTTAGAAAACAGTTTAAGCACAAATTATATTGTTTTCAAACAATATATGAAGTTACGAATGCACCCCATTCTCTACTAGTTTTTATTGCTACATACACATTTGTAAGTGGTATACAGAAATCTTAGGTTACGTGCGGGTTGGATATTTGTTGTAGTAATTTTCACTTGAACATTTAGTTTTGCTCATGCTTAAATACATTTAACACACACGTACAGACCGAAAGACGGACAGTTATAGAAACATATAAATAGAAGACCACAGTAAAGAGGATGGTTAAGAGGACCTTAAGGTTCAGTTGTTCATAACGTACAATAATAACACTTGCATGGATTTGATAAATTAAACAAATGAACAAAAAAAAAAAAAAATGGAGACTTAAAATTTACTTAGAAATAAATACTCAACATATTCAGGCTACATTTAATTAAATATACACATCGCTCATTTACGAAAAGACTGTCATAAGTCAAAACATGTGAATTCTGAGTTAGTGATGCAGATTTATTGGTTATATCGTGCTTCATCTTGTGTAAAAATTTCATATTAATATCATGTATACTTTTCGAGTTAGAGGAGAATATATATTATTTATTCTGGAAAGTGGGTGCAAAGAGTATATACTTTAAAGAGAAACAGTGCTACTCACGGGTCTCTCGATAATAAGTCAATTCGCACTCAACTCTCACTAAGAGTAAAATGCATTAAAAACCTGTTTATAAAAATGGTGAACAAATAAATAGAGAAAGGGTCGAACGAGACAGATATGTATTGAAGATTTTAAACACGTTTTCTGCAAAATCGTGTTTATTGACTTATGTCAGTCTTTTAGTACATGAGCGACATGTGTTTAAAGTGAAGATAAATAGGGCAAGAAATTTTATGGAAATGCATGTTTGTTGCCAGTGGCGCAAAATCAATTTTGACCAAATACTTTTCCAAAGCAAAAAATTTCCTTCAAAATTGCATCGAATTGTTGTTGCATATTTTGATATAAATGCATAATTTTTCATATTTTGTAAAAATTTAAATTAAGTTTTAATTAAAAATAAACAAAAGAAACCATTTGAAACCCTGAATATAGCATCCAGTTGTCATTTGTTAGATATTTATATTGGATTTCATTTTAAATCAACAATCTCAAGTAATAAATCGAATTTTAAATATTTTTATTTTTTTTTGAATTTTAGTGCATATTATTTTGTCTTTTGTGCATACAGTGCACTCGCGATAATATGAACTAATTAAAACCAAGCCAGTTCACTTTTGCAAGATTGTTCATATATGCGAATGGCATTTAATTTACCTTTAAAAACGTTGTTCCAACAAAAATAAAAGTTTCTTATATTAAATTTTTTATTTATTGTTTATTGGATTAAAAAAAAAAACAATTAATTTTTGAAAAAGAAACAAAATTTAAAAGTTACTTGTTTAAAAAAGTTACAGTTTAAAAGTTACACTTGCACCTTTTCCCAAATGTTCTAAAATTTCAGCTTTTTCTTTTAAAGTTAAAAAATTATGCTTTTTTTATCCATATTTAAGAACTTTTCACGTTAAATTTATATTCACAAAACGAAAAAGGAATTCTAGCTTAATCTGAGCACTAACTAAAACGTGTATGTTAGAAATTTTGATTGACAGGTGAAGGCAATTTAAAAGCAAACAGCTAGGGAAATCCCCAAATTATAATGCAGTTGAATAAAAATTTAACCACTACCCTGTTGATTTAGATTTCAACACTGGGTATGTTGAAAAAATTCGTTAAAAATACAAAAATAAGCTGTTCATATTTTAAAGCTTTTTCACTAAGTTCATATTTTAGAGTAGTCAATGGATGAAAAAAAATGTTCATATTTTGGGGTGTTCATATATTTCGCGAGTGCACTGTATTTCGATTTAAAAGCATATTTCAAGCACATTTTGTGGATTCCTTACTGCATATTTTAAGCGCCTTTTTTATTTTTTTAGTTGCATGCAATTCCTTGCCTTACAAATAAAATATTAAAATAAAAAAAGTAACTTTTTTCAAACTATTGTCAATAAATTACAGTAGCAGCTGAGTAGAGAATTTCAAAGAAATTTATAGAATCTGATAAAAAGATAATCAAAAAAGTTTAAATACCTGAATAACAATAATATTATACTATATAATCTTATATAATATGATACAGTTTTGTAAAATTTAATATATTTAAGTATGACATCATGTATAGTAAGATGCAACTTTATTTGCCACTGCGATTTTTCGTAAAAGCGCGTATGTAATTGTATTTTACACTATGTTATACCATACGTTATTAGACGGGTAATATATAATTAGATTGTCAGAATTTAATTAATATACAAATGTGATTAAACAAAACAATGTATTGCCCCATGTAAAAAATATTTTTTTTTTTTAAATATGGATTAGTAACGTTTTTGTTTTTAAATCCATGAACTTCCTACTCAAAAATTTAATATCAACTCGAAAATTGTCATTAAAAATATATATTGCAATTATCTTAAATGGACATCAAAATTTAAAATATCAAACTCCAAAAATTTAAGTTTGACATATACATTTTTAATTGTTAAGCATACAAAATTAAAATTTAACTGTACGTTAAATTTAAATTGTGCTCTCATATCGGACCATAATATATGTCTCCCCTGTATTCTATTCAATATAAGAAATTTGTTTTCACTGGACTGAATCGTATCAAATTATATCAAACTCATTGTTATATAATCCATTTATATACAATACAATCCACCATTTTTTGGATCAAATTGTAAAGGGTGTTTTTTTATAGAGGTATATAACTTTGAAATGGAATGAAACAAAGAAGAATTTTTTCAATTGACATGAAATTTACTTTATTCGAAAGATAATCTTCTGGCATTATAATTTAAATATGACTTCTGGCATAAGACCGCCACGGCTTGCTCGGACGTTGTCTAATCTGGAGGTCCAATTTTCGATGACTTTTTCCAACATTTGTGCCCGTATATTGACAATAACGCTGCGAATATTGTCCTCCAAGTGGTCAATCGTTTCGGGCTTATCGGCGTAGACTAGCGACTTCACGTATCCCCATGGAAAATAGTCCAGCGGCGTTAAATCGCACGATCTTGGAGGCCACTTCACGGGTCTGAAACGTGAAACTATGAGGCTACCAAACATTTCCTTCAATAATAATTGTGGCACGAGCTGTGTGACATGTTGCACCGTCTTGTTGAAACCAAAGCTCCTGCACATCATGGTTGTTCAATTGATGAACAAAAAAGTCAGTAATCATGGCTCTATAGCGGTCACTATTGACTGTAACGTTCTGACCAGCATATTTTTAAAGAAGTACGGACCAATGATTCCACCAGCCCATAAAGCACACACAAACAGCCAGTTTTTCTGGATGTAAAGGTGTCTCAACATACACTTGAGGATTATCATCACTCCAAATACGGCAATTTTGTTTATTGACGTATCCATTTAACGAAAAAATGAGCTTTAGCGGTAAACAAAATCCGCTTATGGAAATCGTATACGTATTTCGAACAGAACCATGATTTTTAAATAAATTTGCACAATTTGGAAGCGTTGTTCAGGGCGTCAGTCTATTCATGTTGAAATGCCAAACCAACTAAACATAAATCACTTGACATTTGACAAAATGGCCGCCAGTTAAAAAAGTGTTTGCAACTTTAAGTTCTGTGTATAAAAAACACCCTTTATTTCAATTAGATATAAGGCTATATCAAATTTGATACATTTCTTTGTTGTATCGTATTAATTTTTTTTAATCGGGTATACTTAAATTTTTTCCTAATTGACAATAGATTAAAATGGGTGTGTTTTTGAAAGACAAAATTATCTAAAATAATCATTAATTCTAAATAATTTTTCTACTTTGGAAAGTGAATTTGGTTATACGCTCTGTGGGTCGTTGTGGGACGAACAAGCACTACCC